>CM076578.1:1809473064-1809742296 GCA_034641835.2 Pinus albicaulis
ATATAAGAGAGGGAAAATGGTAGGAAATAGTAGGGTTTAGAAATAGGAAAAATGGGATAAGTGATATGAGTGATTGCGGAACATAGGGGAATGGAAATAAACTGTAATTATGGTAAAACTGTGGAGGAAAGGGAAAATGCATTTTAAGCACTATACTGCAAAACATTACTCTTGAGTAAATAGCCGCCTCAGACTGAGTACACTCTTGAAATAAAAAGTCCTCCCTGGGTTGATAATTAATGTGAAGGTAAATAGGAGTTAAAAAGACCCTTTTTATCGCTCCACAGAGGGGCTGTAAAGAAGTCACGGGAAATGAACTCCTCCCATGCAATGCCCTGCAATCCAAGCTGATGTACTACAATGATCTTGATGAGCACATAATGATAAATGTTGTTATGCTACTGCTTAGGAGTCTTCTTCTGCACAAGAGTAGTCATCTGCTCTATGTTTCGACACGTGAAATATGGAATGCTCATCATCCTGACTCTCGTGAAATGCATAAATAATCAAATATGGTAAGCATAAAGGCGTGAGAACCGACCCTGACAGCTAAAGTACCCGATGATGAGTTTCATCAATGGCGCATAGGACTCCTTCAGAAATCGGAATGGGAATACCCTGCTGAGTTGCCTCAAATAGCCAGGCCTGATGTAAGGTTCAAAATATGATCTATCCAGCTATTGTCTCTTTTTCCACTCTTCACCTATGTTCGGTATCCTAGTTGCCTGAGAAATGGTTTTTGGTGTCAAGGTGAAGTTCACTCCAGCAAGGTTTACATGACCATCATGAAAATTTAGGACAAATAAGCAAACCAACTCCTGATGATGTTGAATCTGAGAAATCATCTCACAATATTGAAAGCATGGCTGTTGCTGAAAGCATGCCATTGCAAGCGGGGATGCCTTCAATTGAGTCAAGGAAGTGGACTCTTCTCTGACGTGCTTGCCACTTTTATGAGGCCTTCTTGTTACATTAAACTCGGTGGTTGAGTCAATGTCTTGCTCATATTATTGCTCATATGATGAATCTGTCTCTGTCATGGTGCTGCAATATATATGTCAAGTGTATGTTTGGTTTGGTTTGAAAATGATAAATAGGTGTTTTTGCTTCAATGCCAAATATTCCAAAGGGAAATGAAGAGCTGTGGTAAGTATGAACAGTGGGAATAGTGGGGGTTTTTCAAGTGAAATTTACAGTGTGCTAACAGTCACTTGGCAGTTGGGAATTAGGGATTTTGGGAATTTATAAGTGATGTGGAAAAAGGGACAAGGATAGGAAAGGAAATGATTTGGAATAGTGGAATGGGAATAAAATGATATGAGTAGCTTAGAATATAAGGGAATAGGGGAAGGATATTGACAATTGTGATAGGATTATGAAGGGGTAAGGGATCACAATTGGGAAATGGAAACTTGGCACCAAAATTACGCTTTCAAAACATCAATTTCAAACCCTAAGGAGAAGATTCTGATATGGACATAGGGTTTATATTTCACCAATCAAATCTTTCATGTCTTTGCCTCCAAACAACACCAAACACGATCTAAAATCAATGTGCAAGAGTTTTCAAACTTACTTGGAGCAAAAGGGATGGAACTTTTTTGGTTTTTGATGAAGCCGTGATAAATTTCTGTGTGGAGGCTCTATGCGTCGCGCACAAACCCAGTGCACCGCGCCTCCTGGATGCGCCACACCAGTTCAAAAATAAATGGTGATAATCGTTCCTATGCACTGCGACCGGTGGATGCGTCGCGCCTACTCCCAATGCACCGCGCGCACTCCAAACACACAGTCTTTAGTTTTAAACTCATAGTTTCGCCCTTCCACAACTAAACTAGACTTCTCTAATGCTTCTTGGATGAAAATGGCTTGATAAACATAGAAATATATTTGTAAAATCATGGATTTGATTTTTGCTTTGTAAAGACCCACTTTTGTAATGTTTTTAAATTGGAACTTCTCACATTTTTAATGCAAACTCTGTCTTTTTGTTTCCATTTGAATTTTGGCTAAAATGATGGCTCCTTTGTTGATTTTTTGCAGGGATGATTGGCATGCTATTTCGGCAAAGGAGACCAAGGCTGCATCTGAAGATTTATAGAACTTGAAAAACTTTAAAAATTACATATTTATTACAAACAATAAATTTGACGATTTCTTCTTCAAAACAGAGTTTTGAAGAAGAATCATTCTCAGCATTATTGATGATGAAAATTTTGGAATGAAAACTTATTATAAACATCCTCATGTGCTTGCTGGGCATTATTTGACATTTTTGTAGACGAAACCCTAGACCTAGTGACTGAAAAGACTCTTTGCTGACCAAAAGACCATCTACGACTATGAATGACTGTAAAATTGACCTTGATGAATTTTGATGAACTTTAATGACCAGACACAAGCCAGCAGATACATGACATGAGGGAAAAATAGAGACGAGACCCTTCCGTCAGAAAATCTATGCTTCTAATGGAATGCAACTGATTGGATGAATGAGACACCTACAATGAAATTCAACAAAGAGTTTTTGATCTCTGACGGAGGTATAACCAGACTAGCTCTAACATCTGGAAAATATCCTACACAATTATGTTTCCCACTTGTACACAACTTTCACCGAAGGAAAGCCAAAGAAAAACTTAGAATTTTGTATGAAATATGAAGTATAAATATTTAAGATCAAATTAAATATATAACAATTTAAAATTGTTTTCATTGATTAATTAATTAAACAACCCACAATTTGAATCAATCAAATTGGAAAGAAATGAATCCCAGACATGCATTTTAATGAAGCAAGGAAATTTTGGCCCGCTTCACAAAAATTCATGCCAAACCTTCATTTCGAGGCCAAATTGAATTATTCGACTTGGAGAGTGTTTTTTTACTCATAAGTAGCATTAATATAATTAATGTTTTCTAATTCATTGATCGCAAGGTCAAATTTACTGAAAAAGAAAGTTCTAAAACAATCACAATTCACTGTGTCATGCAAAAGGTGTCAATAGTTTGTGAACAACATAAAATTACTGGAATCAAATTCATGTTTAAAATTAGTAATGAAATAGTATACAATTTGAATCAATCATATTGACCTGCTTCATAGAAATGCACACCCAACCTTCATTTCGAGGCCAAATTGAACGCTTCAACTTCGAGAGTATTTTTTTACTCATAGGTAATGTTAATATAGTTAAATAATTTTTATTTTTCACATATATATTTAAGTTGTTCAATAATACTCCAAATTGCATGGATTTGATAGGGTAAATGGTGGGGTTTCTGTGCCTCAAATAAATGCATACTAGGAATGTTTGGGAGGAAGTGGATGGACTGAGAAAATTTTAATTTTAATTTTGATATTTGAAACTTGTATTTTCTTGGTTAAAACCCTACAAGTAATGTTGGATTACCATATTTTAGTCGTAATTAGGTTTAAATATTTCCAACAGATAGATAAAGAGATAACACCAGGGTTTGGAGGGTCTATTTTAGGGTTTTTCTATATTGTCCATATTTTTTTAAGGTTTTAATATTAGGTCAAGTTACCTAGTAAGGATTTGAATATAAATAGGTAAGGAGAAAGGATACAAACATGATTTTTTTTTTTTTTTTTTTCATAAATGAACTCTAAGCATATGTATACGGTTTCAATTCCACTCATCAATTGGAAAAGTCATGAAAATTTTGACTATAATTATAGGGTTTAAGAGAGTGAAGGAACTTATGGGATTCACTATCAACTAGGGCCTTTATACTAGCATTTAGTATTTAAGATCCATTGGGGTGCTTACATGCCATGATAATACCTCAAGAAAATACATAACATTTCAATATTAAACAAATATTAAAAGACGAAAAGTTAAAACCAATATAAAAAAAACACATAATACCAAATAAACCAACAAATTTCATCATCATGGGAATAAATTCCACAATAGTGTTCCTCTTCCTCAATAATAGTAGAATTCCAAACAAGAAAAAAAGAAAAGAAAAAGATAGCAGACTCATTCCTCTTGTCACGGATGTGTTCTGATTTACAAATTATAAGTCTTTTCCTATTTATACATGACCTAAGAGACCTTTGAAATGTGTGGGGAACATGCCTCCTCACATAGCATAAATTACATCCTCATTAAATTCTGGGTGGACAATAACTCATCCTCATTAAATTTATATTTTGCATGAATACTCCAAATTGGATTGATTTTATAGCGAAAAGACAGGGATTGTGTTTCTCAAATAATTACACACTGGGAAATATAATTAATTGGAAATGAAATAGTGATAATTCCATCCTAAATATACACACATTTTATAAAACATATCATACTCATTATCCTAAAAGAAATCTTACTCACTAGAATCAAAGTTTGACAATGTAGCAATTCATCATATCTACCAATGTTCAAGTTGGAACAAATGTGGACTCCTTAGAAAAACAAATTACACTCTTGGTAATTAAATTTGAAATGGGACATTATTTGAGAATGCCTAACCTTAGGATATAACCTTGCATCATGTCTGGAAAATATCATACATAACTATGTTTCCCACTTATACGAAGCTTTCACCTAAGGCAAGCTGAAGAAAAACTTAGAATGTTGTATGAAATATGAAGTATATATATATATATATATATATATATATATATATATATATATTATTTTTTTAACAAAAAAGAGTACTAGTAATTGTTGGAAATGTTGTCATTGATGGAAAAGGAGGTAGAAAAGAGAGAGACAAGCAAAGGAGGTAGCAAAGAGAGAGACATGAAAAGGAAGCAGCAAAGAGAGAGAGAGGCAAAGGAAGCAGTGAATACAAAGGCATAGCTATTATCGTGGAAATGGAGGCAGCAAAGAAGCAAATGAAGGAAGAAAGGAGACAGGCAGAAGCAGAGGAAAAACAGTTATCACAACAGTAAGGGCAGAGGCAGAGCGACAGAAGCAGCAGAGGCAAAGACACAGCTATTATTGCAGAGAAACAACTATTATTCCGAGAATCGTTGTTCCCACCTGGTGAATATATATATATATATATATATAACTAAATTCTGAGAATCACTACCAAGCTGGGTGTTACACATAACATAAATATAATTCCGGGAATCATAACCCAAGCGGCAAAGTATTGCACTTTATATTCAAAGGACCAAAACATATATATATATATATATATATATATATATATATATATATATATATATATATATATATATATATATATATATATATATATGTATACATCGAGATCCAAAGAAATGTAGTAATATAAGGTGGGACCCTTCCCAATCGCATCGAAGATTATAAGGGCAGCGGAACATGCAACCAAATAATTGCGATTGAGATTAAGCTCTAGACCTGATGGGTCTATAAATCATGTTTAACAAGTGTTTGAAGTCCATTTCCAATCGCATCGGTAAAATGCAGTGAACAGTGGTCAATCGCATCGGAAACAAACAGACTGTCGGAACATATATTAAAATACTTGCGATTGTGATTGTAGCCCATACCCGATGGGCTTATAAACTATGATTAATAAGTATTTGAGTTCCAATCACATTGGCAAAGAGCAGTGAATAGTGGTCAATCGCATCAGAAAGAAACAGACCGTCGGAACATATATTAAAAGACTTGTGATTGCGATTGAAGCCCGGACCCGATGGGCTTATAAACTTTAATTAATAAGAATTTGAGTTCCAATCGCATCAGAAAAGAACAGTGAATAGTGATCAATTGCATTGGAGCAAGGCAGCTTGCGATTACAATCAATCGCAATCGGAAATCGCTGGAGGAATAGCATAGTGCATCAGAAAGCGTGGCAAGTGGGCCCGAAAGGGCATTAGTTATGTATTAAACATGATTCTTCAGTGTTAAAGTGGACATGGAAGTTTGTTTGTTAAAAATTTGTATATATATATATATATATATATATATATATATATATATATAAAGGCACTGGTATATATATATAATGTGTTGTTGCGATTGTATTAAAAGATGCCGCATGGTTTGTGAACCCATGGGCCTCGGCTTAAGGTGGAGGGTGATTTGTAATATAAAATGATTGCGATGCATGTATGTTCTGCCTGCGGAAATCCCACATCAACAAGACACTTGCTGCGTGTAAAGGGTTGGAATTTGCCCAGAATTACAGTCAGCAGTTACACATATTTACAAAATGCATTGATATAAAAAGCTCAGTTACACGTATGCAGCAGTTACACCACAGCAGAGGACAAAAAAGCAAATAGAGCTGAAAAGAGATAAAACACAGTCACAAAAAAGATAGACACAGTCAAAGAAAAGACAAATGTGCAGCGAGCCAAAAGACTAAATGAGTTGAGCTGAAGTTTTCATTATATGTGAATGTAAATATTGTAATTGAATTTTTAATTGTTTGTGATGCATTGGCAAGTCTCCGGAAGAAAACAAAATCCCACTGTTAGATTAAAATAAGCACCTACAGTTACATTTTTCTGAGTGAGCTGGAAAAGAAATGAGAAGGCAGAAGGCAAAGAGGCATGGCTGTCCATTCCAAATTCATTAAGGAATGCTAAAAGTCACAAGAAAATCCTTATAAATAATATCATCTTGATATGCAAAAAAGAGTGAGACAGAGTAAATATAGAGAAGGCAGAGTACAGAAGAGTGAGGCAAAGAAGATTAAGAAAAGAAGAGCAAAAAGAGAAGCTACAGAACAGAGCTGATATCTGAGGTAAATCAACAAACATTCAGTTTGATAAATTGAGGAAGTTGGAGCTTCCCTATCAAGTTGTATCTTGATAGCTGTCAGTTGTAGCTGACTGAGGTTGGAAGCTCCTGTAGGTTGGTGCCTGCAGAAAATTGAAGGGAGTTGGTGCTTCCTTGCAAGTTGTAGCTTGCAGAATTGAGGATAGTGATCCTTGATGGTGTCACCAATGGAGGAGGGGAAGTACTGTAGCACTCACCCTATCAGTTGCGTGAGGACAAGCAACATTTTGGAAGGGAGGATTGTAATATTCCTACTTAGCCTGAGCTAAGAGGAATATACATTTTTATCTCATTTTCTGTTGCATAAATAAATGAATAAAGGAGGACATGTGAAACTCTTGAAAATATGGAATGAATCAATGCCCATATGAGTAAGGATAAATCTGGTCCATGTAAAAAAATCACTTGCAGGTGCAAAAGGGGTTTGAGCTATGAGACTGGGTCAAACTTGACCAAATCTACAATGTTGTCTAGAAACAATGTACCTCATGAAGGGACAACGCAGTTCTAGATGGAGGCCCCTCATGTGGAATGAGCTAATTCATCAAGGTGTTTTAGGGTTTTCCAAGGCTTTCATCTTATAAAAGGAAGGGGAACGCAGCAAGAGAAGGTTGTTGATGGTGTATATTTCTGAGTATATTGTCTATTTAGACAAATACCATTATTTGTTGTTTAGCTGAGAAGAGTGCTACTTAGCACTTGGGAGTTTCTATGCAAGGATTCCACCTCTTCCATTGAGGATTTCTTGGAGGAGTCTTGCTGATTTCATCCACTATGAGGCATTTGGACAAGCTTCTACTTCTAACTGTAACACATATCCAGTGAGTGTTTGGTTGCTTTTGTAAGCTGCAGCAAGTGGAGGCTAGATCTATTCAGATCTAGACCATACTAGTGCCTCTTCTCAGTGAGTGAGTCTTTTATCCTCCTAGAAGAGTGTATTAGATGTTGAGCTTTAGATCTGTATCTTGGCATCAGGCCAACTGAATACTTCAAGCTACAACGTAGTTTCCCTTCCAGGACTGCGATATTTTCACTGGAGGTTTTACAGGGTGTTTTGATCCCCTTTTTGATGAGAGATCTCTGGTGCTGGGCTTTTCCTTTCACATTGGTGATCCATGGATTAGCTTGCTAATCCATGTTATGTATATATATGATTTTTTGCTAATGTAAAATCATCTTCAGAAATTTTTGAACAATATTACAGATCTGCTACTTTAAACTCAGATCTACTCTTTGTATTGCATGATTTGATCAAAACCCCAAGGGGATCTTGTAATAGAGCCTTTATAATGTATATATCTAAAATGTATCTGATATTTTGTACAAATATCTGCTCTAGATATGAAGTGTAACATTTAGCTACTGCAGCTCCATAAAATAACATTGTTAAGCCATTTTGCAGTAAATACATGTGTTGCAACTTTCTTTTCTGAAGATTTTCTTCTCTCTTGTCTTCTATATTTTGTTGTATAATTTAAGAGCCTGAATATGAATCTGATTTGCTACTGTATATTCAAAATTTGATCTTATTTGATGGCCTATTGCTCATGCTTTCTGAAACTGCGTTATTTCTGAAGCAGTTTGTTGTACATAGCTGCAACCCCTCTCTTTGGATGTTTTTAAGCTAGACTAGGTAGTGGGAGATCTGTTTACCACACCTAGTTTGATTTTTTTTTTCTCTCCTTTTTGATATAGACCCCAGATCTAATGATCTAAGGGGTCCAGGAGCTACAAACTCATTTCTATGCACAGATTTCCCATAGGTGCATTATTTCAGCAGGCACTATTGTGCATTCCCATTTTTGGATATTACAAATTTCTTGAGCATTTCCGTGATGTATTTGGCTTGAAATATAAATATTACTTTCTCTTGATGAGATATTTGAAGCCCTAAGAAGTATGTTAGATCGCCAAGTAAAGACATCTCGAACTCACTTTGCATATTTATAGCAAAGTTCTTACTTAGTCGATCATCATTGCTACTAAATATTATATCATCCTCTTTAACTATTAGACGTGCCTTAGTTGCTTCATCGAGAACATATATGTCATTTGGAAATTAGCTTGCTGTAGCCACAATTTTACGATACCCGCCTTTCCTTATTTCACATTTTATGGAGTTGAATAGTATTGTGTGTCCTTGATCACACATTTTTCCAACACTGAGAAGATTGTGATTCATGTTTTCAACCAGTAGAACATTCTTGGCTAGAGCATATTTTCTTCCCAGATTGATGGTGCCTTATCCTATAACATTTGAGGATCCATCATTTCTAAAGGACACAGTTCCATCCTTCTTCTCTTTCAGAGATAAACATTTATTTCTATCTCCATTCATATGCATTGAGAAACCACTATCAACATACCACACATCTTTTTTGTTTTGAACCTTGAGAGCGGGAGCACAATTATCAATCTTCTTCTTCTTCCATGTTCGTTCGTTCTGTGGCTTTGAAGATTCTTTTGGAGGACTTTCAAGTCTGCGGTCTCTGGCTATGTGTCCAAAGTTTCAACATTTGTAACATTCAGTGTTATTTATGAAATGTTCAAATATATCGATGTTTCTTTGAGCACTGGGAGGTTCATATTTGACATATCTCCTAGAATTGTATTGGTTCCTAGGGTACATGCGACATTCTATAGCTTTATGACCAAATTTTCCACATGAATAAAAATGGCCATAAAAAATATGTTCATACCTAGATAGAAAACTTCATCGAGGAATTGTCTTCCAAGGCTGTTCTTGTGAATCTTGTCCAATGAAATGTACATGCATGTTAGATCTCATAGGTTCATTGTATTTTGTTGTAGAAGGTCCTGCTTCTTCTACTTTATAACCAAGGCCAGTTCTGTGATTGTAATATCGTTGATTTTTTATGAGTTTTTCCAATGTCCTTGAGTTGTTGGCATAGTTTTGGACAGTTTTTCCCTTCTTCACTTCCTTACATAGCGAACTAATTCGGCTTCTAATGCTTCCCTTTCTTGGTTTCTTTCTTCCAAATTATTTTTAAGTGGCCCTTCAATACATTTGTCTTCTTAAACTTCAATTTTGAGACCTTGAACTTGTTCTTCAAGAGTATTGGAACGGATCTTCTTAGCCTTGAGCTCTTTTATAAGCTCGATTGCCTCCTTAAAAAATTATTTTATGGTCAACCTTTCTTCTTCGTTGTTTGATACCTCTTGTTTAAGGTTCTTGGGCATAAACAATACTCTCTCATTGGCTTCTTCTTCGTTGTCATTGTCTTCATCGAATGATGAGCTATCTTCTGTAGAGAGAAAGTTCCTTTTGAATCCTTTATTTTTTATTTTCTTGTTGAATTTCTTAGAGCCTTTCATTTCTTTTGAGTTGCCATCACTTATCTTCATACATTTTTCTGTGAAATGCCCAACCTCACCACAGCCAAAACATATCAATGGAATGTTACCCTTGAATTTTCCGTTACCAATTTTTAGTTTTCTCGTAAAGTAAGCATATTCCCCATCTAAAAGACCTTCTTCATCATCTTCCCTTTGTTCACACTTGCAAGTGCAGGTATGTGCCTTTGAAGGTTGTTTCTCCTTATTGGTTTTCTTAGATGCAATGAATGAAGTGTATAAATTATATGCACTGAGCATGCATATGTCCTAGATCCACCTGATATCACACTATTTAACTTTATGCAAGATACTAAATCATTCCACTTGTTAATATTTTGTGGAAAAAATTAATTTCACACACATGTAAAGCACGAATAAAAATAATCGCACATAACACAGTTGTTTTTAACTAGGAAAGCCTAAAGCTGAAAACTCCAACTATATATTATGTATCATGGAATCATATGAAAATGCTCATACAAAGCTTATCAAGCTCTCAGTACAGTACAATCATCATACACTAATCAGGAACAATATTGAAAATCCATGCACCGATCTTTGCCCTCCTGCTAGCCTGCCTCCACTACGCAATCCTTGCTAAAGAATAGCTCTGAATGAATTTGAATTACCCTTGTCTTGACTGCGCAATCCTCATTGGAAACTACAATGTGTGTGTGATGCAATCAATGCATCACTATAGTCACAACAGATAGTCTATCTTGCCCTTTCACCTATCTCTCCACTAGGTCTCCACTGAAACTGCCATGTGCTGTAGTTAACTGATGTATTGTTCAGTTGATTAATGAGTTATTATTTGTGAATTAATTAACTAATTAATTCGCTTCACTCTCACTAGTGTATCAATCATTTAGACTAGATACAACTAGCTCAACTGAGTCTAACTGAGTTAGACTGAATAAAAATCCATAACTACTTCTTCCAACTGTGTCATAACTCTGCCACTTGAGTTCTAACTGAGTCCTCCATGCATTAGCTCTAGAAAACCCTTGGGAATTGTGTAATTCCCTTAGTCCACTGATGTGCCACATCTGTGCACTGAAAAAAAGTGCTCTAAGAGAATAAGTTTATGTTTAGTGTCTGATTATTATTAAGAGCTAATAATAATTGACATGCATCTATTTTTAGATCAACGATCTATAAATAGACTTCGCCCAATATTCTAAAGATAGAATTTCATCTATTTTTCCAACTTGATCAACCATCCACAAATAGAATCTTGCAACTTATGAAATATGATCATCATGTCTAAAAATAGACATAGTATAAAAATAGACTTGCACCAAAAATAGCCTGTGGGCCCACTTACTGAAGGAAAATATTTTCACTAAGCTCATCATCTTGCTGAATCTCAACACTCCCTCTCAACAAGATAGGGATTATCTTTCACCCTGATCCTACCTCTATGGTATTATAATTTTCTCCTAGTGAGTGTCTTCGTCAGAATATCTGCATCTTGATCCTCCGTAGGAATGTATTGAAGCAACATGATCTTCTGCTGCACACAATCTCTGATATGATGACACCAGATATAAATATGTTTAGATCTATCATGAAACACAGAATTAAACGAGAGTTTAATGCAACTCTGATTATCACAATGTATCACTCTGGGATCTAAATGTGAACCAAACAAACCAACTAGGATCTTCCTCATCCAGATAGCCTCACATGTAGCTTGACTTGCTTCCATGTATTTTGCTTCTGCTGAAATGAGTGCCACAGATCTTTGTTTCCTGTTATACTAAGAAACTTCCATAGATCCGATACTGAAAATCACTCCTGATGTGCTCTTTTTTTCTGTTGGGATTCCTGCCCAATCTGCATCCGTGAAGCCATGCAACTTCACCTCATCCTTCTGTCTGTACCATAAACCATACTCAAATGTTCCCCTGAGATATCTCAGGACATGCTTTCCTGCCTTCCAAAAGAGCTTGGTAGGCTTAACCATCGCTTGTGAAAGTTTGTTCACCGCATAGCATATGTCCAGTCCTGTATTGACTAAATACATAAGAAAACCCACCAACTGTCGATAAATAGTGGCATCCACTACCTCTGCTGATGTAGCGTCCTCTTTCTTCCAATTTCCTGGAAAAGGAGTGTTTATAGGCTTGCAACCTTGCATGTGAAACTTCTCCAATATCTCCTGGACATACTTGCCTTGAGACACAAACAGTTCACCTTCCCGCTACCATATTTCCAATCCAAGGAAATAATGAATGAGGCCCAAATCCTTCATCTCAAACTCCTTTGAAAGATCTGCCTTGCATGAGTGTATCAACTGCTCATCACCTGTTAGTATTAAATCATCAACATAAAGTACAATGATTAAAATATTACCCTCCACCACAATCTAGTACAGGTTTGCATCCATCTCACTCTTGGTGAAGCCAAGTCCAGTGAAATAGTTTTCAATCCAACTGTCTTTGTTTGGTCAATTTAGTGTGTCCTAAATTTCTACATTTAATTTTCAATCCCAAGGAGTTAAATGGTGACGAAGTGTGGCGCAATATATGTACGGAATGTCTATAGAAATATTTTTTGTCGTTTTTGGATTTTTGTGAAATTCTAAAAGACAAGTATGGAGACAAATATTCAAGACAACAATGTCTTTCTAATTATTTTCCAATCTTCAAAATAATTTTAAAAACACACAATGACAAAATTAATTCTTCAAAGAAAATGAAATTGCATCACTACTTTAGTCAAACAAACAATGAACTACTGATCATGAAACTCATTATTCTTGCTGCTGTTCAAACACAAAAGAAACTATGCTGAAAGAAATCCAAAAGTTGCAACAAAGTAAATCTAAATCAAATTACATCAACTTATCTTCCGATCCCTCATCATTAGTCCAGCTATGATTTTCGGAGGTAACCATAAACAACTTGAGTAACCTGATATCTAACTTGCAGAAAGTAAACTAATATCAAACTACACATTCATAATTCAATCCCTCACCATCAGTCCAGCTGTAGCTTTCGGAGGTAACTGAAGATGTCATGAGCAATTTAATATTTCTAACTTGCAGAAAATAAACTAATATCAAACTACACATTCATAATTCAATCCCTCACCATCAGTCCAGCTGTGGCTTTCGGAGGTAACTAAAGATGTCATGAGAAATTTAATATATCTAACTTGCAGAAAGTAAACTAATATCAAACTACACATTCATAATTCAATCCCTCACCATCAGTCCAGCTGTGGCTTTTGGAGGTAACTGAAGATGTCATGAGAAATTTAATATATCTAACTTGCAGAAAGTAAACTAATATCAAACTATACATTCATACTTCAATCCCTCACCATCAGTCCAGCTGTGGCTTTCGGAGGTAACTGAAGATGTCATGAACAATTTGATATATCTAAATCTAACTACTGAAACAAATGTGCAAGACTGAAATAAACAAAGCAGTACTAAAATTAAATAGAAACTAAGAAAAGTAAATTAGCAGCAGAACAATATTAATTCCATGTCATTAGTCAAAAAGTTATGCAAATGCCTGGGCTGCCTATTTATAACCTGAAACAAGAACACTGATCAGTTAACAATAACATAAAACATGAAAGATTATGGACAGAAGCAAGATGTAAAGCATGAAAGATTATAAACAAAAATGAAGCATATATACCATGAAAGATGCAATGTATAAACATGTAAATGAATTATGGCACAATGAGCTTAAAGAAATAAAACAAGAACTATACAATAATGCACAAAACCTCAGCGTGTGCAGGGGCCCTCTACACCAGCCTTGGCAACAGACTTCAAGTACGAATTACGCTTGGAAACAGAGTCTTCTTATATATTAAAATACATTCATAACAGAAAGGTGATATTACGGCACAGTGGCAACGTAATTACATTACAGAACTATCTGGAGGCTAATGGAGACTAATATAATATGCGTATGTAAACGCATTATTTATAACAAGGAAATATAACTAATTCCCTAAAGTTTGTGCTGATGGAGAACACGTAAACCATTACGTCCAGAGATCTAGGATCATGGCCGCGTTGAGGAGTAAATCTATGCAGAGTGGATGTTGGATTCGGCTATGGAGCCGTGTACAGGTGTTGATGTGTCTCCCGCAACTCAGAAATGGCCATATGAATCTTCACGTGACGAGAAACAGAGTCCTGTCACCGTGGGACTCTACGGTTGACTTCCACTTGGCCACCTTTGACCGCAGCTTCCTTAACTGAATTTTCTCGAGCCAATAGGACACGATCCATGTCCACATCATTTCTGACTTGCCCATGTGGCTCGTTTTTCCTGAGGACACCTGTAACATAGAATTTCACAAAATGGCTGCGGAAAGTTGCAGCAGCTGCGGAAAGTTGCAGCAGCTACGGAAAGTGGCAAGATTCCGCAGCTAAATGAGCAAAAATCTAAATCAAACAGCAGACACAAAATATAGTTAAAAACCATTTTAGATGCTCTTTTTCAATTAATATACAATGATATTGACAACTGGGAAGGTTCAGGTGAATGAAAAAGGTATAGAAAGGTGTATGGAAAAGATGCATATTTGAGACTCAACATACCCCCACTGTGAAGGTGTTGCATGTCCTCATGCAACCAAAATTTTGATAATCCTTCTTCAGTTCATATGCCTTGACACTTCAGCCAGTACATCCAATCCTCTCCTCTTCTTCCTTGGTGCTGCCAACATCCCGGGCTTCTTCATTAAGCATCTAAATTTGATATTAACCAGGGCTCTGCTTAACTTCTGGCATTTCTTTTTCAATTTCTTGTTCTTCTTTTGCCATATTCCTAGATGTAGCATGGTATTATCATGAATGATTTTGTCCAATTTTCTTTGTTCCTTCAATGTCTCATTTTCATTCTTAATGTGTCTATTTAAAAGCTCTAGCTCAAAGACTTCCTGTTTTAGTGATTGGACTAAATCATCTTGTACTGTGTGAGGCTGAATGGACGAAGTACTGGGACCTGTAGCTACTTTTTCTAAAGATTCTATATAATCATATACTTCCTGCTGCTTGGGGTCTATATCAGGTGTCATTTTTATTGGGTTGTCCCCAAAATTCCGTGAAGGAGAGTTATCTTCAAAATCTGGCTGAGAAGGGCTTACATCAACATCTTGCTGAGAATGGAATGGACTATGTTCAATGTATGATTGAGAATGAAATGAACCAGGTTCACTAAATGATTGAGAGTGAGATGGACTATGGTCAGCTAGGGATTGTTCAGATGTTTCTTCTCCCAAATCAATGAAATGGGGTCCTTTCATTTGCGTTTTCCTCAATTTCCCCTTAAGTCTGGAACTTCTTCTCACACGCTGTGGACCACTGTCCTTTTGTTTTTGTTTTCCTTTCCCTGTCTTCTTGGCCATAGATGACTGTTTTTGAAGATAAACTAATCTTTCAGATAACACTTGATGATATTCTTCTTCGGAAGAAGGGGTTTGATGTATAGCCTCAATACTTTTTCTCTCTTTTGGTGTTATTGGCTTTTTACCCTTGGTTTCTTTCTTCTTCCTTTTTGACAATCTCTCTTCCCTACTGATTCTTTCAATTGCAGTAGTAGGAGTACTTTGAGTTTCATCATTTGTTATTTTTCTCCTACTCCTTCTTGATGTTCTACCTTCAGGAATTTCTTGAGGTTCCTCAAAGAAATTTCTAATCAAAAATTGTTCCCATATGTCTTTCTTCTCCTTTAACTCTTTCTCAATCAAAATTTTTACAAGACCGTGGTGATATAGATGTGGTTCTACATCCCCTAAATGCTTCTGAACAGTCACAGACATTTTCTTCAAACTATTTAATAGAAAATATGGGAGATTGAGAGTTTGATTATCTAGAAAATTCATCAACAATCTGGTATGGTACATATACATGGACCCAAAATGGCCTTCACAGGTAATGAATTTTTGAACAACTAGCAGCAAAGTAGCCCATTCCTCTTTCAATGCATGAACAGGAATTCCTCTTTTAAAAATAGTTATGTCCATACCTTGGTTTTGTAAGATTATTCTCCAGGCTTCATCACTAATGCTTTTATTCTTAAACCATCGTTCACCCTCTTGAGGAAGTTCCGTGGCAGTAGCTATAGATGCCTCATTCACCGTGAACTTAAGGTCTCCAATCTCTACCTCCAGGCCATTGAACGACCTTGCAAATGCTTTTGTCACTTCTTTATGGTAGCCTCTGAAATTTTGGATAAACCGCAACCACTTTTCTTTCTTCAATATATCCTTGACTTGCGGATATCCTTCCATGAATTTAGGTCCTTCTGGTTCTGCTCTTAGCAATTTACCCATTCTTCTTTCTGCTCTTCAAAAACTTGCCTACGTGAGGGTTCAATGGAAGTAGAACAGCTGAATGCACGAAAATGAGCACAATGGCTATAGGTAGATATCAGAGAGTGGGTATACAGGCTGTAGCGTAACAGAGAATGAAATGGAGTGAAGCAGAACAGAGAGGGGTTTCGTGAGCACGGCAGAGATACGGCTGTGAGATTAACAGAATAATAGGAGGAGTATAACACATCCGGTAGTGTTTTGAAATTTGGTGGGTGCAAAATAAATGTAAGCATATTTAAACAACAGCTATGGATTTTATGCGGCTAAAAGAGGCCGTGGTCAAATCAACTACGTCTCATTGTCATAGGTGGAATATCAGAGTATGAGTGAAGATCGGAGGTTTAATTATGGGACCGTTTGAGAATGAATGCGGGAGGATTATATGGAGATCATGAAAGGGTTACGGAGTTTGTCAATATAATTATTGCACATAATGGATGGAGCTTATGGTTTAGAACTATATAAAAATGTGTTTTCAATGCTATTTGAAATGAATTTTTACTCATACCTTGGAATCTTTGCCTTTTTCCTTGGTCTTCAATTAGTTGCTCCTCATTGGTATCTTGAATGCTCCATGTCTTCATTTTTGGTCCTCATACCTGCATTTTATTTCATGATTATGGAAATAACATCTGGCTATACATTCTTTTGAAAAACAGAGTAATAGCTGCAGAATCTGCTTCTGGCTGCGGAAACTGGAGTAAGCTGCGGAAACAGATGTCAGCTGCGGAAACTGACACAACTATTATTTGGGTGAATGAACATGAACGGATGACAAATGACTAAATGGAAATGGTCATGAAAAAGAATTTTATTGGTGAAAATGGAATGAAATAGATAAAATGAAGTGGAATGGAGTGAAATGAAGTGAAATGAAGTGGAATGAAGTGGAATGGGTGGTCACAAAACTTGTGAAATGAAAGAGAGATTTTTTTTTGGAAAATATAGGGTGTCAGGTGTTCCTGATTTTCACCCTACATTTTACGCTTGTAAAACTTATGTCCATTGATTGGTTTTGAACTTATACATTTTTATTTTTATTTTTAATTGAAAGAACAAAAGCTAGGCTGGTGGAGAAAAGAATTCTTCTGTACCAACCTGATTGCAGAATTTTCTTGAAACATTTTGACAAATTCCTCTTTTGAGAGTGGCTTATGATAAAATTTCAATCTGTGGCCATTCACAATAAGAGGAGTTTGAAACTCATCAATGGTCTTGATTCTTACCGCTCCATTGCTAAAGATCTTGTCAATCTCATATGGCCCAAGCCAATGAGTCTGAAATTTTCCTTGAAAATATTTAAACTTTGAATCAAATAACAATGCCCAATCTCCTTCTTGAAACTTCTTCTCTTTGATGTACTTGTCATGCCATTTAGCTCTTTGATATTGAACTAGATCAGTTCTTAAAATTGCTTCTTATCTGATCTCATCTAGCTCATTCAATTGCTCCATTCTATGCTTTTGGGCTTTTGATAAGTTCATCCCCAATTGAACTGCTATCTTGAAGGTCTTGACTTGGAACTCAATGGGGAGCAAGACTTCTTTCCCATAAACAAGTTCATAGGGAGAATGTCCTATTGTATTTCTCCATGTAGTTCTGTAGGCCCACAAGGCTTCAGGAAGCCTTTCTGCCCAATCTCTTCTATGTAGATGAACAGTTTTGGTGATGATACTTTCAAGAACTTTATTTGTGGACTCCACTTGACCATTTGCTTGTGGATGGTAGGAGTAGATCTTCTGTGCTTGATTTTGTATTCTTCCATCAATTTCTCCACCAAGTTGGATGTGAATTGGCTTCCTTGATCTGTCACAATTTCTCTTGGAACACCAAAGTGAGTAAAAATATCCTCATAAAGAAAATGAACAACTGAATTTTCAGTAGCAGATACTAATGCTTTAGCTTCTACCCATTTAGTAACATAATCAGTACAAACCAATATATACTTCTTTTGTTTAGATGGTGGATTAATAGGTCCAATGAAATCTAAAGCCCATTTTTCAAAGGGTTCAATGAGTACCTGTGTTTGCAATGGAATTTCATTTGAAAGGGTAGGTTTCCCTACTCTTTGGCAGCTGTCACATCTTTTGACATATTGTTTTGCATCTTTGAAGAGGGAAGGCCAATAATATCCTAAAGAGAGGATTTTATAGGCCGTCCTTTTGTCTGTAAAGTGTCCGCCGCATGGTTCATCATGACATGCCTTAAGAATATTAGGCATTTCATCTTCCCTGACACATCTTCTGATCACAAGATCTGGCCCTGTTTTAAACAATTTGTTAGAAATCCATGAATATTTTGAACTCTCCTGAATAATTTTTCGTTTTTCATTTGGAAATAAATGTGAAGGAAGTTTCCCTGTAACCAAATAGTTAGCAATATCTGCATACCAAGGAGTTTTAATAGTTACTGCAAACAAGTATTCATCAGGAAACTTATCCTCTATAGGAGAATCTTCTTTAGTATTCTGAATCCTAGACAAGAAATCAGCTACTGTATTCTGTTTTCCTGGTCTATCCAACACAGTAATATTGAATTCTTGCAAAAGTAAAAGCCATCTTGTCACTCTGCCATTAGTAATAGGTTTTTTCATTAAATATCTAATTGTAGAATGGTAAGTATGAATAAAAGTTTCATAGCCTGTTATGTAATGTCTAAACTTATTAATTGCATGAACAACAGCTAAAAACTCTTTTTCAGTCACAGTATAGTTCAACTCTGTGGGAGTCAAATTTTTACTGGTATAATAAATGGCATAATGAACTAAATCTTTTTGACCCAACACAGCTCCTAGAGCTGTATCTGAAGCATCCGTAGAAATATGGAAAGGGAGTTTCCAATTTGGTCCTCTCAAGATAGGTGCTTCAGATATTCTTGTTTTCAAAGTTTCAAGGGCTGATTGACAATCAGGATCCCATTTAAATTCACAGTCTTTTGTAAGCAATTTGAAGAGTGGAGATGCTATTTTAGTGAAGTTTTCTATAAATCTTCTATAGTAACTAGTAAATCCTAGAAAACTTCTAACATCTCTTTGACAATTTGGAATAGGTAACTTGGAGATGACTTCAACTTTTGATCTATCAGCCTTAATCCCATCTCCTGAAATATGATGTCCTAAAACAATCCCTTCAGTAAACATCATAAAACATTTTTCATGGCTTAATGAAAGGTTTGTTTCTTTACATCTTATGAGAACTTTTTCCAAATTTTCTAATGCCTCTTCAAATGAATTACCATAAATTGTAAAATCATCCATATAAACCTCTACACAATCATGGATTAGATCAGAAAAAAATTCTAGTACTACTCTTTGGAATGTTGCAGGTGCATTACATAACCCAAAAGGAAGCACTCGATAGGCAAAAGTTCCCCATGGACAAGTAAATGTGGTCTTATCTTGATCTTCAGGTGCTACCTGAATTTGATTATAACCACTAAAACCATCCAAAAATGAAAAGTACTTTTTACCTGCTAATGTATCTAATACCTGATCGATAAAAGGCAAAGGAAAGTGATCCTTCAAATTTGCTTTGTTCAATTCCCTGTAATCAATGCATACCCTCCATTTACCATTGTTTTTAGGTACTATAACCAAAGGAGAAACCCATCGGCTATCTGAAATTGGATAAATGAAGTTTACATTGAGTAGTTTTTGGAGCTCTTCTTTCACTATCTCCCTAAGATTTGGATTCATCCTTCTTTGAGGTTGTCTGATTGATCTACTGTTTTCCTCAATATAGATATGATGGATGCAAGTCTTAGGATCAATACCTTTCATGTCAGTATACTCCCATGCAAATGCAGTAGAATGTTTTTGCAAGATTTTGGTTAGTTCTTTTTGTTGTGACTTTTCCAAATGTTTGTTGATATTCAATGTTTTTCCTGGAAAAATCTCAATAGTAGAACTACCAAACTCTTCCATAGAGTAAAGAGACATTTTTCTTGATGATAAATATTCTATGTCGGATTCCAACTGAAATTGTGTGGGGTCATATTCTGAAGATGTCTCAAAATTTTCTAATGTGTTCAGAATTTGACTATCCTCACTGATTTCAGAAATGGTAAAGACAGGTTGTATAATGTCCTCATCATCAACCCATTCATTATCTCCTACTTCTGTGATTGCTTTTGCTGGAGGATACAAATTGAATTTCTTTGTCGAATTACCATTAGAAATGTACATATCCCCAGATCTACAACTAATAAAAGCATCAGTTGTGGCTAGCCAAGGTCTTCCTAAGATAAGTGGGTGCCCTCCTAGATTACTCTTTGGAGTCAAAATCATAAAATCTACTGGATATTCCCAAGAATCTAAGGAGACTGAAATATCTTCTAATACACCATCTGGTTTAATAATTGATCGATCTGCAAGTTGCAGTAAAGTAGGTGTAAAAGAAGGTTAGGAAGTTTTAGCTGGTCCATAGTCTGTCTACTCATAATGTTGATAGCAGCCCCTAAGTCAATCAATGTGTTTGGAATTTCTATCCCATTTATATGTGTCTTGACAATTGGACTTCATGGATCTACATACTTCTGCATGGTAATTTTTCCCATCATAATATCTGCAATCTTTCCTACCAGGTGGATTCTTCTTGTGTCTTTTAGTTTCCTTCTTGGTCTTTTGAAACTCAAATCCTTTATTGTTTTTGCTAGAATAGGAATCTCTCGAATGGCTTGTAGCAAGGGAATCTTGATACAAACATTCTTCAATTCATCTAGAAAATCATAGTTAGGCAACAAGATTTTTTTTTCCACCCCTTGTCAATTTGTAGTCTTTCAGGAAAAGGAGGTGTAGATGAAGATGCAAGTTGCTCAACTATAGGAGTTGTGGGTGTTAACTTTTCTTTTTCTTTTTGAATATTTGAGTTTTGAAGAGATTCTTCCTCAGAACCCTTATTGGCCTTAAGAGAGTCCTCCTCAGAGGTATCCTGTTCTAGGTCATCTATAGAAGGTTTTTCTAAAACTCTACCAGATCTAAGTTGTACATCGTTGAGAGGAACAATCATATAGGTAGGAAATTGTTGTCCTTCTACCATGTAAGTATTCTGAGGATTTTTATTGTTAGGATTTGGCAATGGCTGAGCTGGAAGTTGATTTGTTTTTTGTTGGTATGGGAGCATGAGTTGAGGATTTGGATTTTATTGAGAAGGTTGTTGTTGTGGAAATGGCAATGAAAGTTGTGGATTTGTGTTTGGAAGTTGTGGAGCTTGTAGATTTTGAAAAGATGGAGGATATTGATAATATTGAGCAAATCTCCCATAAGGATTTTGCATTCCTTGTACCCATGGCTGATATGGATTTTGATGTTGGGGCCAAGGTTGTTGCCAAGGATTCCAATTTGGTGGGGTTTGAAGATTCATAGGTTTGTTAAACCCTTGAGTTTGTTGTCCCTGCCAAGGTCTTCTTGCAACAAAACAGAGAGATTCTACTGAATTTGGGTCTTCTTGAAAGACAGCTTTGAGTCTAGGAATTGAAGGACAATCCTTGATCTCATGATTCTATGAGAAAATCATACATGTTTCTACAACTTTTGCATCCAAGGGACATTCCCTTAAAGCATGTTTCTTCCTACATTTCGGACAAAAGATAGCTAAAGCATCTGTTTCTGCTTTCTGCTTGTTTTGGATTTTAAGGGTGTCTAGTTGTTCACTAAGGCTCCCTAAGATATCAGTTTTTAATTCATCAAGCATATTACCAATCTCTGCCCTACTTACTGATCCAGTTGCAGATTTGTTAGCCCTAATAAGAGAAGGATCCCTAGGCCCTTTTCCTGTTTTAGTTTTTCCTCTTGAGAGATGGACACATAGTTCTGTTATGTCACGAAGTGGAAGTTGAGAAATGTCTCCTTTCCCCATCATGTTTAAAATATCTATCCATTCATCTCTAATGGCTTTTAATATGAGGGCTTTCAAGGTTTCATCATCTAAGTTGCTCATCTTTGCTCTTTTCAAGTTATATTGAAATATTTCAAGTAAGTCTTCCAAATTTTCATCTTCTTTTTGCATCATTTTGAATACCTCATCCTTGTGATTGGTGGGCATACAATAGTCCAAGTATCTATCCAAAAATGTTTGTTTCATATCATTCCAAGTTCTAATAGATTGAGTGGCTAATCCCATGAACCATTTCAAAGCAGCTCCCTTCAATGTTGAAGGAAACAGTTTGAGTTTTTGAGAGTCTTCCATATAGTCATAAGTTCGGCACACAACTTCAAACTCAAACAGAAATGTTTCAGGATCCTCACTTCGCAATCCATAAAATTTAGGGAGGACAGACGGTGAGATATTTTTCATCGTTGTATGAGTTTCCTCATCAACTATAGGGAATCCAAACAAGTTGTCTCCTTCCCTATTTCTTTCATTATTTCCTTCACCATTGTTGTCTCCATTGTTTCCTCCTCTTCTACCTCTACCTCCAAATCCATCTATTATTTCCTCTGCCATGATAGTTTCTTTAGAGTCCTTAAAGTCCTCTATTTCTTCTGTCAAGGGAGGATGAGAGGGAGTCTCTTCCTTTTCTAAATGAGATTTAGTAGGTGGTATAGGAGAATTCTCTAATTCAGCTGCTCCTTGAATTCCAAAAATCTTAAGGCTAGGGGTAGATGCTGGTGATTCTTGTCTATGCCTTGAAGAAGATGGAGTTGTGAAAATCGAACTCTTGGCTTTAGCTATAAACCTTCCCCTAGAATCTCTTGCTCTATGCATGCCATTTTTTATTTTTTATTTTTTAAAAAGTTGGGCTAATAATTCTCTTTCTGATCTTCCAGATCACACTAGGTGCAAGAAGAGAGCATACTTAAGAAATTACTGAACTAATAACTCTCTTTTCTGATCCTCCAGATCACAGTAGGTGCAAGAGGAGAGCATACTTCAAGAAGCTATCAAGTTTTCCCTTCTTTTATTATTATTATTTTTTTTTTCTTACGAAATTGGCTACGTAGTTACACTTCCCCGGCAATGGCGCCAAAATGTTTGGTCAATTTAGTGTGTCCTAAATTGCTACATTTAATTTGTCAATCCGGGATTCGTAAGCTGATGAAGTGTGGTGCACTATATGTGCAAGATAACCTATCTCTTAATTTTTTGTTGTTTTTGGATTTTTGTGAAATTCTAAAAGACAAGTATGGAGACAAATATTCAAGACAACAATGTCTTTCTAATGATTTTCCAAACTTCAAAAGAAATTTAAAAACACACAATGAAAAAATTAATTCTTCAAAGAAAATAAAATTGCATCACTACTTTAGTCAAACAAACAATGAACTACTGATCATGAAACTCATTATTCTTGCTGTTGTTCAAACAAAAAAGAAATTATGCTGAAAGAAATCCAAAAGTTGCAACAAAGTAAATCTAAATCAAATTACATCAACTTATCTTCTGATCCCTCATCATTAGTCCAGCTATGATTTTCGGAGGTAACCATAAACAACTTGAGTAACCTGATATCTAACTTGCAGAAAGTAAGCTAATATCAAACTACACATTCATAATTCAATCCCTCACCATCAGTCCAGCTGTGGCTTTCGGAGGTAACTGAAGATGTCATGAGCAATTTAATATTTCTAACTTGCAGAAAGTAAACTAATATCAAACTACACATTCATAATTAAATCCCTCACCATCAGTCCAGCTGTGGCTTTCGGAGGTAACTGAAGATGTCATGAGCAATTTAATATTTCTAAATTGCAGAAAGTAAACTAATATCAAACTACACATTCATAATTCAATCCCTCACCATCAGTCCAGCTGTGGCTTTCGGAGGTAACTGAAGATGTCATGAGCAATTTAATATTTCTAGCTTGCAGAAAGTAAACTAATATCAAACTACACATTCATAATTCAATCCCTCACCATCATTCCAGCTGTGGCTTTCGGAGGCAATAGCGAGAATGTCATGAAAAATTTGATATATCTAAATCTAACTACTAAAACAAATGTAACGAGGGCGAAATAAACAAAACGATGCGAAATTAAACGAGAAACTAAGAAAATTAAATTAGCGAGAACAATATTAATTCCATGTCATTAGTCAAAAAGTTATGCAAATGCTCATTTTTGCCCTGTTATAACCTGGAAAGCAAAGAACCAACGTCGACTAACAATAACATAAAACATGAAATATTATGGACAGAAGCAAGATGTAAAGCATGAAAGATTATAAATAGAAATGAAGCATATATACCATGAAAGATGCAATGTATAAACATGTGAATGAATTATGGCACAATGAGCTTAAAGAAATAAAACAAGAACTATACAATAATGCACAAAACCTCAGCGTGTGCAGGGGCCCTCTGCACCAACCTCGGCAACAAACTTCAAGTACGAATTATGCTTGGAAACAGAGTCTTCTTATATATTAAAATGCAGTCATAACAGAAAGGTGATATTACGGCACAGTGGCAACGTAATTACATTACAGAACTATCTGGAGGCTAATGGAGACTAATCTAATATGCGTATACAAACGCATTATTTATAACAAGGAAATATAACTAATTCCCTAAAGTTTGTGCTGATGGAGAACACGTAAACCATTACGTCCAGAGATCTAGGATCATGGCCGCGTTGAGGAGTAAATATATGCAGAGTGGATGTTGGATTCGGCTATGGAGCCGTGTACAGGTGTTGATGTGTCTCCCGCAACTCAGAAACGGCCATATGAATCTTCACGTGACGAGAAACAGAGTCCTGTCACCGTGGGACTCTACGATTGACTTCCACTTGGCCACCTTTGACCGCAGCTTCCTTAAGTGAATTTGCTCGAGCCAATAGGACACGATCCATGTCCACATCATTTCTGACTTGCCCATGTGGCTCGTTTTTCCTGAAGACACCTGTAACATATACTTTCACAAAATGGCTACGGAAAGTTGCAGCAGCTGCGGAAAGTGGCAAGATTCCGCAGCTAAATGAGAAAAAATCTAAATCAAACAGCAGACACAAAATATAGTTAAAAACCATTTTAGATGCTCTTTTGTAATTAATATACAATGATATTGACAACTGGGAAGGTTCAGGTGAATGAAAAAGGTATAGAAAGGTGTATGGAAAAGATGGAGATTTGAGACTCAACATGTACCCGAGCACGTGGTGCTTGTTTCGGCCCACCATAAAACGCTCTTTGCCCGGAGCCCACCGGACGACTCAACATTTGAGATCTCAAATCCTTGAAATTTGCTCAATCGCCTGTCTTCCTAAATGATCCCATTAAGAATACGGTCTTCACATCCATCTGGTGAATGTGCCAACCCATATGCTCTAAGAGAGTAAGGATGGTCCTTATGGAAGAATACCATGTGACAGGTGCAAAGGTTTCTTCATAATCAATCCCCTCGATCTGTGAGAAGCCCCGGGCAACAAATCTTGCCTTATACTTTTCGACGCTCCCATCAATAGCTTGCTTTACCTTGTAGATCCGTCTTGATCCTATAATTGATTTACCCACCGGCCTTGGAAAAATCTCCCAAGCACTGTTTCTGACAATGGAGTCATACTCCTCCACCATGGCATCTGCCCATGTAGGCTCGTTCCCTTTTGCTTATTGAAATAAGATGGCTCTAATCACCAATACACTTGCTCATAAGAGCCATGTATCCGATAAATCGGTCGGTATTTGTCTCTGTCTGCCTTGTGATGAAGAAACTGCATTACGTGCTGTCTTGCATCAAGCTTGACCTCTCGGCCACGTAGTATGCTTTCTACCTTCAATGGAGATGTTTAGTTCTGCATATGGTGGACTCCTCCACTCTTGAATCTCCTCTTGTGGCTGATCCACATCAAGAGAGGCTCATCTTTGGGAGCGAGTAGCTCTTCCTCTACATGCAAATGTAGCTCCCTCTTAGGCGACAACTTCTGGCTTTCACCTCATTGAATTTTATATCCCGTTACACAACGATCATCCGAATTTCTAGAAAATACACAATAGTTATGGGGTGTTTTACGTGTACCCACAAATATCCCAACCACCTTGATCAGCTCCAACTTCTTCCTGGCGTCCTTTGTCACATGAATGTAAACAGGTGAGCCAAAAATATTCAAATGAGAAATTTTAAGATTCTTACCAGTAAAAGCTTCTTCAGGTGTACTCATGCCAAGTACTCTATGAGGGCAATGGTTTTTCACATAAACTGAAGTGTTGCGTGCTTCTGCCCACAAGTGCATTGGTAGGCCCTGGTCATGCAACATCGCTCATGCAGCACCCATGATCGTTCTGTTATTTCTCTCAACGACCCCATTCTGTTGTGGGTTATGAGGCGCTATGAGTTCTCTTCGAATTCCTTCTTTGCTACAAAATTATTTGAATTCGCCTGAGATGTATTCACCACCATTATCGTTCCGTAGAGCTTTCACTTGCTTCCCCGACTCCTTCTCCACCAATGCCTTGAACTCACAGAACTTTGAGAACATTTCACTCTTCTTCTCCATGAAGAAGATTTAACATGTACGAGAATAGTCATCAACAAATATAACATAATACCTGTGTTTTCTTATTGAAGCAACCGAGAAAGTTCCACACACGTCTGTGTGAATTCCCTCTAGGATCACCGAAGCACAATTCTCCTTCTCATGAAAGGTGGTCTTCACAAACTTACCCATAGTACATCCCTTGCACTGATCTGACTGCACAAGAGTACCCTTGGGAATTCCAGTAGAAATCTACTGCAAAATCTTCAAAGTGACATGGTGAAGATGGCCCAATCTCCTGTGCCATAATTCGCCCTCATCCCGGCTCACCACTTCTTCTTATTTTCCCACCATTGCAGCGCATCCATCTACCTCTAGCTTGTAGAGATTCTTAATTCAAACCCCTATATTATTGGTTTGACCCATTTTTTTATGTCGAGGGAAGGCTTTTCCCTCACTGAAAACAACATCATACCCTTTGTCTTCTAGCATTGCGACTAAGAACAAGTTCTTCTTCAAACCTGGAACATGCATACCATTCTTCAACAAGAATGGATTACCAGACTCCCTCTCAAAGTTAATGGTCCCAATTCCAGTCGCACTGTA
Organism: Pinus albicaulis; assembly: GCA_034641835.2. Classification (NCBI taxonomy): domain Eukaryota; kingdom Viridiplantae; phylum Streptophyta; class Pinopsida; order Pinales; family Pinaceae; genus Pinus; species Pinus albicaulis. The sequence continues at coordinate 1,809,500,540 of CM076578.1, forward strand.
CTGACCATCATCGCCCATCTCTATATGCATCTGGAGGTCCTTCTCCTCCAAGTCACTAAACAACTCTTTGTCTCCCGTCATATGGAAAGACGCACCACTATCAAGATACCACACCAATCCCATACAGCTTGAAACCAAGCATGAGATCAAGGATAAATCAAGTTAAAATTGCGAGGCTAAGGCCTCTCCAGCTGTAGATCCAACAACGTTCTTGTTCTTCTTCTTATGTGGACAGTTAGTGGCAAAATGTCCATGTTCATGACAGTGAAAACACTTCACTTTGGAAAAATCTTGCTTCTTGCATTTAGCATTGGATTTTGAAGGATGTTTCTTCCCCTTCCCTTTACTTTCTTTGGAAGCCAAAGCGCAATTCTCTTCATCATCATTCTTCGACGAAGATCCATCCCTGGTACCCCGCCTTATCTCCTCCTGTACAAGATCCAACCAAAGTATCTCCCATCCTAGTATTTTCTCTCGTCCATTGACAAAGTATTCGTAGCTATGCCAACTCTTCAGAAGCCCAAGGAGAGCCAAGCTAACCAAGTCTTCTTCATCAATAGTAACCTCCACACTTCCCAGTTCATCCTTGTAGTGGACAAACTTCGTGAGGTATTTTGGAATACTGTCACCTTTCTCCATTTTTATTTTTCTGAGCTTGTCTTTAAGCACCAACTTCCTCTGGTCACTTCTGATTTGGAACAAGTCTGTGAAAGCCTTTCACATTAAGAATGGAGTGGCTTTCCCATGAATTCTGGACACAATATGGTCCTTCACACCTTCTAACAGCATCCTTCTTGTCTTTGCTGTCTTCTTTTGCCATGTATCAAGTAATGCAGCATCGCTAGATCCCAGCTTAGGAACATCGCTGTCGATGAACTCCTTCAATCCATTATCCTCTAGCACTGCCTAAATCCTGTCCTTCTAGGCTATGTAATTGGAGCTCCCATCAAGGGAATACTCCAATATCAACCCGTTGAAAGACATTTCAATGTATACTCGACTTCTGCACCAAGAATCCTCTCTAGAAAATTTGAATTGTCCACCAGCACAAACTCACTTTACAATTTCAATCTTCAATTAACAATGCTCTGATACCATATAGAAATTATATGCACTAAGAATGCATATGTCCTAGATCCACTTGATCTCACACTATTTAACTTTATGCAAGACACTGAATCATTCCACTTGTTAATATTTTGTGGAAAAAATTAATTGCACACACATGTAAGACATAAATAAAAATAATTGCACATAACACAATTGTTTTTAACTAGGAAAGCCTAAAGCTAAAAACCCCAAATATATATTATGTATCATGGAATCATATGACAAACCTCATACAAATATTATCAAGCTCTCAGTACAGTACAATCGTCATACACTAATCAGGAACAATCTTGCAAATCCATGCACCAATCTTTTCCCTCCTGCTATCCTACCTCCACTGTGCAATCCCTGTTGAAGAATAGCTCTAAATGAATTCGAATTACCCTTGCCTTGACTGCGCAATCCTCATTGAAAACTCCAATGTGTGTGTGATGCAATCAATGCATCATTATAGTCACAACAGATAGTCTATCTTGCCCTTTCACCTATCTCTCCACTGGGTCTCCACTGAAACTGCCATGCAATGTAGTTAACTGTTTTATTGTTTAGTTGATTAATGTGTTATTATTTTTGAATTAATTAAATAATTAATTCACTCCAATCTCACTAGTGTATCAATCAGTTAGACTAGATACAACTAGCTCAACTGAGTCTAACTGAGTTAAACAGAATACAGCTCCATAACTACTTCTTCCAATTGTGTCATAACTCTGCCACTTGAGTTATAACTGAGTCCTCCATGCAATAGCTCCAATAAACCCTCGAGAATTGCATAATTCCCTCAGTCCACTGATGTGCCACATCTGTGCACTGAAACAAAGTGCTCCAAGAGAATAAGTTTATTTTTAGTGTCTGATTATTATTAAGAGCTAATAATAATTGACATGCATCTATTTTTAGATCAGCGATCTATAGATAGACTGTGCCCAGTATTCTAAAAATAGAATTTAATCTATTTTTCCAACTTGATCAACCATCCACAAATAACATCCTGCAACTTCTAAAATATGATCATCATGTGTAAAAATAGACATTGTCTAAAAATAGACTTGCGCCAAAAATAGCCTACAAGCCCACTTAGTGAAGGCGACTCTTTTCACTAAGCTCATCATCTTGTTGAATCTCAACATGCAGTTTCTAGATGTGAAGTACCCTCTTCTTCATCAAGTCTCATTTCATATGATATGAGAACTCCATATAATTGCTCTTTGTTGAGTTTTTCCATATTTGCACTATATTCTAAGACTAATACCTTTGGGTTGAATCTCCTCGGTAACGTTTTAAGAATATTTCGTATAATAGTCTTCTCGTCAATGGGTTCTCCCAATCCTTCCAGAGTGTTACTTATTTCATCAACGTGTTGGAAGTATGCAGCAATGTTGTTATCTTCTTTCATTCTGAGTTGCTCAAAATTTTCTATGTAGATTTGAAGCTTTGCTACTTTGACATTTGAGTCACCTGCATATATATTCTCAAGCTTCTCCCATACATTTTGGGTCATTTTACAACCCAACACCTTATGATAATTATATTAAAAAAGTCCACTAATAATAATATTCTTTTCTTTTGCATAATTTACCAAATTCTTCTTACCTTATTGATTTGCCGTTGATGTACATCCATTTTGAACAATGTCCCATACTTCTTAACCTTATGCCAAGAGATAGATCTCCATTCTTCCTTTCCAGAGTGTATAATTATTTTCATTGGATAAAGGTACACCATTCTTGATATGCTCCATGACCTCCTTCCAGCTGTTAAAATAATATTGAAGGAACCAAGCTCTAATACCAATTGTTGAAAATACTGAGAGGGGGGGGGGGGGGGGGGTTGAATCAATATTCCTTTCAACTAGTATTATTATTAATCTTTCTGAGAATTAGTTAATCTTCAATTATTATTAGTGTTTGTACAATTATAGAAATAAACAAAACGAACACAACTGCACATATTTTTTAAGGTGGAAACCCTCTCCAGGGAAAAAACCACTTGGATGATTTTCTAATAATTCTTTAATATTCAACTCCAATTTAAAATAAAGCTCCAACTTCCTAGAATCTAGAAAATCATTCTTCTCTAGCTCCCACTGGATGGACACTCCAATGCCTGAGATTCTTTAGTAGTCAACTGAACGGATGCCCTAACATCAAATGAGCTACAACTCACCATAGCGCCACCCTACCACCCTGAAGATTTCACAGCCTTGAACCTGTTGGTGACTTCATGTACCAGCCTAGGACCACCCTAACACCCTAGAGAAGAATAAAAGAAGAATGGACACCCATACCAGGGAAAATGGTCCACTTTACAATGATATATAATGTTATATAAGAATAATACACACTAGACCATAACCCCAACTATGACACAACCACCTAATGCTGATCCTAGAACTCCTGACATTACCTCTTCAATTCTTGGCTGATAGAAACTTGTACAATTTTTACAATGGTACATTTACAATGACTTAGTACAATGATACCTTTATAATGACTGTATCCAGTGCTGCCCACTTAAATACTTCATGTGGTGAACTTCTTCCTATTGTTTTGCACCTTGATTTCTACTCTTGTCATGCTACCCTCTGTTGCACCTTGCTTTGCTTTTCTGCCCTAGAAAGTCTGGTCCTTTGCAGCCCTTCACAACACATGTTCTAGCTTTTTCTTGCCTTCTAGGATCTCGATATTGGATCTAGTGTATCTCTGTTATTTCAGATCCAAAATATGAGATTTTTGGTTCTGTTATATTCCTTTGAGTCTTCTTTCCAATGCCATAAGTCTGAACCAATTCAGATTCTTCAAGAGGGAGTTATGCCCAATCTCTCACAATGGCCTAATTATGGATTTGTTCAGTAGAGTGAACTTGTATGGCATGCCACGTGTCACTGTTTCTTCACTTGGCTCTAAACTTGATATAGAGAAAACTACATTTTGTACACTATCTTCCACATTTTACATAACTCCAATCCGATACTCAGAGAGAGAGTTATGACGATTCTCCCAATGTCACTTATTTGAGATGAAGTTCAAGAGCTTGCAAAAATACTGACTTTCACAAATCATATCTCTTAAAATATTATGCACCTTGATATAAAAATTTTATAGGTGATTCCTCAGGATTTTTTCTTCATCTCATAATTATTTCAGCTTCTGAACCTTCATAGAAAAAACGTTAGAATGAAAATTCCATGATGACTTATTTCAGGTAGAAAAATCCGTACATGAGGAGGATATGAGGACCACAATTTATATAAATGATTAGGTTGATAGGGTCTTCAACAAGTAAATCTGGAAGGGATTTTAGGAGCTTAAAAAATATTAGTTATTGAATTTTCAATGACCCATTGAACAACCCCATGGGGTTTTATCCCACTAATTGGGGTTACAAAATTCAAACATGAATATCTCTCAAACCATGAAGAATTACATGTGCATGCCATATATCAACAGAAACATCTTGAAAAGTAGAAACCATAAAAAATATTCTTGACATGGAATATAGTAATTTGGTAGGTCAAAGTTACCATGCAATATCGTGGTAGCCCTGGTGCTTCTTGGGTTAACATCAATGACAACCACTAATCAACAATCACCACCATAAATATTTCTCTTTGAAAATTGCAAAAATTGATTTTAAAAGAATAAATGCTGCTACAGTTTTTTTCGTAGCATATTCTAGGATTCAAGCCTAAGGAACGGTACGAAACTGTGTAAAAACCCAAAAATTGCCTATTTCAAAGCTGCCTTCAAAAACTAAGCTCCAGCTGCAAATTCTTAATTTTTTGCATGTATTGAACCTTATACGGCATATTCAATCTCAATTTATTTCTCCTGTGGTGTTTCCTCCTCATGAACAATCAATTGAGTTATAGGCTCTTCTACCATTGTCGTTACACAAATTTTTGGTCATCTAACCTGTTACTATTAGATGGACCAAAGTACACCATGTAAGACCAATTTTACCCTAAGTAAAATTGCTTTCACTATGAAAAATAACTTAGTAATCCTTAATTTATTAAGTTGTTGATGGTCTAAATAGGAAAACACATTAGGAAATATTGAATAAATCCATATTTGTTTGATTTTCCTCAAAGGATAATTAGCTAAACAACCGTTTAATTAGTATTCCTTGTCACATTTAACCCAAAATAGGAAAATTAATGAGATAAATCACTATTTATCTTATTATTTTCTAGGAATAATTATTTAAACATGATTTAAATAATATTCTTTGTTAAATTTGACAAAATCATTTATAAATAATTGAATAAATCAGTATTTATTTAATTATTATTCAACCACACTCTTAAAATAATAAATAAATCATTTATTTATTTATTATTTACAAATAAAGGGATTTGACCAAATTCAAATTAATTTTTCCTCGAGCAAATATAATAAAATATTCCATAAAAGTTGGATCTAGATTTGGTTGATAATATTTTGATTATGCACCAATATCTAGACTAAATCAATATTTTGTTATAAATAGAAGGGTTTTTCCATTCATTCACCACCTTTTGTTGCCTAAATATCACTTTAGATCTATACTTTTGGTCTGACATTGATTCTCCATCATTGTCATATTTTTCTATCTTTTTGCTTGTGAGCTCCCTTTGAGGTCCAACTTTTTCTGGGTTTTCTACACAATCAAGAGAGAGAGATCTTAGATCTGAATCACCGAAGACATACAAGAACCCATCCAATTTAAGGGGATTGGTAAAATCTTTCTATGCTCCCTTCCCAGGTGTCATAAATACATAATTATTTAAAAATATTATTTTCCTCTCTATTGAGTGCATGGAGCAACTCTTGCTTTTATTTGTTGTTTAATGTTTTTAACTACATAGATCTGTATTTTGTAGCATTTTTCTTCGTCAACTAACTAAACATCTAAAGAAATTGGCAGCCATCTTTGATGTTAGGGTTGTTTTTTATGCACGGCTAAACTGAGATTTTTCCGTACGCTTGCTATTAGAATTCACACTAACAACTATCATCTTTAAACCTTTATTTTCCAGTTGTTCATGAATCATATCCAATTTATCTTGAAGGTATTTGACTTGGTCCTTCAGTGTCCTATTCTTAGATTGCAAGTGCAGCTTTACCTTTTTGATGTGCTTGACCTCTCTTCTTAGTGGCTGAGTCCATTTTATCAGTTTTTCTGTATTGTCCAAGGTCTTTGAGACAGTTGTGACTTGATTTTCCCAAATATTCTTCATTTGTTCAAACTGCCCTCTTTTCAGCTCGATGCTTTTTTTCCTCTTTCCTCAAGACCGATATCTCTTCACCTACCTATTTTAATTTTTCCTTAAGTTTTTCAACTTCTATTTTTTCAGTGATTTTCTCTTTAACCTTCTTTTTTTTTATGACTAATTATTATTTTGCAGGTGAGGATAGGTCTATGAAGCTTGGTTGTGGCTCAATACTTTCACTGACCTTTTGAGTCTCTTTGCTACTTTCCATGACCTTTCTTGCATGTCTTGTCATTTGTTTTCTAGCTTGAAACATGAAACCAACATCATCACCTGCAAACTCTAACTTTTTAGTTTTTTTTCCTTTCTTTAGGTTTCTTCCCCCATCTTCAAGATCTTCAATATCAGTTGCATGCAAAATTTCCTCTAAGTTACCCTTAACCACTGTTTGGCTCCTAGTAACCCTCTTGCTACCATTTTTGTTAATTGTTGGCTTCTGTTTTGCTTTGGGTGCATTAATCTTCTGTAAAGGCTTTGTCTCCATGCTCACTAGCTCTAACTGCTCTGCCACTGTTGGTGATGAAATATCTCTAGCTTTAGGAACTCTTTTAGGAGTGACAACATCTACTTCAAAACCACCCATGAATAGAAAGGATGTCCAATCTCTGCCTAATCTCTTCAACTCCTCTAACACCAACAAATTAATCAAACCATGGTGAAAGAGATAATTTTCATTTCCATTTTTTTTAACTCGGACCTTATCTGAAATTTTAGTTAGACTTATATATAAGTAAAAGGGAAAGTCAAGATACCTCTTACCCACAAAATGCAGCAGAAGCCTAATGTGGTAAGAGTAGACCATGCGAAACCTTCCTTCATAGGTGAAGTACTTCTTAATGATTAGCAGCAACTTTGAGTAGTTGCGCTTCATGTAACTCCTTGGGATAGCATTTGTGAGATCAATTTCACTATGCTCTGGCTTGATGAATTCTTTGCAATCCTGCATGGTCAAATTTATGCCTTAGAACCATTGTTTCCCTCCTCTAGGGATTCCTGTTGCTGCTGAAATAATTTTTGGTGTTACTATGAGGTTTATCATTCCCACCTTTGAAGTTTTTCCAGTGAAACTATTAGTAAACTCCTTCAAAACCTATAGATGAGAACCTTGCAGCCTTTGGCAGAATTACAAACAACCTGTTCTTTTGAATACCTCCAAGGCAGTTGGGTCTTCATTTAACAAATTCATGTCCATGGGCTCATAACTATGGCAATGACCACCTTTTTTTGTTTTCTTCCTTGCAACAATGGTGGTTTTATATTTTCTTAGCCTCGCTTGATTAATGACACCTGCAACTTTTGAAAATGCTAGCAACCTACTTGACTCAATGAAGCATCTCTCCAGAAACCCAATATCATGCAAGGATAAAGAAGAGAATGACAAAAATACTCAATTGGGTAATGTTTTATGGTTTCGATGACAACTCATGCCTTCATCATGACACATGCATGCTAAAAACGGTAATGATGACCTCAACCTTGACTTTGTACTTTTGAAATAACCGTAACTGACTCGAATGAACTCCACCTTAACTCCTATAGTGATGAACCGACAGTTCACCTCAGGTTTGAAAAATTATACAGGAAAACATTTTTTCATAGCCTTGCTAGTTCATTCCCTGACAGTTTTTCTACAAAACTATTAGACAGTTTCGTAGCAAAAACTGTTATTTCATATTGTAAAATGCTATGAAAAGAGGTAAAATTGGCTAAAGTGTCATTTTTTAATTTGAACTGTTGGGAAATGAAAAATGACACATACTTATTACTGATGGGACATGAAATGAAATAAATGAAGGTGTGTTTGAACCTCAGGATAGGTTAAACATGTAAAAATTTGAAATTTTCCTATATCAACTTGAAAGGCTTAAGGAAACCCTTGATAAATAAACTGTATGACCATGTCAAATAATGTTTCACATTTTTATGAGTGATAATAGTGGCTCCACTTGGGATGGTGTGCCCCTGTGGTACACTAAAGAACATGTAGTTCCAGTGCTATCCATATTCTTCGAAATAAAAACTCTAAAATTTGTGAAGCCTTCTTGAAACTCTAATGACCTTCACGTCGGGCTCAAGCTTGATGATAAGCTTGTATTTATTAGCAAAAAAAAACAAAAAATGGAATATATACAATGGAATGAAAGATCAGTAGAACTTAAGAGGAATAGTGTTCGAAAAACCTGCCATTGACAAAGCCCTCCAGCACAAGGTTGTCCATCCATCTCCTGTAGTTGGTAAGTGTTGTTTCCATGAAATGAAGCTACTATGAATGGAACTTTGCAGATATTCTCACATTTACCATGTTTTCCCTTTTCTTCAATTTTGGCCTCCCACTTCAATACCACATATTGAATCTGAAAGTTTTCCTCTTTGACCTTCTTGTAAATTTCTTCTTCATTCTATTTTGAGATTGTTGATTGCTATTATATAATTCCTCCCTTTTTTCCTCCAGAGCTATCAACTAGTTTATTCTCCTCTAAATAGCATTAGGCTCCTCCTCTAATCCTTGTAGCAAATTCATAGTAGACACTCCCAAGGATGTAGGAAAAATGGCTTTAGCTCCATACACCAACTCATAAGGTGAAGTACCAATTGAAATTTTTGTACTCACTCTATCAACCCACAGAGCATAATTTAGCTTCAAATGCCATGACGTTTTATTTTCCTACAACACCTCGTTAATAATCCTCACAATGCGTTCGTTAGAAGATTTAGCAAGACCATTATCCTGTGGATAGTAAGTAGTAGAGTGTCCAAGTGTAATGTGATATTGATGACAAAAAATGATTAGCCTCTTAGATTTGAAAGCCTCTAAATTTTCAGTCATGATCTTCATAGGACAACCAAACCTAGACAATATCTTATTCTCTAAGAATGAAATGATAAATGCATCATTTTCTTGCTTAGTTGGGATTGCTTCAATCCCCTTGGTGAAATAATCAGTTTCTGTTAGGATCCAACAATGTTGCCCCGAAGATGACAGATGAATTTCACTAATAAAATCTAGCCAAAAATTTTGAAATGGTGCATCAACATAAATAGTAATCAAGGGTAAAGTAACAATACATTTTTTACCATAAAAAATCTGACATTCATGGCAGGCAGCTATCTTCTTGTAGACATCTTTGAACATGGTAGGCCAATAGTGCCCTGCTCTGAGAATTTTGTTTTCTATGGCCTTCCAATAGTGATTACCTCCACAATATCCTTTATGAAACTCCTAAATCAATTTTTCATCTTCCTCTTCCAACAAAAAATTCAAAAGAATACCACTAGTATCTTTCCAATACAGATTTTTATCTATGATGTCGTACCTAAGAGATTTAAGCTTTACAAACCTTACTTTAGCTTTTGTGAATTCAACAGGAGATCTATGATGATGTAAGACAAAGAAAATGTCTTTGTACCACTCAGATAGGATGTAATTTTCTACAATAGGAATCAACTCTTCATCTTCATCTGTTAATTCTGAAATTTCTGCAATTAAATTCATATCAAGACAATCAAAATCTGACTGTTCCATTATCTTTGCTAGCCCTTGACCTTTAACCAATTTTGTAGGTATTATTCCTATATCATAATCCATCAAGTTAGATATCCAATTCCCTCTCTTACCATCAGGATCAGCTTGAGTCAAGATTTCCTTCACTACAACATTAGGCACAAATGCTATGACATGAGAATGGAGAATATAAATTTTGAAGTCTTTGATGGCTTTGACCAAAGCATATGTTTGTTTCTCTAAAATGTTATACTTCAGCTTTGAGTTAGCAAGGGTTCTACTAAATAATGAAATGGGCTGCTCAGTACCTTGATGTCCTTTCTGGGGAAAAACTCCAACAATTTTATTTTCTAATGCAAATCTAAAAACCAGAAATTCCTTTGAAAAACCTGGGCTAATCAACACTATGGCTTGAGTGAGTGCCTTCTTGATTTCCTCAAATGAATTTTTTTTCTTCAACTGTCCATTTAATGTCAGCTCCTTTCTTCAACATCTTGGTTATATCTTTGACAATCTCAGCAAAGTTGGGAATAAACCTTCTCACAAAATTCACTCTTCCATGCAAATACTAAATTTCCTTCTTGCTTCTAGGTAGATATACTTTTTGAATGGCATTGACTATGTTCGGATCAATATTTATCCCATATTTATATATAATATGCCCAAGTAACCTTCCATAAGTTAAAGAAAAAATAATCTTAGCGGGATTAAGAGAAATACCAAACCTTCTACACTTCAGTGGAACTTTCTCCAGACGCTTCAAATGGTCTTCCTCTCTTCCTGAGAAAACTGTTATGTCATCGACATAGACAACCACCAACTTATCCTTCTCCTCAGAAAAGGAAATGTCAATTTCTTTTTGAAAGGTCACTCCTGCATTCATCAGAACAAAGGGCATCTTGGCATACATGAATGTCCCACATGGTGTTGTAAAGGTTGTTTTCTCTTGGTCTTCTAGGTGCACTAGTATCTGATTGTATCCTGAAAAACGATCCAGCATAGAAATTCTTTGGGAACCAACAATGTTCTGTAGAATTTGTTGCATATTTGGGAGAGGGTAATTGTCCTTCAGAGAAGCTTTGTTCAATTTTCTAAACTCAATGTAGATTTTGATTTCTTCACTCTTTTTTCTTACTGGTACCAATTTTGCAAGCCATTTTGAGAATTTCATGGGAAAATAATTTTTGCATCAAAGAACTTCTTAATTTCATTCTCAATCAAAGGCATGAGAAGTGGATTAATCCTCCTCAGCTTCTGTTTGAAAGGCTTTTCATTTTATTTAATAGGAATGGTATGCTAAATAATAGAGGGATCATATTTCTTCAAATCAGCATAACTTCATGCAAAAACATCAATGAACCTTTTCATCATCTCAATATATTTCCGTTTCATATCTATAGAAAGAAATTTTGAAAGATTAATCATTTTTGGTATTGCTACTATACCAAGGTTATCACTCTCTACCTATTCATCATCAACTTGTATCCTAGGAGATTTGAACACATCATTTTGGTCAAAACGATTTTCAAGTGGGATGAGACCTTTTAGAATAGAATTATTCTTCAACTGCAACACTTCAGAATTACCCTTAGTTTGAGCAAGCATGTTTTTCTTATCTACTTGTGTGATTTCAAACTCCTCTTTCAATGCTATGAAGTTTTTGACTTGCTAGTCATCTTCAAAAAATTGCCAGTGAATTATGTTGTTTGGGGTAGCAGGTCTATGACAAACTTCAACCTCATAACTTTCAGTGGAATGTGCAGGGATAAAAAAAAGACTTGCAGAAACAACTAGGGAGTCAGCTACTGAATTTTTATCCCTATCCTTCGCAATAAATGAATATTATTGAAAATTTTCTAACATCTCCGGGTGAAAATGTGAAGCTGGGTTACACTTTTTGCCCTTTTTTGAGAAAAAATTTTCATTTTTTCGGTTCTTCAACTTTCTGCAAACTACAACAATTTTTCTATGTAGAATTTCATTGTAACACCCCCAATTTATGTGTTTGAAATTCAAAGCTAGACATTTGAATTTTAATCCTAAGGGGAGTGGACCCCAAAGGATAAGTATTTTGTGAATGTAAGTAAATATTTAATTTGAGGAAATGAATAAAATTAATTGTGCAGATTGACCAAAATGAGATTTATGAGATCACTTGCTAAATCCATGAGGATGGATAAGGCAACTATTTCCCCAAAATCTTTCAAAAATACTTGAAAGAAATTATTTATAATTTAGATTTTTGAGGAAGAATCTAAATTTCCCCAATGATGAGGAAAGTAGTTGGGAAGAGGTAAAAAGCTGGAAAAGCTGACGAAAAGCATAAAACAACTTTAAAGAATCCCTAAAATGGGAAGCCTAGGCAAACAGGAAGAAAAGCATCCTGATATTCTGGACCCAGAATTAGAAACAGGCTTTGGGGAACAATAGCTTCAATAAGCTACTCCTAAGCAGATTAGTGGTTGGTCTGTGGTGGAGGTGATCTCAGCTCGGGGGTGAGTTCTGGGAGACAAAAGGACTCTAAGGTTGCGAGGTTGGTCGATTGCATGAGTGGTATGTATTTAAATTTATCTGGTGGTTTTACTTCCTGTAGTATGAATTGGCTACATATAATTGTCTGCTCATATATTAGAATTATTAATGCTACATTCAAAAGAATTAATCATCAAGAATTTACCTTCATAATTCTGTATAGTTGTAGACAAGAAATTTTGTAAAGTAGAATCCAACAGAAACTCTAAACCAATTTTGGTCTAAATCTGAGGATACATATTTCTTTACAGATAATTCAGCTGTAAGATATTTATGATCTATCAGTATACAACTATGAGTATGATTAGTTAAATTGAGGAGAAATTCTCCAAATGTTCTAAATTAATGCCTAAGTTAAATGATGGAGAATTTTATTAATTCATAGTTCATTAAACTGTAACTTTAATCTGTTTCTGGAAGAAATAAAACAGTGAGAAAATGAATATATAGAGTGCAGAAGTAATTATTTAGTTCAGAACTAAGAACAGAGATTTACAGTAAATTCAACCGCTGAAGTACTGAATGAGAAAGAAAAGAGTATATAGGGACTAACTTTGGGGTAAGCATATCAATCATAAGAACCCAGAAGCCAATAGCAAGTTAATGCTGCATATAATAAATTTCTTTTATATTAGAAGGAAACTAGTACTAATTAGGAATAAAACTGCTATTCGATATATTTGATGGAACCATTGCTACAGTGGAGGATAGGACTAATAGAGAAAATAAATTTAAGTAGTTAAGCCACCTACAGATTTACCACAGCAGAGCATATGTAATTATATGTATGCTAGTCTATCATGTGAACCCAAAGCAAGGGCGAAAAATGGCAGATTATAAATACGAAAGTCTCTAGACATGAAAATAGAGATACAAATTCATACATCACTTGTATAGAATTTAGACAATTATCCTGCACAAATTCATAACAACGATATAGAATAGAGCTGGAAATCTGTTGTACTACTTTAAAAAATTACTGAAGAGAATTAGATACTATAAATATCAAAATTTCAAAATGGTGTAGTATGAGAACCACATATAAATGCTCTAAACAAAACATCTCACTACTAAAAAAATAATATCTATGGAATAATTGCTTGAACACCATAATAAAGTGTGAAGTTATCAGAATTCAGGCTACTGAGGTACTAAAAGGGACGAATAGTACGTTATTCGCTAAAATACGACCACATTTATGTATATAGCCTAACGAATGTATGGCCTGAAAGGTCAAAGCAATAAATTTCCCATAGAACTCCACTACATCACACTGGATATTATAGAAAGTAAGGTACAACTGTTATATGTATATATATAAACAAAATCCAAACGAATACCATCCACTGTGGGGTATGGACAGTTCCATAGTGTCCTGTAGATGGAGGTAAAGGAACCTTCGGGGATGAGACTTAACAATTAAAAATTGTCAAATTTTTACAACTGTATCAATACAATTTTTAAACTGCCAAGAAAACTACTGAACAATGAGAGAAGAACGAAGTTCCTCTAATCGTGCTCGGCAAATACCGACCTGCAAGTGGCAAGAGGAAACCATGTCAATGTCGAATTGAGCCACGACTCTCATTGCTCGGGCGAGAGAGTAAAATGAAAGTTGTAGTTACCTATAAGCAACAGAAACACCAAAATCATTACGATGCCGAATGTGAAGAGAGAGAATCACCGTGAATGATAAAATTATAATTAAGAGGGGAATAGTTACCTGGTGCGGGAGATCTCTAATCCATTCATGACCTGCTATACATAAATAGGAATTGGTCACAAATAAATACAAAATACAAAACTGGAGGTCGGCATTCGAAATTGAACCATGAAACGATAACTCTGGTAGAGAAAGAATAAGAAAGGAGCCATACACAGGTCGACAAGTCGGAAATAAATACGAACCAGAATGTGAGAAGGTGGCATCCCTCTAGAGCCTTGTAAATAACCTGAGAGAAACCCTCGACGAGTGTAAGGAAGAGGGTAAGCTTCTCCGAGAAAACCCATGAGCTATCGATCCTGTCTAGCTCCTGTGCATACATGCAAGGAGACATCAACATTATGAAGTTAACCTACACAACCGAATCACTTGGAAGGGAAATGACGAATTCTCTGGAGAGACAATAGAACCTGTTGTCAGAACGCAACAAAATCTTGATAAATTGATATATGCAACTACCTCGACAACTAAACAATGACAAGTAGGCCAGTTAAACCCAAAAACCTCAGCGCTGGCTCGAAGCAAGCCGCGTAGCTCCACTCCAAAAAGGGAAGCCATGGTAAATAATTTCAATAGCATGTAAAATTTCATAACTATGGCAAAGACATACCTGAATCGTAAATTTTAGCTCAGAAATCTACCCGAGATAGGACTGAGGTTCGTTCATCTTCCTATGGCCTTGATTTTCTCTGTCAGGTGGCAAACCAATGCGCAGGAAAGGAAAAGAAATCGACGAACAAATTTACCTGGTGAATTTATATCCATATCTCATGAAATGATCCACAAAACCCTAACGAACAGGATGAAAATAGATACGTCCACATGGCATGATCCCAAGGGATAAGCCACGGATCAAAGGGTTTAATGTGCCATTTACACCATATGCCAAACATTTAATATGACAACCAACGAAATTTAAGGTCATAACGTCCTGGCCGTGCCATAGAAGTCACCTTGGCAACCCAGTAGGATGACGAAATGAATCCAGAACCACGTGGAGCCAGCTCTTGTGTCCACGAATGAACAAAGAACCCATAACAACTTCTGAGACGAGATTACAAATCATATACGAGGTTGCGTGGAATATTAAGTTCTGTCTCAATTCACAAGTATGTCGATCCAATTCACAAAATTGCATTACGTGGAAACCACCGCAGATTATATCCAATCGTGATATTAAAAAAGACGAGGAACAAATAAATACTCAAGAGTAATATGTACGCATAGGCATAAACATAGAAAAATTTCAAATCACTAAGGGTTAGATATATCCCCAACGAATGGAGTGAGATACATGGGAAAGCGCAGTGTTTCCATAAAACTCTTTCGACATATACCCATGTATGCAATATGTGAAAACGAATTTATTTCACCTATGATCATCAACCATGTCAATATATTAGAGGTACCAAGGTGGAATTTATACATACAAAGGTAGAACATGAAATGGTTATTGATAAATCAAATCATGATGGGGTATGTTAAATATAATTACATTTGTTACAAATCAATTTATTTTTAATTAGGTTACAAATCTATAAAATTCTCCAGTTGTTGGAGATAATTGATACATAGAAATAAATTGGAATTGGGGGGGACACACTGAAGTAGATAATACCTTGTAAGTCTACAAAGTAATAGTATAACACCTTGCTAGGTGTAAACTTGAAGGGTTGGAAGAAAAAAAAATTTGGGAAGGAAATTGGGAGGTGTGACAAATGGTATCAGAGCCCAAGTTATAAAACTGGGCTGGTGACATTGTGCTCACTATTGCTGTGCGTTCACTGTATAAATTGATTTCTGTGAAAAAAAAAAAATTTATTATATTTTTATTTTTTACTGATTTGTGTGGTGTAGTGTACAGTGGTGCTCAAATGGCAGAAGGTGAAGAAATTTATGTAGATCTGCATGATGAGTATAGTACACCAGATCCCAACGCTCCGGTGATGGCTATGTTGCACAGATTGCAACAAGAAATGGCTGAGATGAGAAGCCAGAATGACAAGTTGTCATTAGCCAGTAAGGAGCAAGAAAAGCTCATCAGAGAGCTAACTTCACGGAACAGCCAAGAAGGCGAAGGTTCCGGAAAGAGGAAGACTGATGAGTCTGAGGATGATGATGTTGTTAGGCATCAATATAAGCAGAAAAAGGAATTACAAGGGGAATTCCGAAAGATCAAACCTCCCTCCTATGATGGGGAGAAGGAGGAAGATGCTGAAGCCTGGTTGTTGAACATGATTAAGTACTTCTAGGTCTATGAATATGAAAGAAATCTGAAGGCCAGATTAGATGTCTACCAGCTACAAGGTAAGGCTACCTTGTGGTGGGAGGAGACAAAAATGGTGCATGCCATTGATGAAAAGACAGTTACTTGGGAAGATTTCCAGGTGAAGTTCAAAAACCGATATCTGAATGAACGTTACTATGATGATAAAGCCAAAGAATTCCATGAACTTAGACTGGGAAATCTCACTATTGATGAGTTTGTTACTAAGTTTACAAATCTGTTGAGATATGTACCCTACATAAGGGAAGAAAAGGCAAAAGTACAAAGGTTTCTGAATTGTTTGCCTGCTGTATACAAGGAGAAAATCGAGTTTGACAACCCAAAAACATTGGATGAAGCTGTTAGAAAAGCCAAATTATGTTACCAACAGTTCAAAGGAAAAACTGAACAAGGGAAAAGCTGGGTAAATGAGAATGAGTTCAAAGGGAGGAAACAAAAACCAGCTTATTTGAAGAATTTTGGCAGAGATCATCAGCAGAAAAAGTTTAATAAACCCAAATAAAGTCAAACGGCTCAGTCCCAAGTGGCCTCAAAACAAATAGATGGAGACAATAAGAAAGAGGGCACAGTGAAAATGAGAGAACCCCTGAAATGTTGGGGCTGTGGAGAACCCCATCTTTTGAGGGACTATCCTCATCGAAACATTCCGATGATTATGAGAGATCGAGAAGCTACAACAGTAAATGACATAGCCAGAAATATACCAACTATCAGTGCAGCTTTGGAAAATCGACAAGCAGAACATCAAGCTACCATGGTGGAAATAGAGGGTAAGATTTCTGATCTATCTGTTACTGTTTTGATTGATCTGGGTGCTTCCTTGAGTTACATTAATCCTAAAATTGTAGAAAAATGTAATATGAAACCTGAAAAATTTCAACAGTCATGGTTGGTTCAGCTGGCCACTAGAACCAAGAGGAAGGTAACACATAAATTGCCCCGGACAGCAATAAAATTAAATGATTTTCACATAGAAGTAAATTTGAACATTCTGCCCTTAGGTTCATATGACCTGCTGATAGGAATGGACTGGCTGGAAAAGAAGAAAGCCTTAATGAACTGCTGGGATAAGACTCTGCATTGTGTAGATGAGGAAGGGAAACCTTCTATTCGTAATGGCAAACCAAAACCTATCTCTGTAAGACAAATATCAGCACTGCAATTAAAACGAATAGCTAGGAAAGGATACCAAGTTTATGCAGTACATGTGGAAGAAATAGAACAGAAACCCGAAGAGAGATTGCTGGATGCTGTGCCAGTGGTAAGAGAGTTTAAGGAAGTCTTTCCAGATGAGATCCCTCATCTTCCCCCCAAAAGAGAGATTGAATTTTAAATCGATCTGGTGCTGGGAGCAGTACCTGTTTCTCGAGCCCCTTATCGAATGAGTCCCCCTGAACTGATGGAACTGAAAATGCAATTGCAAGAACTGTTAGATAAAGGTTATATCAGACTGAGTGTGTCTCCTTGGGGAGCACCAGTGTTGTTCGTGAAAAAGAAAGATGGAACTTTTAGGATGTGCATTGATTACCGTCAACTGAATAAGTTGACTATTAAAAATAGATATCCCTTGCCCAGAATTGATGATCTTTTTGATCAAGTGAGAGGAGCTTCGGTATTTTCGAAGATTGACTTAAGGACTAGTTATCACTAGCTAAGAATCAAAGAAGAAGACATTAGCAAAACATCCTTTCGAACCCGATATGGTCACTACGAATTTGTAGTCCTACCTTTTGGTTTGACAAATGCCCCTGCCACATTCATGTGCCTGATGAACAATGTGCTAAATAAGTACTTGGATAAATTTGTCCTTGTGTTCATAGATGATATCTTAGTCTACTCAAAAAGTGAGGAGGAACATAAAGAACACTTGAGGATAGTATTGAAAACTCTGAAGGAGAACCAGCTATATGCCAAGTTCAACAAATGTGAATTTTATAAAGATAAGATTCAATACTTGGGGCATATTATTTCCGAACAAGGCCTTGCTGTTGACCCTGAAAAGATAAAGGCTATAAAAGAATGGCCTGTACCAATTGATGTTTCAACAGTGAGATCTTTCATGGGGATTGCAGGCTGTTATCGCATATTTGTGGAGAGGTTTTCTGCCATAGCACACCCCATAACATCATTGCAAAGGAAGGGTGTCAAATTTGAGTGGACCGAAAAATGTCAAAACAGTTTTGACCAATTAAAATTAAAACTTACTACCGCCCCTATCTTGAAGATTGCAGATCCCGATAAAGAATTTGTTGTATGTACAGATGCATGTAGAGAGGGGTTGGGAGGCGTTCTTTTGCAGGAAAATTCAGTTATTGCCTACGAGTCTAGGAAATTGAAAATACATGAACAAAACTATAGTGCATATGATTTGGAGTTAGCTGTCGTTATTCATGCTTTCAAAATGTGGCGACACTATCTCCTTGGAAAGAAATTTACGTTGATTACTGATCATATTAGTATCAAATATTTCTTTTCCCAAACTCATTTGAATGCTAGACAAGCCAGATGGCTGTCTTTTCTAAGTGAATTTGATATGGACATAAAACAAATCAGAGGGAAAGAAAATAAAATTGCTGATGCATTGAGCAGAAATGCTTATCAGAATATCAACAGCATTGGAAGTAGTGCTCAGATCGATGTAGAATATTTGGTGGAAAAGACAGCAAACCAAGATCCAAATTATGAAACACTCCTGGTGAAATTACAAAAAAAGGAGAAAACTGATTTCACTCAAAACCAAAAGGGGCTGATCTGTTATAAAAATAGATTATATGTTCCAAATGTGGAGACCTTGAGAAATGAGATTCTAGATGAATATCACAAACAACCATATGCGGGACATCCAGGATATCAGAAAATGCTAACAGCTTTGAAAAAGAAGTTGTTTTGGCCAGGAATGAAGAAAGATGTAGCAGAATATTTAACTAGATGCATGGAATGTCAACTAGTCAAAGTTGAGCATCAGCATCCTGCTGGTCTTTTAAACCCTTTGCTGATTGCAGAATGAAAATGGGACACAGTCTCCATGGACTTCATTACAGGATTACCCAAAACCAAGTACCAACATGATTCAGTGATGGTGGTAGTAGACACTTTAACAAAAGCTGCCCATTTTATACCAGTGAAATCTACCTTTGGGATAGCTCAAGTAGCGAATGTGTTCCTGAAAGAGGTAGTAAGGCTCCATGGGGTGCCAAAGGTGATTGTTTCTGACCGAGATGCTAAGTTTACAGCCGCTTTTTGGAAAGGGCTATTTGGAGGTATGGGCACTAAATTGAATTTTAGTACTGCTTATCACCCTCAGACAGATGGTCAAACGGAAAGAACTAATCAAATTTTGGAGGACATGCTGAGAATGTATGTGATGGATAGAACCTAAAAGTGGGAAGATTACTTGCATTTAGCTTAATTTTCCTATAATAACAGCTACCAATCCTCCATCAAAATGAGTCCGTTTGAGGCACTATATGGAAGGAAGTGTCGTACTCCTTTGAGCTGGAGTCAGCTAGAGGATAAACTAATGTTGGGACCAGATGCTTTACAAGAGATGGAAAGAATTGTTAAACAGATACAAAGAAACATTAAGACAGAACAAGATCGCCAGAAGAACTATGCTGATAAGAAAAGAGTGCACCGAGAATTTAAATTCGTGGAGCATGTGTATTTGCGTATTAAACCCAAAAAGAGCACACTCTATGCTGGAAGCTATGCAAAACTGGCTCCTAGATATTGTGGTCCTTTTGAAGTATTAGAAAGGGTGGGACCAGTGGCTTACAAGCCGACCTTACCACCCCATGTTAGAGTTCATGATGTATTTCATGTTTCGTTATTAAAACGATATGTGCATGATGCTTCTCACATAGTTGATTGGAATGTTGTACAGGTGGAACCATAAGGGGAGTTTCTGTCAGAACCGCTTCAAATATTGGAGCAGGAAGAAATTGAATTGAGAAACAGAACAGTAGCAAGAGTAAAGGTGCAGTGGAAGCACTTTACTGTTGAAGAAGCTACATGGGAAAGAGAAGTTGAAATGATGGAAAGATATCGATTTTTTTTTTTTAAATGAACTCTAGTAGTTTAATAACAACACTGAGGATGTTGTTTATTTTCAGAGGGGGAATATGTAACACCCCCAATTTATGTGTTTGAAATTCAAAGCTAGACATTTGAACTTTAATCCTAAGGGGAGTGGACCCCAAAGGATAAGTATTTTGTGAATGTAATTAAATATTTAATTTGAGGAAATGAATAAAATGAATTGTGCAGATTGACCAAAATGAGGTTTATGAGATCACTTTCTAAATCCATGAGGATGGATAAGGCAACTATTTCCCCAAAATATTTCAAAAATCCTTGAAAGAAATTATTTCTAATTTATATTTTTGAGGAAGAATCTAAATTTCCCCAATGATGAGGAAAGTAGTTGGGAAGAGGTAAAAAGCTGGAAAAGATGAGGAAAAGCATAAAATAGCTTTAAAGAATCCCTAAAATGGGAAGCCTAGGAAAACAGGAAGAAAAGCATCCTGATATTCTGGACGCAGAATTAGAAACAGGCTTTGGGGCACAATAGCTTAAATGAGCTGCTCCTAAGCAGATTAGTGGTTGGTCTGTGGTGGAGGTGATCTCAGCTCAGGGGTGAGTTCTGGGAGACAGAAGGACTCTAAGGTCGGGAGGTTGGTCGACTGCATGAGTGGTATGTATTTAAATTTATCTGGTGGTTTTACTTCCTGTAGGATGAATTGGCTACACATAATTGTCTGCTCATATATTAGAATTATTAATGCTACATTCAACAGAATTAATTATCAGGAATTTACCTTCATAATTCTGTATAGTTGTAGAGAAGAAATTATGTAAAGTAGAATCCAACAGAAACTCTAAACCGATTTTGGTTTAAATATGAGGATACATATTTCTTTACAGATAATTCAGCTGTAAGATATTGATGATCTATCAGTATACAACTATGAGTATGATTAGTTAAATTGAGGAGAAATTCTCCAAATTTTCTAAATTAATGCCTAAGTTAAATGATGGAGAATTTTATTAATTCATAGTTCATTAAACTGTAACTTTAATCTGTTTCTGGAAGAAATGAAACAGTGAGAAAATGAATATATAGAGTACAGAAGTAATTATTTAGTTCAGAACTAAGAATAGAGATTTACAATAAATTCAACCACTGAAGTACTGAATGAGAAAGAAAAGAGTATATAGGGACTAACTTTGGGGTCAGCATATCAATCATAAGAACCCAGAAGCCAATAGCAAGTTAATGCTGCATATAAGAAATTTCTTTTATCTTAGAAGGAAACCAGTACTAATTAGGAATAAAACTGTTATTCGATATATTTGATGGAACCATTGCTACAGTGGAGGATAGGACTAATAGAGAAAATAACTTTAAGTAGTTAAGCCACCTACAGATTTACCATAGCAGATCATATTTAATTATATGTATTCTAGTCTATCATGTGAACCCAAAGCAAGGGCGAAAAATGGCAGATTATAAATACGAAAGTCTCTAGACATGAAAATAGAGATACAAATTCATACATCACTTGTATAGAATTTAGACAATTATCCTGCACAAATTCATAACAAAGATATAGAATAGAGCTGGAAATCTGTTGTACTACTTTCAAAAAATTACTGAAGAGAATTAGATACTATTAATATCAAAATTTCAAACTAGTGTAGTATGAGAACCACATATAAATGCTCTAAACAAAACATCTCACTACTACGAAAATAATATCTACGGAATAATTGCTTGAACACCATAATAAAGTGTGAAGTTATAAGAATTCAGGCTACTGAGGTACTAAAAGGAAGAACAGCACGTTATTCTCTAAAATACAACCACATTTATGTATATAGCCTAACGACTATATGGCCTGAAAGCTCAAAGCAATAAATCTACCATAGAACTCCACTACATCACACTGGATATTATAGAAAGTAAGGTACAATCGTTATATGTATATATATATATATAAACAAAATCCAAATGAATACCAGCCACTGTGGGGTATGGACAGTTCCATAGTGTCCTGTAGATGGAGGTAAAGGAACTTTCGGGGATGAGACTTAACAATTAAAAATTGTCAAATTTTTACAACTGTATCAATACAAATTTTAAACTGCCAAGAAAAATACTGAACAATGAGAGAAGAATGAATTTCCTCTAATCGTGCTCGGCAAATACTGACCTGCAAGTGGCAAGAGGAAACCATGTCAATGTCGAATTGAGCCACGACTCTCATTGCGCAGGTGAGAGAGTAAAATGCAAGTTGTAGTTACCTGTAAGCAATAGAAACACCAAAATCAATACGATGCCGAATGTGAAGAGAGAGAATCACCGTGAATGATAAAATTATAATTAAGAGGGAATTGTTACCTAAAAGTGAGGATTCTAATCCATTCATGACCTCGCTATACATAAATAGGAATTTAACAGCAATAAAATACAAACACAAATCGGAGGTCGCTGCTTCCAAATTGAACCATGAAGACACTGGTAGACAAAGAATACATAATAAGAAAGGAGCCATACACAAGTCGACAAGCCTTAAAATAAATACTAAACCAGAATGTGAGAAGGTGGCATCCTCTAGAGCCTTGTAAATAACTTCAGAGAAACCCTTGACGAGCGTAAGGAAGAGGGTAACCTGCTCCGAGAAAACCCACACGCCATCGATCCTGTCTAGCTCCTGTGCATACGTGCAAGGAGACATCAACACTATGAAGTTAACCTACACAACCGAATCACTTGGAAGGGAAATGATGACTCTCTCCGCAGGACACAGGAACCCATTGTCAAAGCAACAAAATCTCGATAAATTGATAGGATGCAAATTACCTCATAACCAAACAATGACAAGTAGGCCGCTAAACCCACAAACCTCAAATAAATGTCATGCCGATAGCCCACCCAAAAGGGAAGCCACAAAATAGAATTTGAATATGAAAATTTTAACTACAGTTATATACCCTGACTGGGAATTTAGCCTGTAACTGCCTGGGAGATAGGACTGAGGTTCGTTCATCTTCCTATGGCTTTGATTTTCTCTATCAGGTGGCAAACCAATGCGCAGGAAAGGAAAAGAAATCGACCAACAAATTTACCTGGTGAATTTATATCCATATCTCATGAAACGATCCACAAAACCCTAACTCACAGAATGAAATCAGAGTCGTCCACATGGCATGATCCCAAGGGATAAGCCATGGATCAAAGGGTTTAATGTGCGATGTACACCATACACCAAACATTTAATATGACAACCAACGAAATTTAATGTCATAACGTCCTGGCCGTGCCATAGAAGTCACCTTGGCAACCCAGTAGGCTGACAAAATGAATCCAGAACCACGTGGAGCCAGCTCTCGTGGCCATGAATGAACAAAGAACCCATTACAACTTCTGAGACGAGATTACAAATCATATACAAGGTTGCGTGGAATATTAAGTCACATCTCAATTCACAAGTATGTCGATCCAATTCACAACATTGCATTACGTGGAAACCACCACAGATTATATCCAATCGTGATATTAACAAGGACGAGGAACAAATAAATACGCAAGAGTAATATGTACGCATAGGCATAAACATAGAAAAATTTCAAATCACTAAGGGTTAGATATATCCCCAACGAATGGAGTGAGATACATGGGAAAGCACAGTGTTTCCATAAAACTCTTTCAACATATACCCATGTATGCAATATGTGAAAACGAATTTATTTCACCTATGATCATCAACCATGTCAATATATTAGAGGTACCAAGGTGGAATTTATACATACAAAGGTAGAACATGAAATGGTTATTGATAAATCAAATCATGGTGGGGTATGTTAAATATAGTTACCTTTGTTACAAATAAAATTATTTTTAATTAGGTTACAAATCTATAAAATTCTCCGGTGGTTGGAGATAATTGATACATAGAAATAAATTGGAATTGGGGGGGACACTCTGAAGTAGATAATACCTTGTAAGTCTGCAAATTAATAGTATAACACCTTGCTAGGTGTAAACTCAAAGGGTTGGAAAAAAGAAAATTTGGGGAAGGAAATTGGGAGGTGTGACATTCATTTTGCGATAAAAATAAAAGTTGTGAGAAATTTTGTTAGCTTTCTATTACTTATTTTTTGAAATTTTTTTATGCAGATTTGATATGTCAACTTAGTGTTTCTTTGAGTGTGTGTTTCTTAACAATCAAAGGATTCATAAGAAGTCATGTTATGTCGCAATGTTGTATTCATTGAAAATTTGTGTTTTTGAAAAAAAAAATGTGTTACAACAATCTAGACAGAGTCTACTTTGTTTTCTTCATATTTACAAAGCCAATGGATGCATATCATAATTACTAGAATTTTTTGAAGTGGTCCAATACGAAAAACTGCATATTTTGGATATGTTTCGCGTGGCAAGAAATTTCTTAACATATAAGTTATAAACTAAAAATCTAAAAGCTACCCATTAGAGTCGACGGACCAATGTAATGCCCCATAATTTTTTCAATTTTTTTTACAATGTATTTTGGGAGATACAAAATTTTGATTTCACTAAATCACAATGACCCTCAGAAATTGTTTGCACCCATTTTATTAGAAAAATAATTAAAACTAATAAACATTTACGAAATTCCATAAACGTTATATTTCCTGAAAGTAGATTCAATTCTGAAAATGCTTGTCTTGGTTCCGACTGTTAATTAACAACCTTTCATGGAGTTTAATCAGTCCAAAGTTGCAGAACCGTTTTCAGAGCCTAGTTTTCGCGTAATTGGTGATGCGTTAGTTCGGCCGAACTATGTTTTCCGTTTTTGAGTCGCTAAATCTAACGTCTTAAGAGTTCGGCCGAACTTCTTCTGAAAAGTTCGACCGAACTATTGTGTAACTCTCCGTTGGCCAGAAATTTTTGTGGAGCCCCCTACAAAAAACACATTTCGCGTCAATATAAATTGCCCTGAAATGATTCACAATTTTCACACATTTCGCACTTCATCTCATTTTACAAAAACTTGGTTTGGGTTCAAAAAATTTTCTTCAAAGTTTGGGTTTAAAGAACTTTTTTGGAAGACATTTTTTGGAGGCGGCATGATTTTTCTTGGAGGTATGTATGTGTTTTGTGTTGAAATAAATCTTTTGAGCTTCTTTGTTCAAAAACTTTTCTTCAAAGTTTGGGTTTAAAGAATTGGGTTTAAGAGCATTTCTTGGAAGCAAATTGATTTTACAATTTTGGATTTAAAAATTTTTTTTGGAAGACATTTCTTGGAGGTGGCGTGATTTTTCTTGGAGGTATGTACGTGTTTTGTGTTTTTTAAAGTGTGTGTTTTGGATTGGATTACGTATTTTTTACAAAAAATTTACACTGAATTTTTTTAAATTTTTTTTTAAATTAAATCTTTTGTGATATTTTTTGTAATTGAGTTATTGTCTAATTTTTTGAAGGAAATTTTTTGAACTTCATACCCTATTATCATGGGAAATCGAAGAACTTGTGCGAGAAAATATGATCGAAAAAGAGACCCCGAGGCACGTAGAGAAGAGACGAGACAATATCGCAAAAGAAAGTTAGAAGCCCTCTCAAATATTGAAGAGGAAAATCAACCTCAAGCAGAAATTGAAGCAGGTATGTAAATGTAAATATTATGATCTATTGATATATTTAAAATTTTCCGAATGTAAAATGTGAAGCTTAATTTTTATTTGATGAACTAATTTGAAAAATATTTTGTTTAATGTAAACAGACAGAGATATTCCTCAAAATATTGAAGAAGAAAATCAACCTCAAGCAAAAATTGAAGCAGGTATGTAAATGTAAATATTATGATCTATTAATATATTTTTAAATTTTTCCCAATGTAAAATGTGAAGCTTAATTTTTATTTGATGAACTAGTTTGAAAAATATTTTGTTTAATGTAAACAGACAGAGATACTCCTGAAAATATTGAAGAAGAAAATCAACCTCAAGCAGAAATTGAATCGGGTATGTAAATGTAAATATTATGATCTATTGATATATTTAAAATTTTCCTAATATTTATTGACATATTTATTAATTTAGTGATTTATTGAATATGTATTATTTTTTCGAATATGTACAGATGAAATCGATGTCGATAATGAGATGTTAGAAAATGTCGACACTCACACATATGGAGATAAAAAACCTGACCATGTTATATGATATCGTGTTGATAGAATTTTTGAAAAGTATTTCAAAAATGAGCAAGTGACAATTCAAGCTAAAATGTTGAAAGGTCTCCTATCATCAAGGAAATTAAAAGAACCGACGACACTATTGGGTTTTCGAAAATCAACCAAAGATAAAAAAATGAAAGAAGAGGTGATAAAAAATATGAGTAGTGCTATAGAGTCAATTAAGAGATCTAGAGATAAAGATGTTTCAAATATATGTAGAGGAGTACAGATGGCAATGGTTTCACCAAGTACTCAAGAGAATTGTTTGATAGCATCTATGGCATGAGCACTGGGAACCTCGCGAAAAACTCTGCACAAACATCGAAAATTTCGACTGCAAATAGATGTAAATGATTAACTCGCTTGTTGGAGAACTATTTGTAGGAAACCATACAAAAATAGACTTGGAGAAGATGTTAAAAAAATAATATATGAATATTGGAAGAACAATTCGCGTGTTTCACCGACTGCAAGACATGTGATGCGAAGAAGAATAGCACGGAATCAATACGAAGAACATGAAAAACATCTCTTGGAAAGCACTCAAATAGAGTTATTCAACAAGTTCAAAGAAGAGAATCGTCAAATTCATGTTTCACTTAGTGATTTTGTTCAACAAAAACCATGGTATGTAAAACCTATCACCGTACGCGACACTTGTTGTTACCGTTATCATGTGGAATTTGAGTTATATTATGACACATTCCTTGATTTCGATAGAACAATATGGAAGGATTCACCTCCTCCTTCCACTATTCGCGAATTCATATCTCAAATTCTATGTGAAAGAGAAAGCGATGAACTATTTTACAAAATGAGATGTGTTGGTGGTAAAAAATGCGATGCTTTTGGAAATTTAATTAAATTTCAAAACAAATATCGTATTGATATAAATGATCAATCATTTTCCAACATGAAAGTGGAATGGAAGAGATATGAATATATCGGTACATCGATTCAAGGTGAAAATAGTGTTAAAAGAATCGAATTATGAGAAGACGAAATTTTTCTGATAGACTTTTTGAGAAAGTTTGAGGCAGAAATTTACAAATACACCAAGCATTCCCATAGAGCTCGATGGAAAGACTTGCAATTCAAAAAATCTCGTGAAGTTTTTCCACCAGGGACCATTTTTTCAGTGATTGATTTTGCAGAAAACTACACATTTGTTCCACAAAAAGAAATTCAGAGTGAATACTATCATTCTGACCAAGTCTCCATGCTCGTCCATATTCTATATAAACATGCTGAACAAAATGTCGATCATATAGAAAGCACGAGTGAAAATCGACATATCATTAAAGAATATCACTTTTATATCAGTGACGATCGTACACATGATACATGTTTTGTACAACATTGTTTTGGAAAAATTTATGATTCATTGAAAAATCATGGAATAACATTCAACGAACATTGGATATGGTCGACGGATGTGCAGATCAATTCAAATCTGCACGATCATTCTTTTGGTTGTGTTGTCTTCATAAGAAAACCTGCATTAAACATTGTTGGAATTTCTTTGAGACTGGCCATGGAAAAGGAGAACATGACGGTGCAGGAGCATGCATAAAACGAGCACTTCGAAGATATCAAATGAACCAATCTGCAAGCCGACTTGTGAACGCTAAAGAAGTTGTTCAATGGTGCATTGCTGCTCTAAGCCATGAGACTAACCCATCAAGGGAAGTGCGAAGGTACATTCAATTTAATTTATATTGGAAATATAATTTTAAACATTGTACATTTATCATGCAATGATTATCTTTGATTGTATTTTGATATCATATTTACAAATTATTTTTCTAATTTTCCATATAAAGGTTTTTCTGGCATATTGGAATCAAAGACGTAGATAGATCAATTGGAAATGACGTTGAAACAATAAAAGGGACTCGAAAATTGCATTCAATTCAAACAAAGTTGTCCACAAATGTGTTTGCATTGGATAAAAGAAAATATTCTTGTTTTTGTGATGTTTGCATAGACAACACAAAATCTAATGACGTTTGTGAAAACAAAATGTATGTGAACGATTGGAAACATACAGAGCTAAATACAAAGGGCAAAATGTCTGTTGCAATGTTTGAAGAAATGCAATCAGAGGAAACTACAATATCATCCGATGGTGATCGAGTTTCTGATCTTGTTAGAGAAGGTAACATTTGAATTACTTTATAATGATTTAAAGATCTAGAAATAAATTTAAATATGCATAATTAAATGTTAAATTTATTTTATTGTGCAGGAGATGTTTTTGCTGTAATTGCACCTATTGACAACGATGAAAATGTGAAGTATTATTTGATGCGTTGCACCGAACGAAAAATGAAATTATTACAAGACTATAATGATCACGGATTTCAGTATGACAAAGGGTCTGTTATACTGAAAGGTTATTTTTTCAAACAAACTCGTCAAAGTGGAGACTTTGTTTACTTTGAAGACTATGAACCTGATTCCATAAGTTGTCAATATAGTCACTTGGTGTGTGTAGCACGCATCAAGTTGATAGAAGTTCAATCAAAGAAAAAATCGAAAATTAAGAAATGGAAAATGTCAAAATCCGATCATGAATGGATTATTGAGGATGGAATTCCATTAGAATTTTTTTGAGTGAAGTGTCCAACAATTTATTATCTTTGGATTAAATATGTTTTAAAACTTCCAGTACTCAACTGAAAATTGAGCTGCTTATGTTATTTGTGGTTTTCACATGTTACAAATTGTTTGGGTACAAGCACGTGCTCTAGTATCAACTGAAAGTAGTTTTTCTATACATGTGCATTGATGAAAAATGTTATATGTATTGGATATATATATATATATATATATTCTAGAATGAAATTAATTGTTCTTGTATATCAGTAACCGACCATATGGTACAAATTATTTCACTTTATTTTGTAAGGTCAGATTCGGTCCCCATATGGCCTAGCCTCTAAGGGACGAGATAACAAGTGGTTGTCCCCACTTGCCCGAATCTCAGCTTTCAAGTACAATTTTACTGTTTATGTCAGGCATCTTACATGATGTCCTAGCCAAAGATAGATTCTCTTTGTTTCAAGTTTCCAGTAAAAGTTGTCACCGAATGACCTGCTCGAACTCTCGTAGTAAACACCATACCTTATCTCTCTTGCTCTCCAATATTATTAGGTTTAATTATTATAACACAAAAATCGTTCTACATTGTCAATAATTTTTTGCGCTTACACTAAAATCAATGAACACTATTAATCCAATGTCTTTACAAGTATTGTACCATCATACATGCAATTATATCAAATTAGAAATCAACATATACAATGAAATCAATGGGGATTTTCTTGTTACAAGTAACATAATTTCAATTTACCATATGTGCAAATGTAGGTTGAAACCATCCAAAACTTTAAGTTTTAAAACCCTTTTGATTATATATTGTGCAACATTAAAACATTAAACATTTAAAGTTCATTAAATATCACATGCAAAATGTAGATTGAAACCATCCAAAATTTGAGTTTTAAAAACTTCACATGCCATGCCAATTATAATTCAACTATCCAACAAAAACATTTAACATTAAATATCACATGCCAAACTGCCAAAGTTTCTTCAAGTTTCCGGTAAAAGTTGTCACTGGATGACCTACTAGGATATTATAAATACTAGCTTTGTAAGATCATTTGGCATTCAGAAAAATTCGAAAGTCTTAGACCGTCAATCAATTTAAAGTATCATTCACCCTAGGGAGTGTAAAATATTCAATGTAGGTTGGTGATGATGCTCACTCCTAGCTTGAAGCAGCGCCAATGACCAATTCTTTAATGAATTCCAATGCACTAGACCAAATTTGGTTCAACCTACTTGGTTTTTCACCCAAGAAATTCCAAGGATGGACTATCTGGACAAACTGCTGAAATTGAAAAGCTTGACATGGAGATACGAAAAGGTGAACAAAGACTTCAAGAACTCTTTATGGAAAGGGCTCACTTGAAGGAAAGAAGCACCACGTTACAGGCTAAAGTCAAGAACATGGAAGATAAGATCAAGAGGGACTTTCTTGATCCGAAACCTATTGGTTTGAAGAAATAAAATGCATGTGTTGGCACACTTGGAAAAGAAGAAGACCACACTATGAGGATTGGTGCACTTCGTTTGGAAGGAGTCAATATATGTCGTATTGGAGCAATTAGATAGAATTCGAAAAGGAAAGAGCTTGAACCAATTCAAGCAGACCCAGGATCGGATTGTTCTATGGAGCTTCATGAGAAGAGATATGTGAAAAGGACTGTTAAGCCAAGGGCTAGTTCGAAAGAAATATTGGAAGAGGAAATGTTGAAGAAGATTGCGAAAGTAAGGCGCAAGACAAGGAGGAGGAATGATGATGAAAGTTCCTTGGACTTGAGATTCGTGTCTACAACCGTACATGGGAAAACGTTCTCTGCTTTGATAGACACGGGGGCTACCCATAGCTTCCTAAGTCGAAAGGCAGCTTCATCTCTTAGAAAGAGGAAGGCTAGCATGGAGAAAGAGTTGAGTGCTTTCAAGGCAGTCAATTCGAGGATGAAAGCAGTGACTGGTGTCATGAAAGGTACACATGTGAGAGTAGGGTCATGGTTTGGAAAGATAGACTTAAGAGTCATTGACATGGATGATCATTCTATGGTGTTGGGACGAGACTTCATGGTTGCAGCACAAGCCATACCAATGATGGACCGAGACATTCTCTTAATTCTTGATGATGGAAAGACCGTGATGGTTCCTATGACAAGGAAAAGCCGTTTGGGATATCAACCGAGAATGGCTTCATTGATCCTATATGAGAAGGACCCAGATATGGACCATACTAATATGGAGCAAAGGGAACTTGGATCTATGACTCAAACAACAAAGGAACAACGCATGTTTGATTTTGTTGAGAGAGACTTAAAGGAAAGAAGGAAAGGAGCTGATATAGCTTCATTTCTTGAGCATGTAGCAGAGAAATCTACTCAAGATCTTCACCAGGATGATGTGAAGAAGGACACTTCTTCAGACATGGGACCGGGGAAAGATTATGCAGGTAGAGATCCAGCTGGCATTGTTGAATTTTGCAGATATGCTATGGGCATATACGACTTTCAACTAACAAGGGACAAGCTTGGGACACTTGGATGCACTCAAGAGGAGGTTGATGCTGTTCACGAGTACCTTAAAACTCGACATCAATCTGATACATGGGTGGATGAAAGTCAGGGAGGTAGCTTCCTGGCCCTTGCTTTGAAATAAACCTTTGGAGAAAGGGGGTGTGGTAACTTAGTGCATGGAGGACCACACCACCCTCAAACAAAGGGGCTTTGTACAAAGGCCCACATGCATGGATAGATGCTTAGGTGAATGTGGCTACCTTTATAGCACATTGGAGCAGCATCATAGACCGCATATTGCAGATGGAATGAAGGGAAACTTCATGGACCTGAATATGGCGCATAGATTGGTGAGAGGACATCTCTTACTTTGATGTTGGAAGATGTGAAACTTAGTGGCACATGGATTAACATCATGGACAACATGTTGAGATGGAGATGAAGAACACTTCATGGACCGAAAACATGGCACTTGGACTTTGGACAGATTCTTGGTTGAATTGATGAATGTGACAAGAGATAGAGAAAGACTAAAGGATGGCATGAAGATGTACATTCTTATGAGGAGGGCGCATAGTTGGACTGATCACCTAACTTGTTTGAATCATGAGGGCTAGCAATGCTATGGAGGTGTGTTAGATGCTACAAACATATGGATGCTACAAGCATATAGATGTTTGACGGAAAGATATGGTTATCAATATCTTCTTGGGTCCCTTGACGGATGATGTTGTCAAGGGACGGCAACGCTTTGAAGTGGAGGAGGATGTAAGGCCCCACGACTTCATGGGCACGTTTGGTGGAACGGGCACGCTCGTTGGGCGTTTGGACGAGTTCGGGCACACCTCGAGAGATTTGATCCCTCTCGGCGCTTGATAGATCCATAGTTAAGATGGATCTAAGTTGGTTTCAATCATGTGCAACCAAGGAAAAACTATCGATAATATGAGAAACATATGATTAATTTTATCAATAATATGTAAATACATATAATATTAATATAACCATTTTAAATATGCTAAATATGTTTGAGATTTATCAATCATTTTAATTTTAAATTTTCTTAGTTACCTCAATTTGTTGAGATGATAAATATTGTAGAATAACTTTAATAATGGAAAATGATCAAATAAAATTTTTTAATGCAAAGTGACAATGTAATAATATTGAATGATAGAATGTGAATAATTAGAATGTAATCAATTACAAATAGAATTTATTGTGATCAATCTTAAACTATTCTCTTCTTCTATTCTTATTGTCACCCTTATTAGTTTTTTCATCTTTCCGTATCGATTATATTAAAAAGAAAGTAAAAAACATAAATCGTAAACCATTTAAATATTTAACTCGAACTCTTGTAGTAAACACCATACCTCAAGTCTCTCTTGCTCTCCAATATTATTAGGTTTAATTATTATAACACAAAAATCGTTCTACATTGTCAATAATTTTTTGCACTTACACTGAAATCAATGAACACTATTAATCCAATAACTTTACAAGTAATGTACCATCATACATGCAATTATATCAAATCAGAAATCAACATATACAATGAAATCAATGGGGATTGTCTTGTTACAAGTAACATTTCTATTTACCACATGTGCAAATGTAGGTTGAAACCATCCAAAACTTTAAGTTTTAAAACCATTTCGATTATATATTGTGCAACATTAAAACATTAAACATTAAATATCACATTTAACATTAAAACCATCCAAAAATTAAATAAAACAAATTATATAACAACATTGTAATAAAATATGTCCAAAAATTGTAAATCTCACTTGAGTATCAAACTGTATCAAGTTTAACAAATTTTAAAACCATCTAAATTTTGAAATCAAATCTATTGTAAATCATGTCCATCAAATGGAGGATCTAGCGTCTGGGTCTCAGTCTGCGCCCTATCCTGTGAATAGGAAACCTACATACACAATGCACATGTACTTGAACATTAAAATTTGAAGTTTTAAAAATGAATGAGAATATATATATCTAGAACTTCATGTAAAAAAAAAAATATAACAAAAAAATCATGCAATACCTCGTAAGGTTCCCTCTCCATTAGCCAGGGATTTGCAATACTATATTTGAGTTGGCTAGCTCCATTTCAAGATATTATGGTTATCCAAGAGGGGATATAAAAAATGAAAAGAAGGATGTTGTAGGTTATCCAAGTTGGACATAGAACCAGTGGAGAAACCCCTTCCCAATTGGCTAA
The DNA here is from genome assembly GCA_034641835.2 of Pinus albicaulis. Lineage (NCBI taxonomy): Eukaryota > Viridiplantae > Streptophyta > Pinopsida > Pinales > Pinaceae > Pinus > Pinus albicaulis. Next base: position 1,809,534,510 of record CM076578.1, read on the forward strand.
CTTAAAACGATCCTAAACACATTTTTATTTAACTAATGAGGGATATAGCCCAATAAAACTAGTTTGTCCATATTCAAATCAAGTTGGTATCGAAGTACAATTTAGCTGATTTTATTCAAGGTTAGTTAGAAGAATTAGCTATTGGTTTATGTCTTCAATTTCCTCTCAAAATGAATGTGTACGTGCTTTTGAGAGACACACTAGACCTGAATAAGGTCCAAATTTTTGATGAAAATGTGCTATGAAAGTAAAGGGTTAAAGGCAAACATGTACAAGGCATAGTTAATACAAGGCATAGTTGAGTCAAATGTTGTTAAAAGATGCGCCATTGAAATGGTTTGCTAACAGATGGTTAGATTTCTTATCTAATTAAGGCCTTGCATGTATTTTGATGTTTCATGAATTTCTTTGCAAATTCAAAGTATGGTGCATGTTGCATGAAGCAAGATGTTGAAATTAGAGTTACGTTGACACACTTAAATGCAACAAATATGAAAATTTGTACCTGAGCTCTATTATTTTACTTGAGTCGATTGTTTGAAGAGGCATGTTTTGTTGATTTGTGTTTGGTTGATGATTTTGTACACCAATATGTAAGAGTACATGGAGATATTCACATGATGTGAATTTTTTTTCTTTGAAGGGGAAAAATGATATGTCAACAAGCTATGTTTCTTGCATGATGTATTTTCAGTTTGATGGTTTTGTTTGTGACAAGACGTCACAAGATTTTCGGAAGGTCCACTCTTGAGCGAGAGCCTCATGATTACAACCTAATCATGAGAATCAAATGGGAGTGCATCCTTATTTTGAAAACAAATAGGATTCTGAGCTACCTAGGACTCGAACCATTATTTTTAAATTTGAAATATCATGGTGTGTTGTTTCAATCCCTGAATCCACAATCCTAACATAAATTGTTTTATTCCTTTTTTGCAAGATTTAGTTGGTTATATTAAAAGTCAGTTGAATTTAAAATTCTTGGCTTAGTGGCAAGAAATCTTGACCATTATTCTAGACTTAAAGACATATCCAATGGTGCAAGAAAAACATCAAACGAAGTTCATTCAAAATTTATGCCTTTAGTAAGTTGACCAATAATGTTGACCACCATGGTACGAGATAATGACATTTTAGCCCCATTACTCATGCATGGCAAGCTAGCTACATGTGGAATTTTAACAATACTCTAAAATGTCTAAAATCACAAACGTCGTTAATGGTTGACATAGTCAAATCTTACACCTAGTTGGCTATCACGCTAGGTTAAATACTTGGCCACTAGGAGGAATAAGAGTTCCATTTTGTGTTATTGTATTTTGTTCCATAGTTGAAAATAAAACTAGGAGTGTGAAGTTAGAGAGAAAAATGTATGAAGTTAAGTTTTTATAGCAACCTTACACGCTAAAATTCTTAGCTAACTCTAGAGAGATTACCTCTTTCTTTGTACTCACATATTTTCCATACCAGAAAAGAGAGAGTAGATCATGTTTACATTTTAGTGTTGTTTTTCTCCCATAAGGATTTCCTAGGGAAAAAGGAGTCTAGAGCATCATTACTTTTTAGGGTTGCTTGTCTCCCATAAGGATTTCCTAGAAAAATAATTGTGTTGATTGTCTAGAGATATGTATGTGTGTGTTTCATTATGTTCTCTATTTCTTACGTTGTGTTTCATTATGTTTTATATTTCTTACATTTCTGCCCTCCTATTTTTCTTTTCAATCAAGGTTTATAAAATAACATGAGAAGCAACATGAGACTTGGAACAATCATTTTCATTATCTATATGGAAGGCAAGAAGGATTATATACCCTTAAGCTTAAACTTAGTTTGTCAATTTTTATCATATATTTTTTGGTAAGGGTAAATGTTTTTTATCTATAGTACAAGTCATGAGTTCCCCAATTTTACCTTATATGTAAAGCATGATTCTAGGATTACTACAATTTGTACTTGGTTTTTTATTGTGATGATGCCTTGCCTCAATCTAGACATAAGTGATGATGGTCTTCTCCAAAGCAACTCATGTATCCTCATTAAATTTATACAAACATTTCAAGTTCATATTTTCTTTCATAAAATTCTAGGAATATTAGAAGAATCAATAAAAAGTGAGATAACCATCTCAATATGCCCCCCATAACTCATTTTATAAAAGATAAATTTGTAAAATCCCTTTTGGTAATAATGGTCGTTATTAATTAATTAAAAAACCTAATATATAATAAAAAATTGACAAATAATTTTTTTGATGAAAATGTGCTATGAAAGTAAAGGTCTAAAGGAAAACATGTACAAGGCATAGTTGAGTACAAGGCATAGTTGAGCCAAATTATTATCTATTTATTGAACTAGAAAGGACATATAATTATTACACATGTTTAATTTACATTCAAATGCTTATTTGATTTATCTCCTATAGCTTAATGTATTATGCTAGATATATAATTTAAGTTGGAAGGCCCATGAGATAAATATGACTTCTATGTGACATTTGTATTGAATCATTTTTTTGTTGTGTTATATGAACATAATTGGTACGCATATCTAAAGAGTCCAAATGCTCATTCAAGACCATATGTAATTTCCTCATCTAACTTAGCCAGGGATTTGCAATACTATATTTGAGTTGGCTAGCTCCATTTCAAGATATTATGGTTATCCAAGAGGGGATATAAAAAATGAAAACAAGGATATTGAACTGAAGGTTATCCAAGTTGGACATAGAACCAGTGGAGAAACCTAAGGAAAAAATATGTTTCCAGGTCAAACCTTTGTAGAGGTTCCAGTACCTGAGAGTAAAATCCAGTTTGGGGCTGTTAAATTCTAACTATACTGGTAATTGTGCTAGGGGGAAGAAATAGGATGTAATTTCCTCTTCTCACGGTTCGGAGTCTTGTTTTTCATGTGGATTCAACCAAACATATTGTACATATTAAATGAGGACATAATTATTACACATGTTTAATTTACATGAACAAATGCTTCTTTGATTTATCTCCTATATCTTAATGTATTATGATAGATATATAATTTAAGTTGAAGGCCCATGAGATAAATGACTTCTATGTGAAATTTGTATTGAATCATCTATTTGTTGTGTTATATGAACATAATTGGTATGCATATCTAATTTACATTACTAATATGTCATGCTTCTTTAATTTATCTTTTATAGATGACCGGAGCATCCATTTTTAATCTATCCCTTTTGACTTCGGATATGTGGGCAATATTCATCTGCATATTTTTCTATCATAAAGCAGTGAGTAAAATTGTATTCCATTTGTGTCAATGTTAAGGTTAAGCACATGGATTAAAGTTTTATATATATTAGATGAGGAGGCTAGGTATTACATATGGTCTTGAATGAGTTTTTAGACTCTTTAGATATATATCTAAAGAGTCCAAATGCTCATTCAAAACCATATGTAATCCTCATCTAACTTCACCAGGGATTTGTAATACTATATTTGAGTTGGCTAGCTCCATTTCAAGATATTATGGTTATCCAAGAGGGGATATAAAAAATGAAAAGAAGGATGTTGTTGTAGGTTATCCAAGTTGGACATAGAACTTGTGGAGAAACCTAAGGAAAAACTATGTTTCCAGGTCAAAGCTTTGTAGAGGTTCCAGTACCTGAGAGTAAAATCCAATTTGGGGCTATTAAATTCTAACTATACAGGTAATTGTGCTAGGGGGGAGAAATAGGATGTAATTTCCTCTTCTCACGGTTGGGAGTCTTTTTTTTCATGTGGATTCAACCAAACATATTGTACATATTAAATGACGAATTTCGCTCTCCCGATCATTTATAAATCACCTATATCACCAAGAAAACATGTTTTAAAAGAACATACTTTAGTATGGGAAAGACCTTAGGTTTAAAATATTACAAGAAGGTTTTTGATATCGTTGAGAGAATGTGGAAAATAGAATCCATAAAGAAATTGTTTTTCAAAACGTATTACTTTCAAAGTATCACCAAGGAATGTACAAGGGTGTTCAATGAATTAACACTATATATTTAAATTCCATGATGTATATCTTACTCATAATTTTAACAAATTATTAAATAATTATCTAGATTGGATAATTATATTATTTGTCATATATTTTTACGCTTATAGAGTGAAAAAACTGAAAGAATCAAATTGTAGGGTCATTTTAATGGGGGGTGGAGAATTCGGGTCTAAAATATTTTGGAGTCATTTTGAGGTATTAAATGACATTTCTGGGGGTAAAATGATTATCCCTTGTGCCGAAATTTTGACCATTATTCTACACTTAAAGACATATATCCAATGCTACAAGAAAAACATCAAATGAAGTTCATTCAAAATTTATGCCTTTAGTAAGTTGACCTATCATGTTGACCACCATGGTACAAGAGAATGACATTTTAGCCCCATTACTCATGCATGGCAAGCTAGCTACATGTGGAATTTTAACAAGACTCTAAAAGGTCTAAAATAAAAAACCTCGTTAATGGTTAACGAAGTCAAATCTTACACCTAGTTGGCTATCACGCTATGTTAAATACTTGGCCACTAGGGTAAATGTTTTTTTATCTATAGTACAAGTCATGAGTTCCCCAATTTTACCTCATGTAAAGCATGATTCTAGGATTACTACAATTTGTACTTGGTTTTTTATTGTGATGATGCCCTGTATCAATCACTTGGCCATCTCTTGATGGGTAGTTAAATCTTTATAACAATACTTAATTAAAATTTATATCTATTTGTATTGTGTGAAATTATGTATAAAATGGTATACTACTTTTCATAAAATTGGGTTGAGTTTATCATATATTTCAATGAAAGTTGATTAAATATGTTTTCTTTAAAAGGATCTAACAATTTTTGTAAGGTATGAATTTGCAATTTTGTGTGGCTCTCTATCAACCTTCACTTTCTCATTTCTAGAAAAAATCTACTTGATTGAATTCGTATACCCACTTTCTATTCAAATGCATGAGTTTTGAACTCTCAGTAACTATGTTTTTCCACGCAGGAAAATTATGTCACATTTTATACCAACTCTAAATATTATTTTGAAGTTTAAATTAATGTTATTCTTTTATATAATTTAATATTAGATATAAGTTTAAATTGAAAGCTACTTAGATGAAATATAGCTTAGATATGGAATTTGCAATTATTATCTATTTATTGAACTAAAGGACATTTAATTATTACACATGTTTAATTTACATTGAAATGCTTCTTTGATTTATCTCCTATAGCTTAATGTAATGCTAGATATACAATTTAAGTTTAAGGCCCATGAGATAAATATGACTTCTATGTGACATTTGTATTGAATCATCTATGTGTTGTGTTATATGAACATAATTGGCACGCATATCTAATTTTTATTACTAATATGTCATGTCATGCTTCTTTAATTTATCTTTTATAGATGACCAGAGCATCCCTTTTTAATCTATCCATTTTGACTTCGGATATGTGGGTAATACTCATCCGAATATTTTTCTATCATAAAGCAATGAGTAAAATTGTATTCCATTTGTGTCAATGTTAATGTTAAGCACATGGATTAAAGTTTTATATAAGATACACTGCCACGGTGTACATTTATATCTAAAGAGTCCAAAACCTCATTCAAGACCATATGTTTTGTTGGTGTAGTTTGATTGGTTATATTACATTGCTTTTGCAGTTTTTGCTATGGGCCTCACCATCTAGTGATTTTAGGTAAAAAAATTATTTACATGGAATTTTTATGTATCCTAGAATGTTTATTATTTATCACTACTAGCCTTGGTGATTTATTTGTTTGTTTTCATGCTACTTGGTTACCCATATTTAATAGTTGTTCATGTTTAATTCATTGTTAAGGCTTTTTATTGGCCTATCAGGATGTATTTTTCTCAAATCCATAATGGCTAAATGAATGAAATTTATCTATGAAAAAGAGAGGTCATATGGAAAACAAATTGTTTGCAAGTGTTCTTTTGAACCCATAGAACTTGCAACCCCAATATGGATACAATACTAAGTAATACATAGCCTCCTCATCTAACTTAACTAGGGCTTTGCAATACTATATTTGAGTTGGCTAGCTCCATTTCAAGATATTATAATGTTAGATTATTATTTCTATAGATTTTTATTATGGTATTAAAATGTTACAAAAAATCGGAAACTACAAATAATATTATTCTAGATATATGTAAAAAGGACATGGTAGAGAAAATCAAACAATATTAAACTTTTCATAAATATTTTAGATATAAATACATTTTCTAATCTTAAAGCAATAATTTTTCTAATTATTTTTTTTTAATCAATAAATAAAAAAGAAGCACTTTCAATCAAAATCACATCCAACATATAATAAAAATAATAAAAACAATTTAAAACTTCATACACTATGACATTACTATGGCAAAGAGCATAAAAATATACAAGCAAAAAATCCTTTTATATAATAATGGAGAGCTTCAAATATACAAGAAAAAAAATCTTTCATCCTTCTTGTATCCCAGAGAAAAGAGTTACTAAACAATCATATTTTAAACAATTTTAAAACTTGGAGAAAATCATCTGTGAGTGCATTCAATGTATACATGTGTAAGGGGGCTAGACTCCTTGCAACATTGTTTTTAGACCCTCCTTGCATTCCTTGCAACATTGTTTTGGACCCTCCAGCAAAATTTTAATGCAGCACTCTCCAGAGAGCCATGGCGACAGAAGTGGAGGTGCTTTATTTTTAGCAGTGCGCAAGAAGTTGGAACAGATGAATATATTTTGCACAAAATATATTCCTAGACAATATTATCGGCTTGTGTGCCCAGAGTGTTAAGGAGGACAGGAAAAAGAGCTGTCTCTTTCAGTTAATATCGGCAATGATGGGGTTTCCACGAAGTGGACATGCTTTAGAGCTAAATGTGGTTGGACCGGCGGTTTTAAGATTGCAGGGATGTATGTAGGTTCATCAGCACATGAATTGGAAAACTTAGTATTTTAGAATTCTATATCAAATGATGAAGCTGTAGATGTGACATCAGATGTTGATGTTATGGCTTTAAAAGATTTCACAGAGGAAAATCTGCGATTGGAGCAAATTTCTGATCAGGATCTCTGTGATTACTTTGCTAGCCGGAAAATTTCTAGAGAAAACCTGCAAAGAAACGGGGTGATGCAGACCAGAAGAAATAATAAGATGGCAATTGCATTTACATATTGAAAGGATGGCAAGATTGTTAATTGAAAATACCGTGATGCACAAAAGCATTTTTGGAAGGAAAAGCATGGTCAAAAGATTCCTTATGGGCTGGATGATATCAAGGAAGCAAGAGACATTATAATTGTTGAAGGGGAATTTGAAAAACTTTCCTTGGAAGAAGTTGGCTACAGAAAATGCATTAGTGTACCTGATGGTGCTCCTCCAAAGGTTTCAACAAAAGAGTTACCACTTGTAGAACAGAAATATGAATTTCTATGGAATGCAAAAGAATACTATCAGCATGCTAGTCGTTTTATCTAGCTACAGATGCAGATAAGCTTGGACAAGCTCTTGCAAAAGAGCTTGCTCGACGTATTGGGCATGAGAGGTGCTGGCGAGTTACATGGCCTACGAGAAGTGAATCAACAAATGAGTTATGCAAAGATGCAAATGAGGTATTGATTCGTTTTGGAAAGCAGGCTCTGAAGGAAGCAATTGAAGGTGCTGAACTATATCCAATACAGGGGTTATTTAGATTCAGGAGCATGCGAGAAAACTGCTAGAAAAGCATATAAAAAAGCCTTTCTTCCATGCTAAACTTGGAGACTCCATACCACGAATCAGTGCGGAAGAACTATAGCAGGGAAAGCAGTGGCTAAATAACAATTTTTTTCTGATAAGGGGTGAAAATGAAGCACTTCCTTATATAACATAGGAAACTACTATGGAAACTTAACATAGGAAGCACATAGTTATCAATAACATAGGAAGCACATTTTATCAATATATAACATAGGAAACTACTATTTATTTTAATTATTATACTGAAATAACTATAACAAAATGGCATAGTTCCATCTTAACCTTAGAATCTGTTTATCGCTTATCAAAATTTCAAACATGGAAATTGCATAGTTTTCATACACGTAGTCGACGCGCGCGGACAGCAGGAGCACCAGCAACGCCGGGAGCAGCAGCAGCGCCAACAGAGAGAAAAAAAACAACGCGTGAACAACGAAAATACTAAACTGTTACATTTCACAGGCGATTTATTTATAGAAAATAGTTCGACCAAACTATTTTAAAACTAAAAGTTCGGCCAAACTCATAGTTCGGCCGAAATTTTTTAATATTTCGGCCGAACTTTTGCTGCCGATTTTCCAATCTCTGGCAAAAATTCCGTTTGCCCGCACCGTTAGTGTGCCGTTATTTCAAACGGAATTACAAGTTCGACCGAACTTTATAAAAAAAGTTCAGCCGAACTATTGTTGAAAAAAAATTTCGGCCTCCGATTCTCACAAAAGTGTAACCCACCTTCACGTTTCTGCCCTTTAACTCTTTTTCTAAACCCATTTCTCAATGTATAATGTACATGGGTTCGTGTCGATATTAACTGAGACAAGGCTTTTATGAGACATCACTCATATGGCTATTGAGATTTCGACGTTTGATCTAACCAGTCTTATCAAATATGTGAACTCGTTTATTAGAGGCTGCACATCACTAATAACTCAAATTGATAGCCCTATTGCATTTATTGTGGGTAGATATATTTAATTATTTGTAGATTATTTCATCCACCGCTCTAGAAGATATTCATCGGGATTCTTGAAAATTGATTAAAGGTATTGGTTCATACAATTCCTGATTTAACCCATCAATCAGTGGGAAGTTTCTTTGACCGCTGGATCGATGTGCTTGGAGGGTTTGGATAAATTGAAAATTAGGGTTGAGATTTGATAACAGGTTTCATTTTTTACTGCGAGAAATCATTTTTGAGTTCTTTGTTGAGCAACTGCTCTTGTCTCTTTTTCATTTTGGTTTCTAGTGGCACTGGTGTCTTGACTTCACAACTATCGTTATTCTGTTGTAAGGGATTTTTTAATGGCACACAAAGATTGGATCTACGTTTTCTACATAGAGGGGATTTCCCAAGTTCAACATCTCCTATCCAGGTAATGTGTATTTAATTTACCTTTGAGATTTTTCTTCCACACTGAGTTTTTAGATTTGGACTTGGAATTACTATGAAGGGTTAACATATTTACCATTCTTCCTTCCGTCTATGTTTTTATAATTTTACCATCTACTACCTTTACCTCTACTTGAATTTTCATATATGTATGAATATTAGGTTTCGTGATTAGTTTTGGTTTGTAGAGGAGGTTACAGTTCATAGCGCACATCATATTTGCCACGTGGTTCTGGCTCGAGTTACATTCTACCCACGATATTTTGACCAGTAAGTTAGTTACATTGATGAAATATCCTGGTGTTTCCTCACACAATTATCCTCACTCAAATTTTTATGAATTTCTTTGCGACAAGGGTTCCGTTACTTACTATCAATTGTTTCGTTTGTAGTTTATGTATTAAAACAAGTCCAACAATTTGTTTTTCCCCTTTATATATGACCCAAGAATGAAATGGATTTACGTTTATGGTTTCTTCTAAGTTGTGGTTCGCATTTCATTGCTCTCAATTTCTTGAGGTATGTAACTACAATATCTCTCCTTCTATCCACAGTGCATTTCTACGTAAACTTTGTCTCAAATTATTCTTAGTTTTCCTTCGTAGAGAACTTCATAGGTTTCACTCAAATCTCATATTCATTACTCATTCTTACCTTTACGTTGTGTAATACTCTGGAAGAAAAGATAATTTTGTATTCATGAATGCACAATTCGGAGGTTTCGTGCTATGTCCAGATTTCTGAGGTCTCCTATCTCCTTGGCAGGGAGATATGGTTCCTTTGTTTCCATAGTTTCGATTTAATTCTATTTGAAATGCATTCTTCGATTTTATCGAATATTATACGTATATTCGGAATAAGTGATAGTTTTCGAAAATCATTTTTGTCACTCTCTTAACTGTATTTTTTCAGTCCCCGATGCAGGTGTAGATGTTAGTGTTTAAAATGATGGGATGGGGGTGTGGCATAAGGGGAAGCCACTTTCCCACCCGCAAGAAAGATTTCATTCAACTCTTAAATTCGATTGCTCAACGTTTAATGCCATTTACTCCAGGTGCTCGTATAAACCATTATCCCGCTCCTCAATACACCTTGGCATGCTACGATATGGCTCAACCTTCAGTTCATAGTTATGGTGGTTTATTGCAGTTGATTCACAGTTGCAGAGTCGATTGGGTTGCTATAATGGAGTGTCCCTCTGGTTTGAACAGAATTCCCCCGCCAGTGAATCTATGGTGCACTCCAGGGGCATGGCTTTCAAATGTTCGCACTGTAACTGGTAAGAGGAGTTGTCTCAATTGTTGCTTGGATTTTGGAGAAAATCTCCACTTCTCCCACACTGGTTCTTGCAAGCTTGCTTCTATTGCTCTGTTTCCCCTCTCGCCTCAGTATTCTGTCCATATTTAGCCTCCCTGCCCTACTGTCTCGATTGCGAATATGCTGCGCCTTAGGCAGAGAATGTGTTGCAGAAGAGGCTCCACGAGGCGCCAAATCAGGCACTCTCCCTCCACCTCCAGCACCTCCTCTATGTCTACCTCCCATTCAGAAAAACTTCATAGAGGGCACCCTCTCTGCTCGGGTCATCACCTTGTTTCCCCCACTCCTTCAGCTCTTCCTGCTCAAACCCAAACCACACACTTTTCTTTTAATAGTTCACTCAATCGACCTCAAGTGACTACCTCAATTACGGTCATATTTCATGAAGAGCCTCAGGCAATTGTTCCCAGTTCACGCCTGGCGGAATGCAGCCTCTCGGCGGCTCAGGATTCAGAGAAATTTGTTGGGTCGAAGCATCGTGATAGTGCGGACTTGCAGGGTCAGATGGGCAAGGCCATGTAGGACCAAACGATCAAGGACGTGGTGGGTCAGCTTTCTATGGGACAGGACACGGTGCAAGCGAGCGAGGCGCAGGTTACTCCTCCACCTCCTGGGAAGGTGATCCATTCTACTGCCGACCTATACAATGCTGATGGGGAACCAGATGAACTCTGGTGCAGAGTCATCCACGAACCTCCTGATGAGTAGTTCCTCCTCTCCACTCTGGTTTTTTTTCTCCGTTTCTGCCCATTTTCACAGGCCTGTTTATGTGTTTCCTGCTGTCATCGATCATGCATCTGTTTTTTTTCTACGTTATGATCTCCAGTACTCCAAATATCTGGCTCCCCTGCACGGGATTTTTCTTATGAACTGTTTCAGACTAGTTTCCCTCCTGCAGGGCAGTCTTCAAACTATGGTTTTTTGTTTAAAATGCCACAATACTAGGCAAAGATCCGGCCTCAGCCCGCTGTACTCTACTCTTTTTGTTAATAGATCACTTTTACATAGAAAAAAAAAACTATATTTTTTCAGTAAATTGTAAGGCTATAATCCTTACGAAGTTTATGTTACATTCTCCATATTTACTCCTCTATTAGGAAAATATTATTCCTAAAAATTTTAACTGTGTTTTCATTAGTTAGTATACAAATCATTGTGAATCATTAGCAACCTGTACTGAAATAATTTTTTACTGTAATAATTAATTTCCTGTTATTATTACAGGTCAGATGCTCCTTCTATGTTCCCAAGGTAAAACTCTTATCTCTATTTGAGTTTTAAAAATGATTATTACTTTTTATAACATGAACTCGAAACTAATTCATAGTTTCTGTTTTCTACAGGTATTTTTCGACTCCTACATGGCTTGAATATTGTTAACATTCTTACACAGTTAAACCTAATTATGGACTCCTCCTCCATAGGTTGTTCCATAAGAATACTTTGAAGTTTTCTGACATGAAATCTCTGCATAAATTTCAAAGAACCTTTCCAATTTATTTAAAAGGGAGATAGTTATGAATTTGTAAAAAGTTGTTTACACTGAGAAAATTTGTACTGTGTTACTCTATGGAATTTTTTATTTATACTTTTGTGAAAATGTAATATATGGAACTGGATATTCCTTCCTTTAATGAATTTTCTAGAATTTTTATGTAGTACTTTTTGTTACAGTACTATTTTCTGAATTCATTATGAAAGTATATTTCCCTTTCTGTATAGTACATATTCAGTTCATAACCGATTTTGTCCATTTATAATTACAACATAGGAAATTGCTTAGCTATATTATTTCCAGACTATTTGTCATACACTTGTATTTCCTTTCTACATTAGTTTCCTAACAGAAATTACTGAGTTTCAAAGTAATACTATCACGAAAATATGATGCAATTATAATTTCCTCAGAGTCACCTAACCTCAGATCTAAACCTTCAACAATGTTTAGACATTCTAAGAATTGGTACTCTGCAGATTAATGTCTGTGCAACGATACAGAATAGACTATATTTGTTATAGTTTAATCTTTTCAATGTACAGACCTCACAAATGATTTATACTTATCCTTAATTGTAAAATATCTACTGATGCATAGGTTTAATAAAGTTCATTTATATCTACTATCTTACTTGAACAACATAATCATAACAATACTAAATGTTAAGTTGAAATGAAATTAACTGGTGCATACCACTTAACATAGACTAAGCTCCACCCAACCATTGAGATTTTTCTCCATAGCCCCCCCCGAACAGAGATCAAATCCTCTAGTAATAGACAACCTCTTTTCTATCCCAAATCTTCTTATTTAAGCCTACGTTCCCATCAACTTCTTTCCTTAACTGCATGTAGTTAAATTAGTTTGTTGTTTTCCTTTTCTCCTAGGATTTCCTTTTGTTTCTTCCACAAAAGTACTTTAAAGCTTGTTTTTCCTCTTTCCAGATTTATTCCACTTCTTCCCAGTAACTTCCTTTTTACCGAGGCAAATTTTTAGATTTTTGTTTGGAAACCAATTTTTTAATATTTAATTTATTTCCTCCAAGGATTTTCGGAGAAATGAGAAAGTCTTATGAACCTTATCCATCGTCATGGATTTGGTTTCCAGATCTCTAATCATAATCTAGTCTTTGCACAAATTAATTCCCATTTTATTTTATTAGATTAAAATAATAAAATAAATCCAAATAATTGTTTTCCTTTGGGGTCCACTCTACCCTTTAAGACTTGTTCAAATGTCTAATAAAAGCATAGAAACTAGGGATATTACAAGGAGAAGAAGCCGAATAGTGCAACAACTACTAGTATACTCATACAATATTGAGATAAAAGGGAGAACATGACGAAAGTTTTATTGAAAATGTCTGTTAAAGACAATATCATCCCACAGATCAGAGATGATAAATATTCCAGTTAGATTTGCACGACGCTCAAGAATCTATACCATACACAGAATTAAAATCACATCTTGTCGCTCAAAGGCAAGTTGTTTTCCATGAGGATGGAGGAGAATGAATATGTTGTTGGATTCATTGCAAGTGCCGAGGACCTTACAGACAAATTGGGTGACATTGGGGAGAAGGTGTCTGATTTTGATATTCTCACAATTACTTTAAACAAGATGATAGATGAATATAAGATGTTCATCACCTGATTGTGTGCATGGGATAAATCCCCTGCATTCAAAGAGCTGACAAGAGTTTTGTTACAGGAATAAGAGAAACGACATAATTTGAGACCACAAAATTATGATATTGCTCTGATGGAAAGTAAGAATCCATACAAAGGGAAACAACTACAACAACAGAAAGGAGGTGGCAATTTTTAGAAGGGACCACTCAGAGGTATGCCTGCAAGTAAAAATAGTAACTTTTATGGCACTAAATGTTTCTACTTTGGGAAAACCAATCATCAAGCTAAGTTTTGTTTTAATAGATAGGAAGATGATGCTAGACAGAAGTAGAGAAATCACACAAGACAGTTTGCTGATGAAGGTGATAGTCATGATTTTCGAAAGTTTGTAACCTATTGTGCTATTTCATCTTCTGAGGAGGATGATGCCAAAATATAGTATGTTGATTCAGGCACGTCTTCACATATGACAAGTAATAGAAGTTGGTTTTATTTTTTTGAAGAAACTACTTGTGGAGATAAATTTTATGTAGGTGATGAGAGACATTATGAGATTAAGGGGTACGGTGATATTTCGATGATGTTGCCTTGCAGTGATATCAGACATATCAAAAATTTAATGTATGTATCGAGGATCAAGAAAAACTTAATCTCTATTTCGATGATAGAAGATCAAGACCTCCAACTTGAATTCTTCAAAACATGTTGCGTCATAAAAGACAACAAGTAGGAACTAGTTTTATCAGGCTTGCATGTGGGAAGCCTATATAGATTGAATGTCAATAGCATGCCACACCAAGCTCTTGTTTCAACACGATTTACAACCAAGAATCTTTGGCATAATAGATTTATTCATCTTAACATACAAGATCTCATGCTCCTTCAAAGGAAAGGTATGGTTAATGGAATTCCTGTTTTTCGTAATGTTCATTTAGATTGTGCATATAGATGTATGCAGACCTCTGTAGACTAGAACGGTAGATGGTGCATATTATTTTTTACTTTCTACTTATGATTTCACTAGATTCTCTAGGATATACTTTATCAGAAATAAGAGACAAACATTTCAATCCTTTAAATAATGTAAGAATATGGTGGAGAAGAAGACAGGGAAATTCATAAAGATTCTCATGAAGGCGGAGAAAACAATTTGGGAGGGTTCATAAAATTTTGCAAATATCATGGGATTATTCAACAGTTAAAAGCACCTCACACTTCACATCAAAATGGATTTTCATATTGAAGAATATAACCATTGTGGAGTGCAATCAACATTGTTGTTTATTTAAAAAATAGGAGTCCTACTAAATGTATTAATTTTAATACTCCTTTTGAAGCACTTTATGAATATAAGCCAACATTGAATCATTTAACAGTATTTGGGTCAAAATCCTTTTCCCATATACCCAAGGAATATAGAAATAAGTTAGATCCTGAGGCCATGAAATGCATCTTTGTAGAATATTGCACTGCTTTTAAAGCTTATAAGTTGTTTAATCCTTTGACTCATAAAGTCTTTACAAGTTGAGATGTCATATTTCATTACTAGGTTGAGGTAGGAAAGGAAAATACTCTTGAATAATGGCATATTCCATTTTTTATGGAAGAAAGAAGTGAAGATAATCAAGAAAATCAACAACCATAGAAAGAAGAAGAGACATGTGATGTAGTCAATAATCCAAGCCCATAGATTTGATGTGAGTCCTTTACTGAGAAGATCAGGTAGGAAGACTCAACTACCAGCTAGATTGAAAGACTATGCTTTAATGTCAAACATTTTCAATGTTATAAAGCCCACAAATTCTAAAGAAGCTAGTCAATCTCATGAGTGGAGGGTTTCCGTGAGTGAAGAATTTGAATATATTATTAGAAACAATACCTCAGAAGTAGTTGAATTTCATGCAGTAAAAATACCCATAGGTTGCAAATGGCTTTATAAACCTAAATTTAATGCAGATGGGAGTATAGAAAAGTTTAAAGCTAGACTGGTAGCAAAGGGTTATTCACATAAAGAGGAAATTGACTTTGAGGAAAACTTTTCTCATGTAGCCAAACTTAATACTATTAGAATGTTAATTTCCTTAGCTACAAAATATCAGTGGAAGCTACACCAGTTAGATGTTAAGTCTGAATTCGTAAATGATGATTTAAAAGAAGATGCTTATTTAGTCCAGTCTGGAGGGTTTGTTTTGTAAGGGTGGGAACATTTATTGTGTATATTGAAAAAGGAACATTATGGTTTTAAACAAGAACCCAGGTATTGGTACGAGAATATTGATTCATTTTTCTTACAGAATGGTTTTCATAGGAGTATGAATGATCCAAATATATATAGCATGTTGTTGATGGCCTCAAAAATTTGTGGCAACAAAAAGGGGGGATAACCACCTAGTCTGGACCTTAAAGCAGTTCCTTTTCCATTTGGAGTAGTGGCTCTGACTCGGTATGATGGTACCAATTTCCTAGATTTGGTTTTTTATGATAATTTGTTGGATTTCTATCAAAACATTTTAGAATGAAGAATTACTACAAACTAAGACAAATTTATTTCTAAATGAAAATATTTGAATTAAATTTAATCTAACCCGGGGATAGTATTTAAATGGGATCTAAAGAGATATTTGTTCAATCTTTGATGATGAAAATCATCACAGATTTAATACAATTATTATCGTGTAAGATGATTCTCTTGGAAAAAAGTTAATCAAAAGAAAATGTGAGATATATCGCATTTATTTGATGACCATGTATAAAATAACTAATTTCTATATTTATATCGTATAATAGTGCAACTGATATTTCAGACAAAATAATTAATTCTATATATGATTCATGAAAGCTGAGTTCATCACTAACATTCAGAAGCAAAAATAACATACATGATAATAGTACCAAATGTGTATTACTTTGATTATTGGTTTAGTGATAATAGGCCGTATCCAATTCTTCAATCAAAGAGTCGTTCAAAGAATACAGAAGTGCACCAGCAATGATTCAACAAAATGATATTTTTAACTGAAAAGGGCCATGTTCCATTACTTCATCAAGGCATCCACAAACTTACTTACACATAAGCATTATTTGAAAATGTTCTTAACAAAATCTTGGACCCTTATATAAATGCATGAGAAGGTCTTAAATACTAAAATTAACTACAAACTAAATTAAATTATTTACAAAAATGTAGATGAGGTTTCAAACAACATTTCTCTAAAAATTTAACTTAAACAATAATCCAGGAAAATAGAACTAACAATCTTGACTTTATGGATCCTACATTTCTTTCGGAGTGTGATCACGAAGTTGGTAGATATGTAGCATTTCCTTAAGCTGGGTTGGTTGTGATATCCATGATCAAAATTTCCTCTTGAAGATAGCATTCGAGATTATCGATTGAGACCTTTTTGCTGACTCTGTAAGGAACAAAAGAGTTTGCTGCTGATGATAAGGTTTGATCAGAAATTTCAGTAGTTTTGTTGATCAAAGTTATGGAATTTATTGATCATTTCTTCCTGTTTCTCTACTCTCTGTGTCCATTTTAATTCTACTTATTTTTTTCCTCAAAACACATCAGACGTGCTTTCTTTAAGAAGTCCTGTTCTAAACAATTGGTCACATAAGAGCTGAATAACCTCATTTGATTTGTTGGCTATCTTGGTCGCTGCCTTTTCTGCTTGAAGATCTGTGCTTTCCATTCTCTAAATAAAAATTCTTTATGAAGATTGTCTATTTGTGGTAGATTAGCTTGTCTTCCTGCATCATAATTTTTCCACTGAATGTGTTCCTCAATTTTCTTTTCAAATTTCTCACATTCTAGTTTCTGAATTGATATTTGCTGAATCGTTGTCTTATTAGAATCAAAATAAGAATAAATCATAGAAACTCGATGACAAAATACTTTTTTCTCTTTCTTTATCAGAGTATTTATATCAAGTGCTTCTCTGATGAATTGTTCTAATTGTGATTGATTATGTATCTTTGCCATTGTTCTTTATAGATGTGCTTGCTTCTCATTAAGCTATGTTTGATGTTTCAACTTGAGACTTTAAATATCTTTATAAAACTGTGCTAAACCTTCATTGATCAGCTCAATGGAATTGGATTTTTCTTCCTTTAAAAAGTGATCAAATTCTTGTATTCTGGTTTCCTTCTTTTTCAATAATATTCTAACTTCATTTGCCTTATCAACAGTGGATGTGGAATATTCTCCTACATATTGTGACAACTTAGTTAGATGATCAGTGGGATCACATGGGGAGGCTTTCCAGAGTACATCAACTGATTCATCTGTTGATTTCAAGGTTGTCTCATCAATCCTTTTTATTTTATTCCTTTTTACTACAGCTTGTAGCTAGGACTATAGAAAATATCCAATGATGGAATATCTTCAATCTGTAGCATGATTTGATCTGTAGAGTAAGCTGGTATGATTTCTTTGTCATGTATTTTTGGGATTCTCTGTAGAGGATTGATGGTTTCAAATATCTTCTGAGAAGGCTCTGGCTTTTGAAAACTTGATGTTTGATCAGTATCAACTTTTTCCTTAGGAGTACTTATTGCTTGGGAAAATTGTCCCCATTCATTTACGAAGTATTCTCCTTGAGATGATTTAGACTGATCTAACATGCTCTGATGCTTTTGAACTGCTTATGAATTTGATTTGGTGCCATTGTTATTTTCTTTCTCTTGGAACTCTATTTCTTGAAGAATTTGGTCGATTTCTAAATTTTCTTGCTTAGATTCATATTCATCCTCAGATTGATCTGACTTTTCATACGACTACTGTGATTGAATAGATTCATTTTCAAAGCCATATTTCATTTCTTCATCGAGACTCACACTTGGAGTGATTTTTTCAACTTCAATAACATGAAATTCAAAGGGATATTTTTCAATCTCTTATTCCTATATACTTGAAAAGCTTCAGCATTTTCGTGACTGGAAACCCTTTTGACAATATCAGAAAAAATTTCAATGCCTTGGAAGAAGTCATCAAATTTGTCTTCTTCCTTTATGAAAGGCTTTGTTTTTAGTTTTGCCATGTAATTTTTGATTACATAATTGGGGTCATATAATCTTCCTAGCATGAATGCCAACTTCAATAACTGAATGTTAGGAACCTCTTTGTATATATGGCCGATATTAGCTAGAGCAAAGGTGCCGCACTGTAGAGGGAAATAAGGCCAAATAGTCTTTTTATGATCTTTTAGTTTCTTTGTGACACCATTGATGAGTTGATAAGCTATTTCCCTTGCAAGCAATTTATATAGAACATAGTGGGGTAAAACATGTGGAAAATAAGAACTTCCAAATACTTGGATATATGTGAAATTTCCTTCAATGAACCATCTGGCTATAAGAAGAATATCTTCATTGGCTTCTTTGCAAACCCTAGGATCCTTTTCATTGAAAATCATCTGATACATGGGTAACATAACTCCATAGTAGATTTTATAAAAATATAAGTGGAATTTAGAGTCCCAGATTTCTTCATGATAAATATGAATTGGGATAGGGTTTTTAGGGTCCATTTCCAACGAATGATTGGAAATGTAGAAGTGAAATAGATGGAATCCATGACATAGGAAGAATGTAAAAGGGCAAAGTTTCTTGGGAAGAAGCATTCCTTTTATTCCTATATTCAATGATATGTTTGGCTAGGTAATTGGATAAAATGTCTGCAAAATTTAAGATAGACGAATTGACAATTGTGTCAATTAAGGGAACCCAATCTCTTGATAACCTAGTACTATCAGGTTTGGAAAATATTCTACATAATGTACCATTGGCGTAACAATAAGGATTAGGAATTTATGTAATTGGGTACTATTGAGAATTGGAAAAGGTATGAATTTTCCATGTATTTCTTTATCTTTTTCCTTTAATCATAACTCCTTTATATTTTAGAATGGTAATATACTAAAGAATTATAATAGAATTAAGGAGATTAGTGATTATTGCAAATTGATTAAAGATTTTTTTTCTTATATACAGAAAATAAATGAAGTGGGAAGCCACCATTCAGAAGAAAAAGACAAAGCAAAGATAATTGATGTCCCTTCAACAAAATACCATATCCAGATAAAAAGTTTGAAATCGGAGCGCACAATCAAAGGAAAGAACAGAACAGTGTGACATCAGCGCAAGAAGACAAAACGATAACTAAAGATGGAATATAGAGCGAATCCCTCAAGATCTCTCGATCCTGAGGGATCATTTTTCAAAGTTTATCTGTATTTCTTGTTTCGTCTGCTGGCTGCGATAAAAGGAAAACGCTTGTAGAAATAAAACAATGTGTAATGTATTATGTATTGTGATGATTCAGACTTCCTATTGTATTTTCAATATTTCTCATCGACTCTCGTTGGTTAAAATAGAGTGTGTTTTCTTGTAAACGTTGTTACATATGATTAATATATAATCTGTTTTCCGTTCCATTATTTGATACTGGAGTAGTTCAGTGGTGCTTCACTAGCGGCTAAGGGCCCGACCCTCGTGGATCCACCTGCTATCTGTACCATTACTTTCCAATTCTATTCATGTGATAGTTTGCTTTAGTTCTCATTTCCTTTAGTTGCATTGCTTCATAGTTTCCATGTTTTATCACTTATTGTTTCATTTTTTATGAAATTGGTTAGTTGCATCAATTTTGAATTAATTGCGTTGCTATTCCTTTCCACATAACATGATTATTTATTCCTCTGTAACTTGTATTGTTATGCTTCTCAGATATAAAGCTTCGCTATTCAGAATTTGCTGTTCATTTCCATTTAATAGCCTTTCTGTTCATTTCTGATAACTAGCTTTACTATTTATTCCTTTCCTGTAATTATTTGGTTTGCTTTATAATGTTATTATAGGTAGTGTGTTTATTCTATTTCCATTAGCAGCTCTATTGATTTAATTCAATTACCATTTCGAATTAGTTGTTTTATTGAGGAGTGTAAGATCATCAACTGTAAAGGACATTGGCTATTATTGTCTAAGTGCTCAAATTGAGGATCTTGTTTATGCTTGATTTCATTTACATCATTTGACAGAGGAAAGAGTTATTAATACTGCATCCATGACTGATGATTTTCGAGAGAGTGATTGGATTTTAGAACTTTAGGTTTCATGTCATTGCAATTAGATTTCATTTTCAAGAATCCGTTTACTCTTGTATTTTAAACACTGTACTACAATTCGGAGAGCATTATTCTTAGAGTAAATTTCCGCCTCTGACTGAGTACACTCTTGAGATAAAAATTCGTACCTGGATTGATAATTAATGTAGGATAAACAGGAGTTAAAAAGACACCTTTTATACCTCAACATTTTGGCGCCATTACCAGGGAGAGTGTATATATTTAGAAAGAGTGATCTATGTTTGATTTTCTCTTCTAAGGAAGAAATGGTATTAAAAATGGAAGGTAAGAACCTACATAACAAATGAGGAACATGCTCATTGATTTTCTCGCTTCATAGAAGAAATGCATAAAAGTTTATGGTAGGAATGAATGCTTCCATTTTTTGAATGACTAGAAAATTTAAACAAAATGAAATTCCTCCTAGACTTGAAAAACCTAAGGGTCCGGTGACCCTTGGGCAAACAACATTTATCGACAATATAATTAAGAAATCTGAATCTCAACCATCAATAGGCCCTAAAAAAATTGCATCTAGACAACCTACTAGTTCCATTCGTGCCACAGAATCACCATCTGTAGCTTTTGCTGAGGTGCATAGCCAAACAGAAGAGAAAGATTCTCAAGAAATTGAGAATTCTCGCCCAATTTCTTGACAAGAAGGGAACTCTAGTAATCTCCATGAAGGTGGAGGAGAAACAGGGGAAATAGAAAAACCAAGATCCCCTCTTGAAGTAGTCTAAACACTAAGCAACCCAGATAAAGGAAGTGCTATCAAAATCATCCAAAACAAATCTCAAGAACCTGAAGAACCAAAATCCCCTCGGATAATAGTTCAGCAAGGGACACTCATTATCCCACACCAAGGAAGTGCTGTGAAGGTCATCCCTACTCCTTCTAGTCGGCTTAGGAATAATTCCCTAGAAATCCCAGAAGGATATTGGCACATATTTGATTAAATGGCCCACAACCGGCAACCACTCCAAACTTCCACACTACAATATCCCATTGTGGACACTGCAGTTAATGCACGTATTAAGGCCATTCCTTTCAAGCATATTCCTACATTCCATGGCTTAACATCGGAGGATCCAGATGCATTTCTGTTTGAATTCGATGTATTATGCAGGGGGTATGATTATACCACCGATCCCCAAAAGCTAAAATTATTCCCCTCCACATTAAAAAGAGCAACTCTACAATGGTTTATGGGGTTAGGTGGAGGTGTTATAAATGACTGGGATCAGATGAAAGCTGCTTTTCTAAATAAATATCTAGATTATTTTAGGTCCAGGGAATTAACGGATGAAATATTTCAGATGACAACAAAACCTAATGAAACATTGGAGGAATATGTAGAATTCTTTCAATACAACTTCTAGAGATCACCCTATGCATCTTTACCCTTACTTGATAATGTGTTAAAAACTACATTAATTAAAGGGATGAAGGAACAATAAGTTGAAACATTAAACATCATGGGCAAAGGTGACATATATCAGGAAAATTTTGCTGACATTATTGATTTATGTATCAGGAGTTCAAGAGGCAGCAAAAGACTAAAACTAGCAGAACATGACATGATCAAAAGGGATAGAAAAACCTCCAGTGGAGGTATAACCTGCACATAAATTGGTAATCTACTAGAATATTTCAAAACTGATATTCTAGGGACTCTAACAACGTAGCTTGATATCATGCAAGCTAAACAAAAGCAGGAATAAGAAGAACAAAATTTGGCAATATTCTGCCCTAGATGGAGAAAGAAACATAGCCATAAAGAGTGCCTGTTGGATACAGTCCAAGTCAATGCCATCTGCATGAAAGATCACTCTACAAAAACTTGCCCCTCACTCCTAGGATTGAAAGCAATCTACAAACAAGTAGAAGAAGAAACATAAATAGTATACCTACTCAATCAATGCCGTCAATTGCAGGAACGACAAACAGGTATGCCCATTGATCCATCCTCTTCTTTTTAGTCTCCTCAGTATAATGCTCAACAATATAATGGAATGTGTAAAAATCAGCCACCCTTCCCCAGTTGGTCACAACAGCCATTTCCTACACCGCCATGGAAAAATCAAACAAATCAAACCAATTAGCCAAACTTTCCTTACTGTCCACCATTTTGGCAAAATAATACATATCCAACACAATGGTCCCCCTCCACCTTGCAGAGTCAGACCTGGCAGTCAAACTCACAAACATCTATGAATCAACTAACTAGAAAGATTCCTCTCCCTCCACCTACACTGCTAACACCATGTACATTGCAAAAAAATCCCCAGACCAACTTAAGGCCACAACTCCCAGCCCAACCCAACCCGAACCCTAATAATATGACAGTTCAATATGTTCAAATAATCGAAGCACCAGAACTAGAAACCGAGTTAAGGGAGCACAACGACCTTCAACTAAGGTCTGGGTGCATAATAGAATCACAGGGAGATAAAAATGTTCAAGCTGAAAAATTCGTTACCTTCAGAACAAACACTGCAAAAGGAGAATGTGGTTACACAACAAACTCATGAGCAAGCAACCACATCTTCACCACCTTTCCCAGAACAATCATACCCCATCCAATAGAACATTCTAACTTTGATCTTCTGGGACAACTGAAAAATCTGTGTATAAAAATCCCACTCCTCCAAGCTATCCAAGATATTCCCATTTATGCAAAGACCATCAAAGAACCATGTATAAGAAAGCCAAAGAGGAGAAAAAAAACTAACCCAACCGTCGAAGTAGTCGGCACTCTATCTGACTTATTATCAAGAAGAGAAGCACCTGTAAAGTATGAGGACCCAAGAAATCCTATACTTACAGTGCAAATCAATGGACAATCATTTCCAAATGCCTTAGCTGATTTGGGAGCTGCAATTAATATCCTAACAACCACCACTTGTCAAAACTTGGCATTACATCATTAGATCCAACAACAACCTTATTGGAATTGGTTCACTGATCGGTTGTCAAGCCAGAAGGCACACTACATGATGTAATGGTATCTGTAGACTCCTGGGAATACCTTGTCAACTTCCTGATTATTAACCCCAAAAACCGGCTAGATGGACACCCTTTAATATTAGGTAGACCTTGGCTGGCAACTTCTGATGCTTACTTTGGCTGCCGATAAGGCAGCATGACTATAACTAGAGGGGGTTATATCAAGAATTTAGCCTTATATCCTCCAACCCAGCCAAGCCTAACGATAATAAACAAAAAAGAAACAGCCTATATCATACCTCATAGAAAACATTAGATCACCATTAACTATAGAATATTCCCTCGACTTTAAATAACAAACAAAAGATGACATCATTAACAGTTTCATTAACCAACCAAGAACCAAATCCCATTTGCAATGTCACATGATCAAGGCAAAATTTGATAATGAAGAAGAAGAAGATCCCCTGAAAGACATTCAAGATCAATCAATACCTACCACTTCTATTTACAATAGCAAAACTATAGAAATTGAGCTAGGAAAAACTTTGAAAATTAATAAAAATTTGACTGCTGAACAAGAAGAGAAGATGGTCCAACTTCTGAAAAAATATAAGGGAGCTTTTGCATGGGATTACCCAGACATGAAAGGAATTTATCCCCAGTTATGTACACACCACATTTATATAGAAAAATATTGTAGACCCATTCGCCAACCCCAACGAAGATTAAACCCTCATCTTAAGGGCAATGTGAAAGCTAAATTACAAAAACTTTTGGATGTAAAATTTATTTATCCAATATCTGATAGCAAGTGGGTTTCTCCACTAGTAGTGGTGCCAAAGAAGAATGGAAAATGGAGGATATGTGTAGACTACAAAGAACTAAACAAAGCAACCCATAAATACCACTTTCCCCTTCCTTTCATTGATGAGGTATTAGACACATTAGCAGGAAATAAATTATTTTCTTTCTTAGATGGCTTCAGTGGATACAATCAGATTGAGATTGCCCCTGAAGACCAAGATAAGACTACTTTTACCTATCCTTGGGGAACATTTGCTTACATAGTTTTACACTTTGGTCTATGCAATGCCTTTGCCACATTTGAGAGGGACATTCTCAGCATCTTTTCAGATTTAATAAATGAAGGACTTAAAGTATATATGGATGATTTCACACCTTATGGAGATTATTTTGAGCCAGCATTAGAAACATTGGAAAAGGTGCTGCAAAGGTATATTTACACCAGACTCTGCTTAAGCCATGAAAAGTGTCACATGATGATGACCGAGGGACTCATCTTAGTTCATTATATCTCAGCAGCTGGAATACAGGTAGATCCAGCTAAAATTCACATAATTTTATTAGTACCTACTCCTACCACACAAACAGAGATACGTAGCTTTCTAGGATTTTCTGGTTATTATAGAATATTCATAGAGAATTATTCTCAAATAGTTGTACCTCTATAAGCACTAATAGTGAATGTTGATTTTAATTGGACAGATAAATGTGGCCATGATTTTGAGGATCTAAAAAATCTTGTATGAAAAGCCCCAGTGCTAAGGGGTCCAAATTGGGATTTTCCATTCTAGATTTCATCTTATGCCTCAGACATAGCTATCGGAGAAGTCCTTGGGCACGAAGAAGATAAAAACCATATGCAATTTATTATATTAGCAAGAATATATCTCCTACTGAATTAAACTATTTTGTGACTGAGAAATAATTTTTAGCTGTAATACATGCTGTAAATAAATTTAGACATTATATAACTGGGTATCCTGTAGTTTTATATATAGATCACTCTGTTATAAATTTTTTAGCAAATAAACGTGTTACAAATGGTAGAATAACAAGGTGGTTGATTCTATTGCAGGAATTTGACATCACAATAAAGGACCAACCTAGAAAAGAGAATCCTGTAACTGATTTTCTCTCATGAATGCCAAAACCAACGAATGTAGTAGCAGTCGAAGATCAGTTTCCAAATGAAAATTTGTTTTTTGTTACTTCCAGAACCCCATGGTATGTTGATGTTTCAAATTATTTAGCAGTAGGTAAATTACCTAAGCATCTAACGCCCAATGAACGAAAACAGATAGTACAACGCAGTACCTGATTCCTTTGGATTGCGGGCTACCTATTTCATACAGGAGAAGATATGCACATCAGAAGATGCGTCCAAGAAGACAAAATATTTGACATCCTGAAAGCATTCCATGACAGGAAATGTGGTAGAAATTTCGCAAATCACAGGACTGGTCACAAGGTTTTACAAACAAGCTATTACTAGCGTACAATTTTTAAAGATGCTAAAAAGTTTGTACAAGCCTGTGATAGTTTCCAAAGGGTGGGACGCCCCGGAAAGTCCGATGAAATTCCTTTGAATCCACAATTAGTAATCAAGCTATTTGAGTGTTGGGCGCTCAATTTTTTTGGTCCTATTAACCCACCATCAAATCAGAAAACATACATACTAGTTGCAACAGAGTATGTTACTAAATGGGTTGAAGCAGAGGCACTTCCAAGAGCTACAAAGGACTCTACAATATAGTTACTTTTCCAAATATTTGTGTGATATGGCCTGCCAAGGGACATAATTATAGATGGAGGACCACAATTTATAGGTAATAAAATTGTTGCAACATTAAAAAATTACCACATTCAGCATAAAATTACAACCCCATACCACCCACAGGCAAATGGCCAAGTAGAGAGCACAAATATGGTGACAGAAGCAATACTTACAAAAATAGTTGCATCACACACGTGACTGGGCTTCAATATTTCCAAAAGCCTTGTGGCATACTGAACAACATGGAGAAATACCACTGGGTATTCACCATATCAATTAGTATTTGGAAAAGAACCCATCTTTCCAATAGAATTTTAAATTCAAACATTAAGAACAACCCAGGAGGTGGGTTTAAATTTAAATGAGGCCCAGGTCAGCAAATTACAGCAAATTAATGATTTAGATGAAATTAGGCTCTCCGCCCTCCAGCAGACTACATTAATTCAACAACAGAGAGCAAAATGGCATGATGCTCTCATTAAAAAGAAAATCTTCCACGAAGGAGATTTGGCACTCCTATATGACTCCAGATTTCAGGATTTCCCCGGAAAACTCCAGACACGATGGCTTGGAACTTATGAGATATAGAAAGTGCATGACAATGGCACCATTACATTAACTACCATCGATGGATCTGGACATTCTTTCAAAGCAAGCAGTCATCGAGTACGACTTTACCACAAACCGCTTAATCGGGAATCCTTTTACCAACAATTACAGGGAGATTCTACTATGCAGATTCTTTCTAAGGAAGATAAATCCTCCTTAGCATTCATTCACTGAACAATTCCTTTATTTTTTAAATTTGTACACAAGATTTTCTTTTAATTTTGCTTGTATGAACTGTTTTTTATATAGATTTTATTTTTCATGCTGTTCTTATTAAGGAACAGCTGTTGTTCCTCTTAAGGAACAATAGTCGTTCCTCTTAACAAAGAACAACAATCTTGTGTGCCTTTATTTTTCATGATGTTCCTCTTAAGGAACAACAATCGTTCCTCTTAAGGAACAAATGTTGTTCCTCTTAAGGAACAACAGTCGTTCCTCTTAAGGAATAGCACTTATACATGTTCATGTTTTTGTTGTTCCTTTTAAAAATAACATCACTTCCGCTGATTATTTTTGTTGTTCTTTTTAAAAGGAACAACACTTCCGCTGATTATTTTTGTTGTTCCTTTTAAAAGAAACAACACTTCCACCGATTTTTTTTGTTGTTCATTTTAAAAGGAACAACATTTCCGCCAATTGTTTTTTCTTTTCCTTTTAAAAGGAACAACCCCTTTGCCATTATTTTTCATTTTCTGCTCTTCCTTCTAAGGAATAGCAGTTTTGATTTTCAGTGTTTTTTAAGCTATTCCGCCAAAGGATCAACATTTCTTGTTTGTTTTATCTGTTGTTCCACTTAAGGAATGGCTGAGGAACAACAGCTTGTGTGTTTTTATCTTTTTTTTGTTCCTCTTAAAGGAACCACAATTTTGCATGCAGATGTTCTTTTTGTTGTTCCTCTTAAGGAACAATAGCTGTTCTGTCTAAGGAACAACACTTTTTTTGCATTTTTCTTTTTTTTAGAGAAACATTTTGAGAATTTTTGTGAATTTTTCATGACCCTTTTAAAGCAAATATATAAATTTATGCAAGGACACAAAAATTAGAGGTTACTGGAATCAACATATCAAGGAGAAATTTTAATCTTTAAAGAAATTGTTGTGTATTGATAAGGAAAAAAGGAAAGGACACAACTATCTATATCACTTTGTTGTCTTTATTTTCACTAAAACTAATTTGATTGATTATTTTTATCATATTGGTTCTTATTTAATCCTCATAATTCTCTTTGAATCCTATTATTGAATAAGAATAAGGGCATATTTTCCTCTATAGATATGTTCATATTTCTTCCACCTTCCCTAATCTTAAGGAGTGTTGAGCCATACTTTATACATAAAAAGGTAAGTGCTATATAAAATAAAAATATATCTATATGATTACTAACAATTCTATGATATGTCAGATGGAGGATAGCGGGTCTCATCAAGAGCCAGCCTACCATGATCATAAGGAAGCAGTGAAGTGGAATTCCCACTATGGCCACCACACCGGGGATATGATCCAATGGGAAAATTAGAAAAATAAAAAGTCCTTGGAACAGGAGGTCTCATCACGAGCCAGCCTGCCCACCTTTCACTCCTTCCCGGTGAATGGCATTGTGATTCATCTGGTTCCCAAGCTAGCACAATGGCCTCCATCATGACATCGCAAAGCACATTCCTAGGCATATATAAAGGATTATGGTTCCAAGGGTGAAAACGAAACTTTGTCAAGGTTATAGAAACCTGTGGGCAACAGAGCTCTGCTCATGGTATTGGAGTCATATTTTTCAAATAAATACCAATTATAAACCCTTTTCTTATATCTTTATCTTAATTTCAAATGAGATTAAGCTCCTAAATCCCTTTGTTGAACCTCTTATATATGAAATATTATTTATAAATCAGTCATAATGGTTTAAGTGGATAATGACCGCATAAGCACTCTTATTTATGTCAGTTATCCTTTTCCCTATGCGAAAATCATTACATATAATTTCCATATCTATTCATGATTTCATAATACCTCGATTTTAGTAATTCGCAATTCTTTTGATCATGTCATGAATATGTACAACTGTTGTCCAGTACACTGCTCCTCCAATTACCGGTTGAGGGCGACCTATCATATTTCAGGGGGGGCCAGGTGACTTCCAAATATGCCTACATACGAGTTAATTCCCTATTTTCATTAGATCCTGGAAATAGCAAGTTTAACGGTATTTTCCAATATACATGAGGCACTGTTCCCTTGCCATTTCTGTGTATTATTGTGAAACATTAACATAGTGTAGGGCTTAGACGAAATGGGAGGGAAAGAAATACGTAGTGAACCTCTAGTACTAACAATTTCTGACGCGGCATGAGAAATTTTTGAGAGAGAAGGGTGGATTACCTACCTTACACGACTGCAGTAGCCCCATGAAACCGTGGCCATTGAATTTTTGCAAAACATGCAGGAGGACCATTCCATAGTTAGAGGAAAGAAAATAATAGTGACAGATGCAGTAATCGCTGAGGTGTCCAGTCTACCAGCAGTTGGATTCGTATGGACCCATAAAAAATTGAGACTTCAAGAGGCCATGAACATCTTTTGGGACGAAGGACAAACCCTAACCGTCAAAGGAAAAGGGGTTCAACCGACAACTCTGGGGGAACCATGGGCAGAAATAGCTAGAGTAGTGCAAAGATGCATTACCTGCAACAGAAGAAAGGATGTGGTAAGACCACGGCACCTCAAATTGTTATCAATACTAAAATAAAAATGTGTTGTGAATTTGCCTGCATATTTAAATTTTTTACTGCATGACACTGCTTTGAGCATAAAAAAATCCCATCATACAAGGATGGTAGTAATCCACCATTATTTAATTGATTAATAGTTAGTTATATTCTTGCTCAACAGTGGATTAGTTGGGAAGAATTGTTATTTTCGATAGACGGAGGAACAACCTTACATGACCCTAAACAAAAAGCATAGAAAAGAGACCTCTAAAATGCAAAC
The DNA here is from genome assembly GCA_034641835.2 of Pinus albicaulis. Lineage (NCBI taxonomy): Eukaryota > Viridiplantae > Streptophyta > Pinopsida > Pinales > Pinaceae > Pinus > Pinus albicaulis. Next base: position 1,809,564,370 of record CM076578.1, read on the forward strand.
AGTCCTCCAAATTAAGAAGAAGCAGGGGAATGTTGGGAGACCTCCAGAGTAGCAGCAGCCAACCCTTAGAATTACCTATTTTTGGAGAGGAGAAACCCCCGCAACTAGAAGGAGGAGAAAATCAACAAGGGGAAGAAACTAAATGAACTAGTGAAGAAGAAAGAGAGGAAGCGAAACCTCCTGTAACCTCCAGTGCAAGTCCACCATAGAGTCCACTGCAGGAGGGCGAATTGGCCCACATCTTGGCCAATATGTGTGAGTATATGCAACCCCAGAGTCTTCTCAAACTCAATATTGAGGCGGATAAATAAAAGGAACATTCTATCCATGGAAAGGATACATCCGAGGAAATGCATGACGAGGAGGAGGCAGAAACAGAAGCCCCTCAGGAAATAGCAAAACAAACTAGGGTTTCCTCGCTTGAGGAACCTAGTTAGGATAACGCGAACACTGAAGAAGTGTTCCAAATAGAGAATGTGGAAACAAGCCAGGACAAGGGCACAGTCTCTGAAGAACAAAACCCAGCTGAGCAGCCAAGTCTAGAAAAGGAAACCTTTGTTCCTACCAAGAAAAAGAAGAAGAAGACAAATGAAATTAAGTGGCTATGGAAGGAACAACAAAAGCTACTAAAATTAGTAAAACAACTCAGAGAGAAGATAAGGGTTCTGAAAAAGGGGAAAACCTCTAAAAGAACCCCAAAAACAAGAGATGCATCCATCCAAATGGAGCCCCATAATACAAGGGCCATGGAGACTCAAACCAAGCCCATATTCATTTAGGATAGCAAGGAACAATAGGCAGTTGTTACAGATGCAGTTGCCCAAACCAAAAATGTACAATTCTGTAATAAAGATGTTCAGACCGAGGCACTGCCCTCTAGTAGTATGGCCAACAAAGAGACACAGACTGTAGGCACTTGCCATTGTAATAAGAAAACCAAGGTAGATCTTCAACCCAAAAATGCTTTGATAAACAACGACCCTGGTATAGCAAAACTCCGAGAGGATCTATAAGAGGCTCAAAGGGCTAGAGAAAAGCTCTAAGAAGGAACTGTTCCTAGGGAAAAATACCAAGAGTTACAACATAAATTAAAGGACATCAACACATCAGAGGCATAAGCCTTCGATCAATGTTGAAAGGCATAAGAAAAATTTGAAGAGGTATGGAATAGACTATAAACAGTGAGGAATCAAATAGATACTCTCTGTTCTTTATATACAGATGTTATAGCATGTAAGCCCCCTGCCAAAAATTATGCTTTGTTTTTATTAGAAAGATATTTACAGTTAAAAATTAAATTTGTTAAGGGAGGAGAACCTATAGAATTAAAAACTATAGATGATTTTATAAACTGTTGCAAACTCTATGGAGTAAAAGTTCAACGCCTTCTCTGTGAAATTTATTTGCACAATTTTATATTGGATGAGGAAATGGAGAAAAATCCCAGTCCTTTTGTGGGTGATATCCAATATCAAGCATTCATTTCATTTGCTATTAACCAGTTGAAATGGCTCAAGGCCTATAACACTTTTTAGAGACATGAAAATGGGTTAGACCTTTGGGTTAGGGGTGAACCGAGACACCCATTACAACTATGGGCTAGGTAGAAAACTTTAATGACAAAGGAGGGTGTGATCCAAACATTGGGACCCATCTACAAAAAAATCGTCCTGGATGGGGTAGAATATTTTCAGTCCATCAAAGACCATGCCGTAGTAGCAACTAAACTCAGATGGAAGATTTCCAATTGAAATATTTAAGACAGTTAGCCATTCAATTATAAAAATTTTGAGTTAGCTACCAATTTCCTGGTTATATATAGTAACCTAATCTTGAGGGAAGGCCCATATTGGTTAGGTTGTAGATTTCGAAGCCTTATTATCTGGTATCCTGCAGTAGACTATAAGGCCAAATATGAATTACCTGAAGGGCAGATAAGGCGTATTTTTGAAGTTTTAGCTGCAATTCATGGTTTTATACAACTTAGTGAAAAACCCTCTCCAACCTATTCTCTAACTGATTTACATGTAAACTATGGTTTTCATGAGGACATGAAAAAGAGTAAGCAGGCGGGTGTGTTGAGCATTGGAAAAGGTATGAATTTTCCATGTATTTCTTTATCTTTTTCCTTTAATCATAACTCCTTTATATTATAGAATGGTAATATATTGAAGAATTATAATAGAATTAAGGATATTAGTGATTATTATAAATTTATTAAATATTTTTTTTCTTACATACAGAAAATAAATGAAGTGGAAAGCCACCATTCGGAAGAAAAAGACAAAGTGGAGATAATTGTTGTCCCTTCAACAAAAGACAATATCCAGAAAAAAAGGTCAAAATCAGAGCGCAAAGTTAAAGGAAAGAGTGGAACAGTGCGGAATCAGCGTAAGAAGACAAAATGATAACTGAAGATGGAAGATAGAGAAAAATTCTCAGGATCTCTCGATCTTGAGGGATCGCTCTTCAAATTTTATCTGTATTTCTTGTTTCGTCTATTGGATGTTATAAGAGGACAACAGTTGTAGAAATAAAAAAATGTGTAATGTATTATGTATTATGATGATTTATACTTCCTGTTGTATTTTCAATATTTCTCATCGACTCTCATTGGTTAAAACAAAGTGCAATTGCTTGTAAATGCTATTACATATGATTAATATATAATCCAGTTGTCGTTCCATTATTTGATCTTGGAGTAGTTCAGCGGTGTTTCACTAGTAGCTAAGGGCCCGACCCTGGTGGATCCACCTGATATCTGTACCATTACTTTCCAATTCCAGTCGTGTGATGGTTTTCTTTAGTTCTCATTTCCTTTAGTCGCATTGCTTCACAGTTTCCATGTTTTATCGCTTATTGTTTCAATGTTCTATGAAATTGGTTTGTTACATCAGTTGTGAATGAATTTCTTTGCTATTCCTTTCCAGATAATAGGATTATTTATTCCTTTGTAACTTGTATTGTTATGCTTCTTAGATATAAAGCTTCGTTGTTCAGAATTTGCTATTCATTTCCATTTAATAGCTTTTATGTTCATTTCTGATAACTAGCTTTACTGTTTATTCCTTTCCTGTAAGTATTTGATTTTCTTTAGAATGTTATTACAGGGAGCGTGTTTATTCTATTTCCATTAGCAGCACTATTGATTTAATTCAGTTACCATTTCGAATTAGTTGTTTTATTGAGGAGTATAAGATCATCAACTGTAAAGGACATTGGCTATTACTGTCTAAGTTCTCAGATTGAGGATCTTGTTTATGCTTGATTTCAATTACATCAATTGACAGAGGAAAGAGTTATTACTATTGCATCCTTGACTGATGATTGTTGAGTGAGTGATTGGATTTTAGAGCTTTAGGCTTCATGTCATTGCAATTAGATTTCATTCTCAAGCATCCGTTTACTCTTGTATTTGAAACACTATACTGCAATTTGGAGAGAATTACTCTTAGATTAAATTTCCTCCTTAGACTGAGTACACTCTTGAGTTAAAAATTCATACCTATATTGATAATTAATGTAGGATAAAGAGGAGTTAAAAATACACCTTTTATACCTCAACAGGCACGTACTAGATTTATCCTACTTCAATTTACCTTCATTATCTTTCCATTCATGGATAACTTTGATAAGATTTGGATGTTTTACTCTGAACATTTTCACATATTTATTATCATATTTTTGCTGCGGAGTTGGTAAATGGTATATGGATGCTAAGTCTTCCACTTTGAAGGAACCCATAATCTCTCCTGTGGAATTCTTGAAAACTCTATCTTCAATATTTAAGTTTTTGACTTCCCACCTAATCCTGTGTGTGTAAGGTAGAATCTTCGGTCTCGTAGCTATTGTATGAATATGCGAGCATGAAATGTCATAAAGAGTTTCATCCAAAGTAGAATCAGTGTCTGTTGCAGAAATGTTATTTATCACTCTTGGTTCTTCATCTTCAAAAAGTTTGTACATTGCTTCTCATAATGAACTACCACAATCTTTGTTGCAGACAGTGTCTGAGAACAATGAAGACATGTCTATGTCTTTGGCAGATGGTACTTGAGACACCTCTTTACCATTTTTACTCATTTTTTATTTCTTCAACTCGATAATTGATTTCCTAAGAGCAAAGTGAAATTATCATATAAGGAGTATCATAAAGATATATCAGTGATTTATTTCAAACTCATGTGAAAAGTTGTCAATATATCAATCATCTCTTCATAATTCCTTATTTAATGTTTCACATGGCTTCGCACGCACTATCCATTACTATTTTTAAAGCCGTTAAGATCTTAAATCCAATCTGATATGACATAAGCTGCTTTCACACGCTGAGCTTATTAAATACACAAATCGCAATGATTCATCATAATATTTCATGATTGTCTCATAAAAGTTGTGAAATGCGATCTATGCAAATCACAGATCACAACATTTATAAGATAAGTTTAAAGTCTATATTATAATTTGTGTGCAATGCGATTTGCAAAAAATTAAAGTGGATGCGATAACGAAAAGGATTTATACTTTTTAGTTTATTTGCTTGTCGGGTCTACGACTATTGCAACTTAGATTACTTGTTTCCTAAGTCTTTACTAAATAAAGTGCGATGCGAATAAAACGTTTTATTTCTTTGGAAGGCTATTTGAAAAGCGCATTTTGCAATTCGCTGATTTTATGTTTTATGATTCCTTTTTTAAAATAAAATATGTGATAAACGATGTGCTTTTTAAAGAAAAGGTAGAAAATTGTATTTTCTAAGTTTTTATTGTAATAATTTAAAACAAAATTTCTTATTTATTTCTAAAGGGTCCCTATTTATAAAAATAAATGGGGGGTTTTTGTACATCACAACAATTGGTGATTCACTTGGATGAACCAGATGTCTCTAATATTTTTTTTTGAAAATTCTAAATCCTTTTAAAAATAAAAATAAAAGAGCTAAAGGAAGGAAATTTCAAATAAATAATATCTTTTTCAAATAACTAAAATTTCATTTATTCAGTTATTCATGAGAATTCCTCTATAAAGGTATAAGTATGAAAATCAATGTCAGTCTTCACTTAGTTAAAAATAAATAGCAAATAATCTTTACAGATAAGATTTTTATAAATTTACTCTTTTATCAAAGATAGAGACTCTGTTCCAATGGGAAATTTTAAGCTTTTGGCAGGGTTACCTTTTACTCGACTATGATCCATTTTTCCATCCAGTATTTCTCATCATTTTCATAAGTAAATTACATTTTTTATTTTTTTTTTCTACTTGAAAGCCATTGTCTTGGCTTGGTGACCAAATAGTGACAATGCCATTCACAAATAGTAATTAAATTGATCAAGCTGGCTCTTGATGAGACCCCTTGTCTTTATGATACAATCTCAAGTCATTACACTATTTTGGTATACAGTATTAGTAATGTGAGTTCAACTATTTCTTTATGAACATGGTAAACAAGCTCGTGATCAGACTTATTATCTTTTAAGTTTTTTTTCTCTAAACATTTTCTTTTTAATTTTCTTTTCAGTTTATTTTGAAAATTATAATATTTACCGGATGGGACGAATCATAGTTCTTTTTAAGATGCTAGATGATAATGTTGAGTTGTTAGATTACTTTTCCGCAAGAATATCTCTTACTATATTACAATTTTCTTTTCTTGACTGACAGAAGAATATTCATACTAGATAAAAATGAGAGTTCATCAAACAAAATAAGTGTTTTATTGGAATTTCATTTTTTAAGAAAGATAAAATCAATTTGTTTTTCTATATCTTTTGATTTTCTTTCTTTAACATTTCCATTTTAAATAAGTGAAAAAAAGAAATATCGAAAAGAAATTATCTAAGACTTCCTTTTTGGAAGGCCAACTGTCAATACTAAACAAGTTTTTATTTCTATATAAAAAACAAAAATATTTTAATATACAATGACATAAGAGTTACCTTCTATGAGAAATTTTTTGTTTTAAATTTGTCCATTAACAAGTAAAGAATCTTTATTACCTGATAAATCCTATAATAGAGATATTGATGAGACAATTTCCTCAATCATCTGAAATGGTCCTAGCGAGAGTTTTTGAAACATTGTATGTTTACCCTTTTCCTCATGAGCTTTGTCCCACTTTAATACCAAATCACCAATTTGAAAATCTTTTGAACTAACAGAAGTTAAATAAGATGAAGCTTTTATTATTTTTTGATGATGGATATGAGTTTGTTTAGCCTTTTCTCTTTCTTATTATAACTTAAGGATTTTATCTTGTCTAAGTTGAAGAGAGGAAGAATGATTTTCATCATTGAATTGTACTAAAGCAAACGATGGTATCGTTATGTTTGGGGGTAGAATTGCTTCTTTTCCATAAACTAACACAAATGGTGAAGTACCTATTGAAGCTTTTTGGGTAATTCTATCTGCCCAAAGAGAAAATAATAATGCTTTGTGCCAATTATTATGATTTTGTTCTACAGTTCTTTTCATGATTCTGAGAAGGTTTTTATCTGTAGATTCAGCTAATCCATTTCCTTGTGGATAATATTTAGCTGAGCATTTCAATTTAAAACCTATTTTCAATGAAAATTCTATCATGGAATTTCCATAAAAGTAAGATGCATTATCAAATATCAAAGCTGATGGAAGGCCAAACCTGGTAATTATGAATTGATCAATAAAATCTGTAATATTTTGTGTATTGACCACCTTTAATGGGATATCTTCTACCCATTTTGTGAAATAATCAGTTGTAGTTAGAATATACCTATGCTGTTTTGTAGAGTTAGGAGCTATTTCACCAATAATATCTAACCCCCATTGTTCAAATGGTTGTTGGATATTTACTGGTTGTAATGGGAATGTTGTTTTCCTTTCTCTTCCTGCTGTAGTTTGACACGTTTTAAATTTTCTTGTATATTCATGTGCATCTTTAAACAGAGTCGACCAATAATAACCAGCATGCAATATTTGATGAGCTGTGGTATTTCCTCCGAAATGACCTCCAACTAATTCATCATGTAGTTCCTGCAATACTTTTTCAGCTTTGGTTTTTTCTAAACATATTAATAATACAAAATCATAATTCTTCCTAAATAATACATCATTTATGAGTTGATATTGATTTTCTTTAAGTCTCAGAGCACACTTTGTTGTATAATTGAGATATAATGGACCATGTCCAGTTTTTAGGAAAAATAACAAATCAACATATTGTGATTGAGATTCCTTTAGGCTTACCTCAGATAACTGTATTTAAGTTGATTGATCTTTTTCTGTTGGTGACTGAGAGGCTCCAATTAACATCCCGCAAAGACCTTCTCCTTTAACAATTTTAGCTGGATGTATATCTACATCATATTCTTGAGGTGTAGTGACCCAATTTGCTCTCTTCTCTCCTAGTTCTATTTGTATTAATAATTGCCTTACTGCTAAGTAAGGTACTATTATCTTGGTATGTGTTTTTAAGAAAAAAGGTCTCAAATATTTCAAATATTTAAACAAAACATAGGCTTGTTTTCCCACAGCTGAATAATTTTACTCAGCACCTTGAATATTAGAGCTAAAAAAAGAAATTGGCGCGTCAATGTTTTGATTATTTAACTGTGTTAAAACCATTGCATATGATGTATCAGAAGAAAATGTCTACACAACAAAAGATTTAAGAAAATCAGGAGTTGTTAAAGAAGGAGCTTTAACAATAGCTTTTTTAATTAACTGAAAACAATTTATTTCTTCTTTTCCCCATCTAAAAATTTAATTTTTCTTGATCATTGACTGTAAGGGTAGGATGATTTTGGAGAAATCTGGAACAAATATTTTTACAAAATTAATTTTTCCTAAAAATGATTGCATTGTTTTTTTATTGTGTGGCAGAGGAATATTTTCAATCTCTTGATTCCTATCATGGTCTCTATGAATTCCTTTTCTAGAAACAATGAATCCCAATAATTTACCTTTTGATAAGGAAAAATAACATTTTTTTGGATTAAGGGAAATGCCATATTTTCTGCATCTTTCGAAATTTTTTCTTAAGTGAATAATATGATTGTTCCTATGCTTAGAATAAACAGTGATGTCATCCAAGTGTATAACAACAGAGCTATTGATTAGTCCTCTGAAAGTTATATCCATAGCACGCTGAAATGTGGCACCAGCATTAATCAATCAGGAAAGCATATTTTGATACTCGTATGTTCCGCACTTTGTTCTAAATGTCATTTTTAACCTATCATTAGGATGTAGCATGATCTGATTATGCTCTGAAAATCCATCTAGAAAAGACATCAATTTAGATCCTGCAACTGATTGCAATATTTCTTCCAAGGTAGGTAAGGGAAAATTATCTTTCTGACATGATTTATTTAAGTTCCTAAAAGCTATGCAAATTCTAATGTCTCCATTCTTTTTCCTAACTGGAACCATGTTTGACACCCATTTCGAATGTCTAATAGGAAAAATGACTTTAGCTTTGAGTATTTTATTCAATTCAAATTTAATTTGACTTTCTAAATTTGGATGAATTTTCCTAAGATTTTGTTGAACAGGCTTATCATCTGAGATCATAGGAATGGTATGCTGAATTATGGAATTATCATATGTTTTAAGATGTGAATAATCCCATGCAAAGATATCTTTATATTTTTTCAACAATTTGATAAATGACATCCTTTCTTCATTTTTTAGACCAAGACCTAAGTTGATGTTCTGAGGTTTTTCCAAAGTACCAAGATTAATCAAATCAAATTTCAAAGTAGAACTTTGATTTTTCGAATTGATCACCTTTTGAAACCTATCTTTCAAAACATAAAGGTCCTCCATTTTGACTACAGATTTGGGAATTGGATTATTGCTTGTTTTGTCTTCAATCAGTAAATCATGTTCATGTTCATCTAAAATTTGACCTTCATAAGCTCTGTCTGATGTAAGAAAGTCCACTATATCTACATCATTGTTAAATACTCTCCAATTTTTTATATTGTTGGGAATGGATGGTCTAAAGATTAATTCAATTGAAAATATATATGGGCTAAATTATTCTGGTGGTATAAGTCATGATTCTACATTAGTAAGTAAATTAGCGCTAGCATTTTGTAATCTAGGGATTGTAGAGATATTGAATGCAGTAAAATGAAAAGTAAGATTCTGAGCTAAAGTTTGATAATGTTTCAAGTGTCTAGAAATACAATGAATCATACTCCTAACTTGTTTAACTATTTTTTTAGAATCTCCATATACTTTCAAATATTTAACATTCAATCCTATAGCTTTATACAAACCTTGTATCAATGCTTCATATTCAGCAGTATTATTTGTGCACTAAAACTCGATTCTATAAGCTAGTATCATTTTCTCTCCTTGTGGATTGATTAAAACGCAACCTACCCCTGCACCATCTTCTGATTTCAAACCATCAAAAAATAGAGTCCAAAATAAAGATTGTTTTGGAATCTAATTGCTAAAATTAATATATTTAGAAGAGTTTGCTTGAGAAAAAAATTCAATTTAAGAAATAACAGTATTTGTTGGAAAAGGTGAGACCTAAGAATTGAATGATCCAAGGAATGATTTAGATGAATAATTTCCTATGATATTATTGGTAAAATCTACAGGTTCATTTGGTCCTTCTAATTCAGTAACTATATGTTTCATAAATTTCTTACGTTTAATTTTGATTTGATTTGGTTTGTCATTATATGGTAACCACATATGTGACCAATCAGTAGCAAAATTTCCATGTAACTTTTCAGACCAATCCATCTTAAAATAAGACCATAAAATTCAGGAATGTCTGTGACTAAAATATCAATCACTTGTAGTACCTTTGGATTAGATGACAACCCCATAGATACTGACCACATTTCTCCAATAACTTCAACTTTTGTTCTATCCAATTGAACTATATGTACATATGTTTTTTGAGGAATGATATTTGATTTTGTAGATACTGTTCTTGGCATAATATTTGAAAAAGCCCCTAAATCAATAAGACAATTATGAATATTTTTGTTAAAAATTTCATAAGTCAAAAGAAAAGGGGGAGTCTAAGAAATAGATATATCACTAATTAAAACAAGATCATTAGAATCTACTTTTTTGGTAGATGATGGAAGTTTTCCCATATCTTTTGAAGCGTGTTCTATAGCTGGTGGTTACATTGGTTATGAAGGAATTCCTTTGAGTTCTCTAAGAAAAATTTTATGTTGTTGTTTGAGTTTGGTCATTTCGTGTAATGAAATATTTTCTTTGATCTTTTCCATATCTTCAACTATGTTGTATTCGATTGTATCTGAAACTATTAAAGTTTTAGAATTTGTAGAAGGATCTGATAAAATCAGATTTGTCTGCACATTTTAATATTTTTTTATTTTTTCTTTAGTGGGAATAGATTTTTGTTTCTGATTTGATACAATTGTATCTGAAGAAGATTTAATTCTTGTAGATATAGGCATACCTTCATTTTATTCTTCTGTGGGAAGAATGAAATCCAATAAACCATTTAGTTCAATTTCTTCTTCAGACTCTAATTTATTTTCAGAAGGTGAGGGATCTTTAGTATCTTGATCAGATTCAGCATTTGAAATCTCATTTGGAGGTTGAGATGTTGAAGGAGGATTTTTCTTAAATGGACAAAATGATTTTTTAACGGCTGAAGTTTCGACAACTTGTTTCTTTATATCAGTCACATCATTTGACATAGTCTTTAGCACTTTTTGAATACCTTCAAGATCAAATGGATATTTTGAGACTTTCTTTTTGGAATATTGACTAAATGTCACTTTCTTTGTTTTTTTTTCTTCTGTCTCTGATCGTTTTTCTAATGCTAAGATTATTTTCTCTACTGTGAGAGCTGCTTTCACGTTTTCTAAGAGAGTAACTTTATTAGCTTTATCTACAAAAATAGCTATATTAGAAGGCAAAGAAGAAATATTCCATTCTATTTGTACATCAACAACAGGTTTAGAAGTATTTAGGATTTTATTTAATAACCTGTTAAATATGGAGTTGAAATCATTTTTCTTTTCACCTGAATTCATTTTAAGATTGGAAAGAGCATTGATTAAGGATGCAACAGTTCTATCATCTCCAAATTTGCAAGGAAAACTTGTTCAAAGGTTTCCCAATCAACAATAGATCCTGCTAGAAGAGAAAAGTACCAGGATCCCACAGATCCTTGTAAAGTGTATGGAAACAATCTAACTACAACCTATTCATGAGTAACTCCATTTAAATTCATGGCTAACACAAAAGTATTCATGTGTTCGTCAGCACGAAGACCATCATATGGATTATATTTAGGTAACCATTTTTCTGGATGATCTAGAAGAGGATTAGGATTTGCTATCAATACAGCACCAGGATTCGTCCAAGGTCAATTAGTCATAATTGGATTTGGAGATTGTGAAGATGTAGAAGTAGATCCAGAAGTAGGGGTAATGAATGAAGAACTTACAACTGGAACAATACTACTTGTGACAACACTGATTGTTTGAGTAGACGAAATGGAAGATGGCGGAGATGTATATTGATTAGAAGAGTGTGGAGGAACAACTAAAGGAAAATTTGATTTGACTTCACTTATTTATCACTTAGATCTGGATATAGAATTTTTTTTGCGATGAGATTCTAATGGAAAATCAAAAGGGGGAGTTCCAAGCTTCTCACTTTTAGATCGAGTTAAAATACCAGTTTCTCTAAATAAATAAGTAAAACTTTCCTCAGAAGTTTCTCCGTTAATAGGATTTTCAATAGAAATAGATATTCCTTCTAATTGTTGAATTAAAGACAGAATTTCAGGAGAATCGGGAGTGAATTCTGAAGTAGACGGATGACGTGATACTTCAGGAGATGATGGAAAGGTTTCTACTACCTCCAATTTCTGAGTTAGTGATTTAGATTGTGATCGGGAAGTGGTAGGATGCTTTTGGGGAGATCAACTCTTATGATGGCTTTTATTTTGAATTTTAGACTTATAAGCCATTCATAGTCAAGCCCTCCTTCTAGCACCAAAAATGTTGATGGCCTCAGAAATCTGTGACAAAAAAAAGGGGGATAACCACCCGGTCCGGAAATTAAAGCAGTTCCTTTTCCATTTGGGGTAGTGGCTCCGACTGGGTATGATGGTACTAGTTTCCTAGATTTGGTTTTTTATAACAATTTGTTGAATTTCTATCAGAAAATTTTAGAATGATGAATTACTACAAACTAAGACAAATTTATTTCTAAATGCAAATATTTGAATTAAATTTAATCTAACCCGGGGATAGTATTTAAATGTGATTTAAAGAGATATATTTTCAATCTGTGATGTTGAAAATCATCACAGATTTAATATAATTATTACTGTGTAAGATGATTCTCTTGAAAAAAAGTTAATGAAAATAAAATGGGAGATATATCGCATTTATCTAATGACCATATATAAAATAACTAATTTCTATATTTATATCTTACAATAGTGCAACTGATATTTCAAACAAAAATAATTAATTCTATATATGATTCATGAAAGTTGAGTTCATCACTAACATTCAGAAACAAAAATAACATACAAGATAATAGTACAAGATGTGTATCACTTTGCTTATCGGATTGGTGATAATAAGCTGTATCCAATTCTTCAATCAAAGAGTCGTTCAAAGAATACAAAAGTGCACCAAAAGTGATTCAACAAAATGATATTTATAACTAAAAAAGGTTGTGTTCCATTAATTCATCAAGGCATTCACAAACTTACTTACAAATAAGCATTCTTTGCAAATGTTCTTAAAAAAATCTTGGACCCTTCTCTAAATGCATGAGAAGGGTTTAAATAATAAAATTAACTACAAACTAAATCAAATGATTTACAAAAATGTAGAGGAGGTTTAAAACAACCTTTCTCTAAAAACTTAACCTAAAAAATAATCTAGGAATTTAGAACTGACGATCCTGACTTTATGGATCCTACATTTCTTTCTGAGTGTGATCACAAAGTTGGCAGATATCTAGAATTTCCTTAAGATAATTTGGTTGTGATATCTGTGATCAAATTTTCCCCTTGAAGATAGCATTTGAGATTATCGATTGAGATCTTTTTGCTGACTCTGTAAGGAACAAAAGAGTTTGCTGATGATGATAAGGTTTGATCAAAAAATTCAAGTAATTTTCTTGATCAAACTTATTGACTTTCTTGATCATTTCTTCTTATTTCTCTAGTCTTTGTGTCCATTTTAATTCTACTTCTTTTGTTCCAGAAAACACATCAGGCATGCTTTTTTTAAGAAGTCTTGTTCTAAACAATTGGTCACATAAGAGCTAAATAACTTCATTTTATCTGTTGGTTGTCTTGGTTACTACATTTTCTTCTCGGATGATCTGTGCTTTCCATTCTATAAATAAAAACTCTTTGTGAATATTATCTATTTGTGGTAGATTAGCTTGTCTTCCTGCATCATAATTTTTCCACTGAATGTGTTCCTCAATTTTCTTTTCGAATTTCTCACATTCTAGTTTCTGAATTTCTATTTGCTGAATCATTGTCTTATTAGAATAAAAATGAGAATCAATCATAGAAACTTGATGAAAAAATACTTTTTTCTCTTTCTTTATCATAGTATTTATATCAAGTGCTTCTCTGATGAATTGTTCTAATTGTGATTGACTTTGTAGCTCTGTCATTATTCTTTCTAGATGTGCCTGCTTCTAATTAAGCTTGGTTTGATTTTTCAACTTGATACTTTCAATATCTTTATAAAACTATTTTGAAATTTCATTGATCTGCTCAATGGACTTGGCTTTTTCTTCCTTTAACAAGTGATTCAATTCTTGTATTCTGGTTTCCTTTTGTTTCAACAATATTCTAACTTCAGTTGCCTTATCAACAGTGGTTGTGGTATATTCTCCTGCATATTGTGACAAACTAGTTAGATGATCAGTGGGATCATCTAAGAAGGCTATCCATAGTACATCAATTGATTCATCTATTGATTTTGGGGTTGTATAATGAATCCTTTTTCTTTTATTCCTTTTTACTATAGCCTTTTAGCTAGGACTGTAGTAAATATCCAATGATATAATGTCTTCAATCTATAGGATGACTTGATCTGTAGAGTAAGCTGGTATGATTTCTTTGTAATGTATTACTGGGATTATCTAAGAGGATTGACGATTTCAAATATCTTCTTAGAATGCTATGGCATTTGAAAACATTGATGTTTGATCAGTGTTGACTTTTTCCTTAGGAGTATTTATTTCTTGGGAAAATTGTTCCTGTTTATTTACCAAGTCTTTTACTTGAGATGATTTAGACTGATCTAACGTACTCTAATACTTTTGAACTACTTCTGAATTTGATTCAGTGCCATTGTTCTTTTCTTTCTCTTGCAACTCTATTTCTTGAAGAATTTGGTTGATTTCTAAATTTTCTTTCTTAGATTCAAATTCATCCTCAGATTGATATAACTTATCAGACTACTGCTGTGATTGACTAGATTCATTTTCAGAGCCATATTTCATTTCTTCATCGAGACTAACACTTGGAGTGTGTTTTTCATCTTCAATAACTAGCAAATTCAAAGGGATGTTTTTCAATCTCTTATTTCTATATACTTGAAAAGCTTCAGCATTTTCGTGACTGGAAACCCTTTTGACAATATCAGAAAAATTTTCGACGCCTTGGAAGAAGTCATCAAATTTGTCTTCTTCCTTTATAAAAGGCTTTGTTTTGAGCTTTTCCATGTAATTTTTAATTACATCGTTGGGGTCATATAATATTTTTGGCATGAATTCCAACTTCAATAACTGAATGTTAGGAACCTCTTTGTATATATGGCCGATATTAGCCAGAGCAAAGGTGTCGCACTGTAGAGGGAAAGAAGGCCAAATAGCCTTTTTATCATCTTTTAGTTGCTTTGTGACACCATTGATGTGTTGATAAGCTATTTCCCTTGCAAGAAATTTATCTAGAACATAGTAGGGTAAAACATGTGGAAAAGAAGAACTTCCAAATACTCTGATATATGTGAACTTTTCTTCAGTGAACCATTTGGCTATAGGAAGAATATATTCATTGGGTTCTTTGGAAACCCTGGGAGCCTTTTTATTGAAAATAATCTGATACATGGGTAACATAACTCCATAGAAAATTTTATAAAAATGTAAGTGGAATTTAGTGTCCTAGAGTTCTTGATGATAAATATGAATTGGGACTAATATGAATTTAGTGTCCTAGAGTCCTAGAACCTATTACTATTAGGTTTGGAAAATATTCTACATAGCATACCAATGTCGTAACAATAAGGATTAGGAATTTATGTGATTGGGTATGTACAAGATTTATCATGCTTCAATTTCCCTTCATTTTCTTTCCATTCGTGGATAACTTTGATAAGATCTGGATGTTTTGATCTGAACATTTGCACATATATATTATCATATTTCTGCTGTGGAGTTGGTAAATAGTACATGGCTGCTAAGTCTTCCACTTTGAAAGAATCCATAATCTCTCCTCTGGAAATCTTGAAAACTCTATCTTCATTATTTAAGTTTTCGACTGCCCACCTAATCATGTCTGTGTAAGGTAGAATATTCGGTCTCACGGCTATTCTATGAATATGCGAGCATGCAACGTCGAAAAGAGTTGCATCCAAATTAGAATCAGTTCCTGTTGTCGAAAGGTTATTTATCACTCTTGGTTCTTCATCTTCAAAAAGTTTGTACATTTCTTCCCATGATGAACTACCATAGTCTTTGTTGCAGACAGTGTCTGACAACAATGAAGACATGTTTGTGTCTACGACAGATGGTACTTGAGACACCTCTTTACCCTTTTTACTTATTTCTGATTTCTTCAACTCGATAATTGATTTCCTGAGAGCAAAGTCAAATTATCATATCAGGAGTATCATAAAGATATGTCAGTGATTTATTTGAAACTCATGTGAAAAGCTATCAATCTATCAATCATCTCTTCATAATTCCTTATTTAATGTTTCACATGGCTTCACATGCACTTTCCATTACTACTTTTAAGGCCATTAAGATCTTAAATCCAATCTGATATGACATAAGCTGCTTTCACACACTGAGCTTATTAAATGCACAAATTGCAATGATTCACCATAATATTTCGTGATTGTCTCATAAAAGTTGCGAAATGCGATTTGCGCAAATCGCAGATCGCAACATTTATAGGATAAGTTTAAAGTCTATATGATAATTTGCACATAATGCGATTTGTGAAAACTTAAAGTGGACGCAATAGCAAAAAGGATTTATAATTTTTAGTTTATTTTCTTGTTGGGTCCTCGGCTTTCACAACTTATATTACTTGTTTCTTAAGTCTTTACTAAATAAAGTGTGATGCGAATAAAATGTTTTATTTCTTTATAAGTCTATTTTATGAGTGCATTTCACAATTCACTGATTTTATGTTTTATGATTTTTTTTAAAAATAAAATGTGTGCTAAGCGATGCTCTTTTTAAATAAAAAGCAGAAAAAATTATTTTCTAAGTTTTTGTTGTAACAATTTAAAACGGAATTTCTTATTTATTTCTAAAGGGTCCCTATTTATAAAAATAAATGGGGGGTTGTTGTACAGTACAACACATGTATGATGAACATAGGAAGATTATTTTGATTTCCTTGTATGTGGATGACATGATTATAACATGTAATGCAGATGCATTAATCAAAGAAATAAAATTTCATGTCACAGGTTTTTGAAATGAAAGACCTCGAAGGTTTACATTATTATCTAGGGCTGGAAGTATGGAGAGACTCTTGGAAGTTTTTTCTTACTCAAGGGAAGTATATGAGAGGGCTACTGAAAAAGTTAAGAATGAAGGAGTGTAAGACAACAACAATACCTTTTCAGCAGAATATGAAATTGTGTAGTGATGATGGCTCTAAGGATGTAACGCCTCCATTTTCGATATATATATATATATATATAGCTTGTTATTATAATTATGTTTTAGTTCTTCATCTTCCTGACGTATTGTTGTCTCGCACAACCTTTCTTATTACATTATCTTTGTTAAATGGTGAGAATAGCATGTACATCCCAATGTCAATTACCATTTTCCGTTCAATTCACATTGAGTTGGTATTATCACAAATCTCACAATTTACAATTCCCGATTAAGAATAATATGTCTAGGTGATTCTTAATTCCACCTTATATTTCTTTGGTCCCATTAACAATGATTTTCTTGTCCACATATCCCTATATAATCATGAAATACTATACGCAACCATCTATTCTAAGATACGTTTACCTTCCTAATTTTCTCCTCTATACCTTAATCTGTATATATTTTAATTATATCACTTCCACTTGCTTATTTGAGTTAATATATTCCCCCTTTTTTACTTAAACCATTTACTATTACCATGCACCGTATATCATTTTTAGTTAATGACATTACTATATAGATAGCTCCTTTTTACAAGGTTATGTACCAGCATGGAGAAATTGACTATACGTTTAACATTGAAATGAACAGACTTGTTTTCCAAATCAGGTTTATTAACCTAGCTTAATTTTAATATGATTTCCCATAGGCATACGTTACAAATTTATTTTGAGCCACTTATTTTTCTATATGATTTTTCACTTATATATTTGAATTAAGTCAACCCTTTTTGACTTAATCATTTTAAGTTTAATAAATTTCCATCAGCATTAAGTTAAATCCATTTTAACTTAATCGTTTAACTTTCCATAACTCTCTTACTCAATACCCATATTCCGATACAATCGATTTATATGTTTTTGTGATAATCAAAACTAATTCAAGGTCTGCGACCATGCCATGGTGGGACCAAAATCATTTCATTAATGAGGCATACCCTCACGGCCTCAATACACCTTCGTTTAACGTGATCTGGTATTAACTTGCCTCATACTATGGCTTGACACCTGTTTCAATTTCTCATAGAAATAACTATAGGACACAATTTCATATGTTAATTTCTTTATTCTTGAACGAAATAATACTTACTACCAAGGATATCGATTTAGCTGTCCAATTCTTATTCGTATTTGATTCTCTCGAGGGATGTGTAACCGGAACTCCTTAATGTTTATCATAATTTTTTTGTACCCTAAGCTACCGAATCCCAACTACTAGATTTCTTGGAATATGTCAATACTAAATATTATGTCCTCCTTCATGTGACTTCTTCCATCCACTTTATCAAGGCATTGATCAGAGGGAGAACCCCAAATCCAATGACAAATGGATGATGTGGGAAATGTTAGAGTTTAGGGTTTCAATTTGGTATAAGAATTTCATTTTTTCTTCTTTCTTGTTTAATCTCCATTCCTTCTTACATACAGGGAAAAATTCCTCCAGTTGTAGGATGAATCTCGACTTGCAAGAAGCCTCTCTCGTCCTCTTCTTCTTTCATGAATTTACTCATTATTCTACTCATGATTAGTTTAATTTTGGATCAAGGGTCAGTAAATTTTTATGACGTTCACTTCTACAGTAACGATGTTCTTATTCGTGTCCTAGTCTAGTGCTAGCCGTGAACAATGAATTTGGTCTCTTTGTGTTTGAGAGAGAGAAATATGTAATTTATCAAAACCGAAGTATGGGAGAGAATTTCACCATTGTCGTCGGGTGATAATGCTAATAATTAAAGTATTCATCGTTGTTATGTTGGTTTTGATTACTTTTATATATTTCTATCCCAATTTTCCATCATTTTTCTCATTTGCATGTTATGTTTTGTTTTTTATGAATTAGAACCTCATGGTCAAATAACCTCCATGTTTGTAAACAATGTAACGTTGTTTCCTTTTGGAGTTACTCTACGGTTAAAATCTCTATTCACAATTCTCCACATTTCGGAAGCTCCCAGGGTAAGATGTTTGAAGTTTCACTTAATTTCTGAAACTTCTGAATTACTGTTTGTTCAGCTTTTGGGTTATCTATTTTTTTTAAATTCCCAAATCTTTTATCACTTCAATAGAAATGGTATCCGAAATTCCATCTCATGTATTAAATTCAATATTCAACAATTTCTTTTATTTTAGATTATAGTCATGGACGTTGGTTGCAATGTAGCTCCTTTTGGGTTTGCTCCATTTTAGAACAATGAATAGTATGATTTATAAATTGTTTAAAGGTCCAAAGATAATTTAATCTACCTACGTTTCTAATAGCTTAATGTCTTAATTAAAAACAATGCTCAGTTGCATTATGCTTATTTCCCTTTAGATGGTTTCCTCTCTATACGACGTTGTTGTACTTACTCCTGCGAGGGTCATTTCTTAACGATTTTTATGTCGATTATTCCGGTACTCTGTATTTGATTTAAGATGGCTTTATTTAACTGGTTATTATTCTAACAGAGACATTTAAAAGTCTCTGTCAGAATAATTGGATTCCCGCAATGTAGATATAACTATTATTCTTGTTAGTATGTTTATTTTAACATTTATTTGACGTATTTGAAATAAATGTTCTAGTGCTTCCTTATTTCCTTTCCCCATTTCATTTTTCAACATCTTGGTACTGAGCTTTGTCTTTCACTGTGGCAGATCTTTCTCCAGTTTACATAGTTAATAAGGTAATATGATTTTTCCATTCTTTATACTTTTACTTGGTAATAAATTTTTATTTACAATTTCGGCTAGTATTAACTTCCATTAAATTTCTTTTTTTCAGGTAATTGCATACCCTGATATTTGTAATGGAATATTTTTCCATACTATTTCTCCAACATTAATTTGACTACCCTATTATTATTCAGGTTTGTAATCATGTTTCATCAAAGAATCAGAGTTCATTTTCGAATCTTACCGTTATTTTCCATTTACTTCTCTTATGGGACTTAGTTCCCACAATTTGTGTAATGTGACTATTTGCAGATGTATATGTATATTATAACGTTGTTTGAAATTGTTTAATTTAGGCTTTTTTTTGTCACCAAATTGGGTTGCGGTATTATCCTTCAATGAACCATAAACATACAGCTATCCCTTAATATCATATTCATAAAACTTTCATTTACTATTAGCAGCATTTTTGTTTCTATTTATGTATATTGTATTATACTGTTAGCTAGTGCTATTTTGTATTTCAATTCAACAGTTCTGCCAAATTCTTCTGGTACATGAATATTAAAGGGAAATTTTAAATGATAATTCCCAATATAATTAGTAAACCATCATTTCTTTGTTCCATGGTACAAAACCACTCTGGTTTCTATATACATAAACTCTTAAATTATGTATTCATAGGCAGAGATTGAATATATAATAACAATATTAATCCTCTACATTCTTACTCATGATTAACCATGTAATTCTTTAGCGTTTTTATAAATATAGAATTTCTCTTTTAGTATTATGGCATATCATATCTAAGTTCTCATAAATTTTCATGATATGTATCCTTCAAAATCTTCTTTTGTCTCTTTCTAAAAGGGAATTTAGACAATACTTTTCCATTGATATAGTATAATGTATTATTAGGATGCTAAATATACATGTAGAAAGGTGACTTACATTGTCTTTTAAATACTTGTAGTAGAATAATAACGTAAAATATAATAAATAAAATATTTTCACTTCTAGTTTCTTGTTTAGATACCATATTAGCATGATCTCTCCCTCCATGGTCTTTTATCTTTTGTTGTTAACCTAGAATTACAAATCAGATGTATGCATGGCTATTCTAACTTTAGCTCTGATTTATCTTATTTTTATTAATACATAAATGGTTAACTATATGGTACAACAGATCTTTTTAGAAATAAAATATTTACTCATTCCATCTTTGTATATTAATTTCTATTATAGTGCATGATTCTCAATGAGTTGTTCGATTAAGTAACTGAATACTAATTTCACTAAATTAGGGGCGTTTAGCTTTCTGTGAGGTACATAGCTTCAAATCTAGACCCACCACTGGGTGTTAGACATTTTGAGAGTTGGTCCTCTACAGAATCTGTTTATGCAACCATACAGATTTTACTATTTCTTTTATATTAATTTGTTAAATGTACAGACCAACAAAAGATAAATTGTAATTCATAACTTTTCTAATTTCTAGACCCAAATTTTAATTCAGATCTTTCAAGTTAGCCTAGACCTAGCATCAAAATTTAAATCAAATACTATTCATATTTCAATATGCGTACCGCTTAGGTCTGACTAGTTGCCTCCCAACCTTAGAGCTTTCTCTCGACTACTTACCCCCGAGTATAGATCTTTTTCTCTAGTGATAGACAACCTCATTGTCTATCCTGAAACAACTTATTTAAGCTTTGTTTTCTCCCAACCTGTTTCCCTTAACTGCGTCCAGTTAATTCAGGATGTTGTATGCTTATTTGCCTAGGATTTCCCTTCATTTCTTT
The DNA here is from genome assembly GCA_034641835.2 of Pinus albicaulis. Lineage (NCBI taxonomy): Eukaryota > Viridiplantae > Streptophyta > Pinopsida > Pinales > Pinaceae > Pinus > Pinus albicaulis. The sequence continues at coordinate 1,809,585,707 of CM076578.1, forward strand.
CACAAAGGTACTTTTAAAGCTAGCTTTTCCGCTTTTCCAACATTATTCCACTTCTTTCCAATAATTTCCTCTTTATTGGAGTAATTAGATATTTATCCCAAAATATAATTTTAGTGTCTTACTTTATTCCTTCCAACTATTTCTAGAATTCTGGGAAAGTCTTACAACCTTATACATCCTCATGGATTGGGTTTCCAGATCTCAAATCTCAATCTAGTCATTGCACATTAATTCCATTTTATTTTATTAACTTAATTTAATAAAATATATTCATCCTCAATATGTTATTTGGGGTCCACTTTGACCCTTAAAGTTCTTAACTACCTATTTAAAAAAAAACAACAAATTTAGGGACATTACAAAGGACATGGATGCCACTTTTTATAGGTAGCTAGCTTGTAGTCTGATATATATAACTACAAATAGAACAGACTTAGCATACTATGTTAGTGTGTTGAGCCAATTCATGCTTAAATCACTTGAAAGTCATTGGGTGACAACAAAAAGTGTGTTGAGATATCTTCATGGCACTAGCAATTATGATTTTATACACTGATACATCTGACATTATTTTAGCAGGTTTTTCAAACTTTGATTGGGCATGTAACCTGGATGATTGACGATCTATCATCGGTTATGCATTTAGTGTTGGATTCGGGTCCTAGCATGGAGTAGTAAAAAGCATAGCACTGTGTCTTTATCATCAGCAGAGAGAGGAAAATATCATCAAAATGCGACAACTAGAGTTCCATTAAGCTAGAAAAAAATCGAGTGTTTCATAAGAAGACGAAACACATCGATACTCAGTTTCAATTTGTTAGAGAAGAAGTTCATTCAAAACAAATCTTTGTTGAATATTGTAAAACATGTGATAATCTAACTAATATTTTTACTAAACCTCTTGGGAAAGTGATGTTTGAATTGTTTAGAGGGATGTTAGGACTACACGATAATCCTTTCTCCATTAAGGGGTATATTTGAAAATAATTAATATTATATTGTATTAATGGAGAAATCGTTACATAGTTGTAACGTAATTCCTTAACATAGGATTAGTTCCTAGGTTGTAGGAGTTTGTTTCCAACTTTCTATTATTTTGTGATATATTTATTGTGGTATCATTAATTGATTGAATGTATAGAGTGTATGCTCCAGTTTGTGTAGTCTCGAGGTGCAGTAATCACCCATGACCTTCTTTGTTATTCAATTCATTTCTTTTCTTTCTATTTTTTATCATTCCCATGGATGGCATAGGTATGTCAATAAATATCCATTTTTTTTTTATTAATTTTCTTTACCTTAAATTAAGGGGTAATTTTTCTTGACTCGTTCGTTGTTTGCAGGTTACCCTTCAATTTGCATCCCATGTACGAGGTAGTTTAGACTTTCATACAAGGTATATGATGTCTTGGGTTGACCACGACAATATTTTTTTTTATCTACCAAGAAGACGAATGGGCCTACAGCGAGAGTCTTTGAAGGTATATATTAGCGCACTCTTCATTCAATTTACTCTCCCAACATTTGGTATTAACCCTATTCAATATTCATGCGTAGCTTGGGGTTTTCTCTCCAAGGCATACAAAGGGAGGGTTATCATTTCATTTTTCGGAATAAAGCGTGTTTATAGGTTTTTACAATACCCTCTAGACCCATACCAATCTGGGTTTTCCCCATTTCTAAGTTTTTACAATTACACTACACCTGTGTTTAATATAGTTCTGACAGATAATTATTAGGGCAGGGATGTAATTTATTTTATACTTGGAATGACTGCAATCCCTTATGGAATATATTTTTAGTAAATTGGGAGACTCTGGTTCTGCAAATTAATTGACTGAATATTCATTTTCTCATTCTGGCGACTTTCCGTGAACAGTGTACACTAATTCTGCTTACAAATTTTTTATTTATAATTTAAATTATTCATTATTTTGTTTACCCTAACCCTTAGGGTTTGCTGGTGATGAACCATCTATTGACAATGATGTAAAACAATAAATTAACATCATTTTAACTGACTACTTCGACGAGTTTGTTCAGATATAATATAGATGTATGTTTTTATTCTCCTTCCAGTGCTTTAAGTGTTATGTTGGTCTGATTTCTCTTGCGTGATGAAATTTTGTATTTATTTTTCTTGTATATTCAACTTTCTTAGTCATTACTTCTACGTTATTTTATTTAGTAATCTTGGGAAAGTTTCTTGTTCTAAAAAAGTGGCTATCAATATTAAATTTTGAATTGTGTATCCCTTTTCCCTCAATGGGCATTTTATTTTTCTTTTATGTTTATATAAGTTTTAAATCTTATAGCAACGTTAACTTCTCCCCTTTACATGAAGTTGGTTTTTTTTTTTTTTTTAATTAGTTAAAAAAAACAGTGTTCGTTTAGTATTTATCTTTTACTCCTACAGAGAATTTCCAAATGGGTTTTCTTTATGGATTGTTTTTTTATAATATTGACCAATTTTATGGATTGTTTTTTTTTATAATATTTACCAATGCCTGGTAGAGTGGTAGTCCTGAATTTTTTCGAGACCTTCCTGCGGGCTTTGTGGTGCTGAAGTAATAATACTTACAGGGCTTTGGATTGCTTTGTAAATCAATCTAGGTTTGTCGGTGAAGCTTAACCATGTCCCAACCTTATATTTATATTATTAGTAGTATCTAGTTAGCCTGTGAATTCTAGGAAAAAAAATCCTTTTTATTCCCTCTTCTTCATCTTAAATTACTCTAGTGTAGCTTCTTATAGATTATTAAGCATCCTTCTTATAAACTATTAAGCATCATGTAATCCTACATTACTTCATTGTGCATGAATCAATCTTTTTCTCTACATTAAGAGGTTAGAAAAAAAAAATTATAGGAACCTTTAATATTTTCTCAAAGTATAGATATAATACATAACTACAATATCTTGTGACAAGGATAGAAAAATAACAATCATAGAAATTCTCTTCTTTCCACAAAAAATAGTGAATATTCCCTAAGTGAATATATAGTACTGGTCATTCCATTATTGCTTATATGTACATTGAGAGTTCCTAAAGGAAATGCTTATCCTACAACATTTAGAAAAGTCACACAAATTCTCTAGGAAAATACTTTTTATGTTTGAATATATATGTTTCAGCAATTCAAACCAAGTAAAGACTTTTCTTCACAACCATTGAGAATGGAAATCAAGTTTAATTCTCCCAACCATTGAGAATGGAAATCACTTCTGATTTTCGAGGAACCTAATTTTTCACTCTAAGAATAGTTGCTTTATAGAGACCCCACAAGGCATGTTCATAGACATTAAGACTCCATAATGAACTTAGAGACCTACATGTCTCTCTTGGTGATTCCACTAGCTCCAACCGGCTGAAGAATACCATTGAGAATGGAAATCGCGTCTAATTCTCCCAACGATTGAGTATGGAAATTACTTCTGATTTTTCTAGGCACCTAATGTTTCACTCCTAAAATAGTTTCTTGATAAAGACCCCACAAGGCATGTTCAAAGACATTAAAACTCCACAATGAACTTAGAGACCCACATGTCTCTCTTGGGGATTCCACTAGCTCCAACTAGCTAAACAATACTCTAAGTGGCAACTTTCTTCCCTCCTTCAACACCGTAGTGTCCTATTGCAGATTCACTTCATTTTCCTAATTTGGACCTCTTCCAAGGTATGAATAAATGTCTTCTAATTGTCTAATGAGTGGATTTTTTTTCATTCAATGTCTTTTCCTAGTAAATTCTAAGACTTGTCATGAACTTGTAAAGTAGATTAAAATAAAAAAAATTTAATAGTAAAATTTTCTCATGATTTACCAAATTTATACAATAAAAGTAAATTACATATTTACTTTTCACCAAAATGTTACATGCCACTCTTGGTCACTATAATATTGAAACTATCCAAAGTCTAAGTTTGTACAGTAAAAGTAAATTACATATTCACTTTTCACTCACACTTGGTGACTATACTATTGAAAGTATCCAAAGATAAAATTTGCGATGTTGTATGTACCTGTTGGGCATGTGCTGTTATATACGTACCTGTTAGGCATTTGGTTTACTGGTAATTGGTAATTTGAACTTTAGACTTTGAACAAGTGAATAGATCATAGTAGTAAATGTATGTATGTCCCGTGTCAACGCTTAGCATGAAAAAAAAACAATCATCATTGACCTTTCAATAAGTAGTATGCCAAAATAATGACTGTATGTGCAGGTTGGTAGGAAATAACTAGGAAAAAAAAAGGAAATTGCAATGTTTGAGTGATCGATACGTGGAAGGTGACGGAACTACTCCAGTTTGTATTAACAACTGCTGCGGACTACGTACATTTCACGATGATCTATATGTTGGGTTTCCTCGTACTTATGGCACTGATGCGGAGGACGACCTCCCATGCTATGCATGGTAGAAACTAATTTGGTAAATAAGTATTTTAACAATTGACGTTTTCAATCACAATGGACATTTTACATTTTAGAAGTTTACTTTTCTAATGTCAAATCCAATAGTACAGCATCATGACTTTTCCGGTCTTACGATGTATCTACTCATAAAAAGTCTGTCGTGGAGAAAACTTTTGTGACTCTAATTATTCAACCACATCCCACATGAATTTAAAATAAAAAATTGAAAACAAGATTTAATAAACATTAAATTTTTTTATAAATAAACATCTTCAGAAATTTAATTTATATTAAATGAATATTTATTATTTTTTGTATTTTACCTTTGTTTTCTAATCATTTTTCCTTCGTCTTTTACTAGGATTATTTTACATTTCTCAATATTGTCAATGTAAACATGTTTTACATTGTTAATAGTGGATTGCATCACATGACTTCAAAAACAAACTTTGCGTTAATTTAATATTAAACTTTGTGTTGGATTATATATACCATAAGCATGCATTTCTCACTATTGTGAATGTAAACACATTTTACATATGTTAATTTAATTTTTGGTTTTAAGCCTCGTTTTTATATATTATTTGTTTATATTTATTTTAATTATGGATCTATCAAGTGTTTATAAGCTTTAAATTTCGTTTCATTTTAAAAGAGATTTTCATCTTTACTCTTGGTAAGATTTTGATTTTTTGTTGTTTAAATGAAAATTTGAATGCATAAATGGATTCAACATCTTAAAAATACCATAAAACAACTTTACAAATTAAACAACTTGATCTTATGATTCTTAAAAATCACTATAAAAAAAAAAGATAATAGAAAAATGTAATTTCATCTATTTGGTCTCATACACCAATTTCGTGTCTAGATTGGTAGAGACCTTAAAGTTGGATAATAAAAATAATAATAATAATCTATTAGTTCGAATATATATATATTAAATTCAAATATGTATTTTTAAAATATAATGGTTATCATAACCATTATTTTAATTTATATTTTCCATCATTTATAGTTATTATTTATATTTTATATATTTGATATTTATATTTATTTTTCATTTTTAATTAAATTTTTATTTATTAAATTTATTGAATTTTTATGAATATGAATTACTATTATTTAAATTGATTTTGATGTCATACACATTTATTAATTTTTTTTTTATAATTTATTAACAAAAACAAAATTATTAATTTTTTTAATTTTTTTACATTGTATTATTTTTGATTGAGCTTTCATTATGTTTTTCTAGTATTATTATTTGATTTAATTATTTATTTCACTACATCTCTTCCACATTGATTTGAAATTTGAATGTTTAAATATTTATACTTAGTTATGAACACTATCACATCAAATGTTTATACTTATTTATGGACACTGCAACATATCCTCCATTGTAGAGCACCTCTCCGTGGAATAAAAATGATGCATTTTAATATTAAAATATAATCTTGTTGATTTTATAAAGTATTTAAAAATATGTTTTTCTCATGTATGAACATTGGATGATAATTTTTCTGTCACTAGAAACTTCAATTAATTCATTTGAAATTATATGTGGTAATTCTGATGAACAATGTAATTTGAAAAGCTTTGATGTCATGTCATTTGGGGTTTAATTATAGGTATGGAAAAAATTTCATGTTAGCTATGGTTTAATTACAAGTATAATAAATATTTTGAAAGGAAAAGAAGAAAAAATAAATTTTTAATTTTATTTTTGGCTTATTTCCTTATGGTTTTACTTATATGCTAAGTATATGCACTTTTTGGAGGTGAAGCTAAGTTATACATCAAACTATTTTATATAATTGATATTTCAGTAAACCTATAAGGAGATAAGTTGAAATAAGAATTAAAAACACATATTTCTTTCTCTTTAAAAATGCATACTATCATTTGATTATTTAACATAAGGGGCTCATTTTTAAAGTAAACTTCAAAATTTTTCCTTTGAAAATATGGATTTTTAAAGAGAAAGAAATATGTGTTTTTAACAAAATTTTAAAGTCTATATTTAAATTTCCAAAGGAAAAATAATATTCACATGCTTAGAAAATTGATTATCTTCTTTAGTAAATCTATAAGTTCATTTATTAATAGCCAATCACATTATTTTAATATAATGACATATTTTGCAAAATTATAGCCATAAACATTATCGTCAACACGAGTATTCATAGGAAAGAATTAATTCTCACTGTTGTTAAAAACATTCCCCATTTTGGATACAATATGACCATTAAAACTTAGAGGTGAAGCCCTACCATAGACCTATTTAGAATTTCCATCAGTAGCCTTATGAAACTTATCTTTACTTAGATTATCTTCTATAGTAATAGTGATATTGTTACATGACCAATACAAAAAATCTTCATCATTCAGATTGTTAGAAGTCTAGATGTTTTATAGGGCTGTTATGATTTCATCATTTTTCATAATTGAAATATGTTATTCATCATGTTGATTATCACCAAAAAAAACTCGTCATGATGCTTATGTTCACCATCCATAGACTTTGCATCACAAACATTGCTTCTTGAAGTAATATGGTTTATCATATCAGTGGGAATTTACTGACAATCTATTTGTAGATGGCCTTACTAGTGTTAATGCTAAGATCCAAATCTAGAAAATTTTCTTTAATTAGTATGTCACAATATTCACATAGAGGGATGGAAATGTATTCCTTAGTGTTGTACATGTCGTCTTTTATACCACTTTCATCACCTTCACTAGGTGTTTTAGGCCCTCCTTCAATGTACTTCTACAACTCACAAATTTACTTGATCTTTGGAATAATATGAATCCATTTTTAGTTCCATAGTCGCAATTTGTATAGACGTCCAAGATATATAAAAAATTTGAAAACACTACATTTCCAAAACATATGAACCAGTCCTTGCATTTCCCTTCATACTTATTGCAAAAAAAAATCATGATTTTGTCATCATGAAAGAGGCCATTGTTATTACTGAATTTTATAAAGGAAATTAGGTGTTACATGAAACAATCACCACATCCATTAAAATTGTACTTAATTCCAAATCTATATAAGGTTTCTTATGGGTAAATCCTTGAGTTTTTGAAAATTCCATAGCATATTTGTCAAGTTTATATTGCTTCAAAATCCTTCATAGTTGATGAATTTTGTCACCTATACACCCAAAAAAAAATTTCAAAATCTATAAGGAACAAGGGATTTATGCCTTTATGGACTACAGGATAATACTTTCTCCATTGAGGGGGATAGTTGAAAATAATTAATATTATATTGTATTAATGGAGAAGTGGTTACATAGTTGTAACTTAACTCCTTAAGTTAGGATTAGTTCCTAGATTGTAGGAGTTTGTTCCCAACTTCCTATTCTTTTGCGATGTATTTATTGTTGTATCATTGATTTATTGAATGTAGAGTGTATGCTCTAGTTTGTGCAGTCTCAAGTGCAGTGCTCACCCGTGAGTTGTTTTATGTGGATAGATATCCATTTTTTTATTAGTTTTCTTTATCTTAAATTTCAGGGGGTGATTTTTGTTGACTCTTTCGTTGTTTGCATGTTACCCTTCCATTTTCATCCCATGTATGAGGTAGTTTAGTCTTTTATACAAGGTATTTTAGGGATTTATATGACGTCTTTTAGGGTTGAGCACAACTAATTTTTTTTTTTATCTACCAAGAAGACGACTGCGCCTACAAAAAGAGTCTTTCAAGGTAAATATTAGCTCACTCTTCCTTCAATTTACTCTCCCAACATTTGGTATTAACCCTATTCAATCTTCATGCGTATGATGGGGTTTTATCTCCAAGGAATACAAAGGGAGGGTTATCATTTCATTTTTCGGAATAAAGCGTGTTTCTGAAATATACCCATACAGATCTGGGTTTTTATCACTTCTAGGTTTTTACAATTACACTACACCTGTGTTTAATATAGTTCTGACAGATAATTCTTAGGGAAGGGATGTAATTTTATTTTATACTTAGAATGACCGCAACCCCTTATGGAATATATTTTTAGTAAATTGGGAGACCGTAGTCGTGCAAATTAATTGACTGAATATTCATTTTCTCATTCTGGCGACTTTCCGTGAACAATGTGCAATAATTCTGCTTACACATTTTTTATTTATAATTTAAGTATTCATTATTGGGTTTACCCTAACCCTGAGGGTTTTCTGGTGATGAACCATCTATTGACAATGATGTAAAACAGTAAATTAACATCATTTTAACCGACTACTTTGATGACTGTGTTCACTCTACTTTGATGAGTCTATTCAGTCTACTTATTAGTAGTAGTATCTAGTTAGCCTGTGAATTCTAGGAAAAAATTCCTTTCTAGTGTCTATTCCCTTTTCTTAATTTTAAATTACTCTAGTGTAGCTTCTTATAAATTATTACCCATCCTTCTTATAAATTAGTAAGCATTCTGCAATTTTATAGTACTTCATTGTGCATAAATCAATATTTTTCTCTACATTAAGAGGTTAGAAAAAAAAAATTTATGGGAACCTTTAATCTTTTCTCAAAGTATAGATATAATACATAACTAAAATATCCGTTGACAAGGATAGAAAAAAATATATCATAGAAATTCTCTTCTTTCCATAAAACTAGTGAATATTCCCTAAGTGAATATTTAATATTTGTCATTTCATTATTGCCTATATGTACATTGACCATTCCTAAAGCAAATCCTTATCCTACAAAATTTACAAAAGTCACACAAATTCTTTAAAAAAATGCTTTTATGTTTGAATATATATGTTTTAGCAATTTAATCTAGGTAAAGATCTCTCTTCACAATAATTGAGAATGGAAATCAAGTCTAATTCTCCCAACCATCGAGAATGGAAATCACTTCTCATTTTCAGCAGCACCTAATTTTTCACTCCGAGAATATTTTCTTGATAGAGACCCCACAAGGCATATTCAAAGACATTAAGACCCCACAATAAACTTAGAGATGAACATGTCCTTCTTGATGATTCCACTAGCTCCAACGAGCTGAAGAATACCCTAAGTGGAAACTTTCTTCCCTCCTTCATCAGTGTCTTGTCCTTTTGCAAGTTCACTTCATTTTCCTCACTTGGACCAAGGTACCAAGTCTTCAAGATGGCCTCAAGCTTTCTAGCTCTCAAACTCTTGGCTTTCTAGTCCCAACTAAGATTATTTATCTGTAGGGAGAGGAATAAGTGTCTTCTAAGTGTGAGTGAGTGGATTTTTTTTCATTCAATATCTTTTCCTAATAAATTCCCAAGAATTGTCATGAACTTGTAAAGTAAATTAAAATAAAACTTTTTAATATTAACGTTTTCCCTAGATTTTTCAGTTAGCTCATGATTTAGATTTGTCAGTTAGCTCATGATTTACCAAATTTATACAATAAAAGTAAGTTATGTATTTACTTTTCACCAAAAATGTTACATGCCACTCTTGGTCTTGGGTCTTGGTTACTCTAATATCGAAACTATCCAAAGTCTAAGTTTGTACAGTAAAAGTAAATTACAGATTCACTTTTCACTCACTCTTGGTGACTATACTATTGAAAGTATCCAAAGCCTATTATCAATTGCTAGATAAAATTGACAATGTACCTGTTGGGCATGTGCTGTGCTATACGTACTTGTTGGGCATTTGGTTTACTGGTAATTGGTAATTTCAACTTCAGACTTTGAACGAGTGAAGAAGTGAATAGATCATGTGTATGGCCATGACGATCATAGTAGTAAATGTATGTATGTCCCGTGTCCACGCTTAGCATGAAAAAAAGACAATCATCATTCAACTTTCAATTAGTAGTATGCCAAAATAATGACTGTGTGTGCAGGTTGGTAGGAAATAACTACGAAAAAAAAGGAAATTGCAATGTTTGAGTGATCGATACGTAGAAGGTGACGAAACTACTCCAGTTTCTATTAACAACTGCTGCGTACTACGTACATTTCACGATGATCTATATGTTGGGTTTCCTCGTACTTATGGCACTAATGCGGAGGACGACCTCCCATGCTATGCATGGTAGAAACTAATTTGGTAAATAAGTATTTTAACAATTGACGTTTTCAATCACAATGGACATTTTACATTTTAGATGTTTCTAATGTCAAATCCAATAGTACAGCATCATGACTTTTTCGGTCTTACGATGTATCTCCTCCTAAAAAGTCTGTCGTGGAGAAAACTTTTGCGACTCTAATTATTCAGCCAAATCCCACATGAATTTAAAATAAAAAATTGAAAACAAGATTTAATAAACATTAAATTTTTTTATAAATAAACATCTTCAGAAATTTAATTTATATTAAATGAATATTTATTATTTTTTGTATTTTACTTATTAATAAATAATTACCTTTGTTTTCTAATCATTTTTCCTTCGTCTTTTACTAGGATTATTTTACATTTCCCAATATTGTCAATGTAAACATGTTTTACATTGTTAATAGTTGATTGCATCACATGACTCCATAGGCATGCATTTCTCACTATTGTGAATGTAAACACATTTTACATATGTTAATTTAATTTTTGGTTTTAAGCATCGTTTTCATATATTATTTGTTTATATTTATTTTAATTATGGATTTATCAAGTGCTTATAAGTTTTAAATTTCGTTTCAATTTAAAAGAGATTTTCATCTTTACCTTTGGTAGATATGGAATTAGTACTCTAATTAATAGATGAAATATTTTTTTGGCCTTAATTCAAAAGTATAATTTCAAGTAAGATTTTGATTTTTTGTCGTTTAAATGAAAATTTGAATGCATAAATGGATTCAACATCTTAAAAATACCATAAAACAACTTTACAAATTAAACAACTTGAACTTATGATTCTTAAAAATCACTGTAAAAAAAAAAGATAATAGAAAAATGTAATTTCATCTATTTGGTCTCATACACCAATTTGGTGTCTAGATTGGTGGAGACCTTAAATTTGGATAATAATAATAATAATCTATTAGTTCGAATATATATATATATATATATATATATATATATATATATATATAATTTTTATACACGTGTACATTAAATTCAAATATGTATTTTTAAAATATAATGGTTATCATAGCCATTATTTTAATTTATATTTTCCATCATTTATAGTTATTATTTATATTTTATATATTTGATATATATATTTATTTTTCATTTTTAATTAAACTTTTATTTATTAAATTTATTGAATTTTATGAATATGAATTACTATTATTTAAATTGATTTTGATGTCATACGCATTTATTAGAAAAAAAAATTATAATTTATTAACAAAAACAAAATTATTTTTTTTATTATTTTTTTACATTGTATTATTTTTGATTGAGCATTCATTATGTTTTTCTAGTATTATCATTTGATTTAATTATTTATTTCACTGATACAACATCTCTTCCACATTGATTTGAAATTTGAATGTTTAAATATTTATACTTAGTTATGAACACTATCACATCAAATGTTTATACTTATTTATGGACACTGCAACATATCCTCCATTGTAGAGCACCTCTCGGTGGAATAAAAATGATGCATTTTAATATTAAAATATAATCTTGTTGATTTTATAAAGTATTTAAAAATATGTTTTTCTCATGTATGAACATTGGATGATAATTTTTCTGTCACTAGAAACTTCAATTAATTCATTTGAGATTATATGTAGTAATTCTGATGAACAATGTAATTTGAAAAACTTTGATGTCATGTCATTTGGGGTTTAATTACAGGTATGGAAAAAATTTCATGTGAGTTATGGTTTAATTACAAGTATAATAAATATTTTGAAAGGAAAAGAAGAAAAAATAAATTTTTAATTTTATTTTTGGCTTATCTCCTTATGGGTTTACTTATATGTTAATTATATGCACTTTTTGGAGGTGAAGCTAAGTTATACATCAAATTATTTTATATAATTGATATTTGAGTAAACCTATAAGGAGATAAGTTGAAATTAGAATTAAAAACACATATTTCTTTCTCTTTAAAAATTCATACTGTCATTTGATTATTTAACATAAGGGGCTCATTTTTAAAGTAAAATTCAAAAATTTTCATTTGATAGCATGAATTTTTAAAGAGAAAGAAATATGTGTTTTTAAAAAAAATTTAAAGTCTATATTTAAATTTCCAAAGGAAAAATAATATTCACATGCTTAGAAAATTCATTATCTTCTTTAGTAAATCTATAAGTTCATTTAGTAATTGCCAATCACATTATTTTAATATAATGACATAATTTGCAAAATTATAGCCATAAACATTATCGTCAACACGAGTATTCATAGGAAAGAATTAATTCTCACTATTGTTAAAAACATTCCCCATTTTGGATACAATATGACCATTGAAACTTAGAGGTGAAGCCTTACCATAGACCTATTTAGAATTTCCATCAATAGCCTTATGAAACTTGTCTTTACTTAGATTATCTTCTATAGTAATAGTGATATTGTTACATGACCAATACAAAATATCTTCATCATTCAGATTGTTAGAAGTCTGGATGTTTTATAGGGTTGTTAAGATTTCATCATTTTTCATAATTGAAATATGTTATTCATCATGTTGATTATCACCAAAAAAACTCTTCATGATGCTTATGCTCACCATCCATAGACTTTGCATCACAAACATTGCTTCTTGAAGTAATATGGTTTATCATATCAGTGGGAATTTACTGACAATCTATTTGTAGATGGCCTTACTAGTGTTAATGCTAAGATCCAAATCTAGAAAATTTTCTTTAATTAGTATGTCACAATATTCACATAGAGGGATGGAAATGTCTTTCTAAGTGTTGTACATGTGGTCTTTTATACCACTTTCATCACCTTCACTAGGTGTTTTAGGCCCTCCTTCAATTTACTTCTACTACTCACAAATTTACTTGATATTTGGAATAATATGAATCCGTTTTTAGTTCCATAGTCGCAATTTGTATAGACATCCAAGATATATAAAAAAGTTGAAAACACTACATTTCCAAAACATATGAACCAGTCCTTGCATTTCCCTTCATACTTATTGCAAAAAAAAATCACGATTTTGTCATCATGAAAGAGGCCATTGTTATTACTGAATTTTATAAAGGAAATTATGTGTTACACGAAACAATCACCACATCCATTAAAATTGTACTTAATTCCAAATATATATAAGGTTTCTTATGGGTAAATCCTTGAGTTTTTGAAAATTCCATAGCATATTTGTCAAGTTTATATTGCTTCAAAATTCTTCACAGCTGATGAATTTTTTCACTTATACACCCAAAAAAAGTTTTCAAAATCTATAAGGAACAAGGGATTTATGCCTTTATGGAGTCACCATGTGAGAATATATTCAATAACGCATTCTCACAAACGTCACCTTCCTAGGAGAATGTGTTATATCCCTAGCAATGATGTTAGAAAATTTTATTTTCCAAATTGTACATGTTGGGCATTAGATAAATCAAATCTCCCCACATGTTTCACAACATGGAATGGATTGCTCTCATGGATTCTTATTTTTTATGATGAATTCATTAAATAAAGCCTTTGTGTTTAGGTCTAATGACAATCATGATTCCAATAAGTGGTATCAAAGAATAGCTCACTAGTTCTCTACACAGCCAAGTCACACTAGGGGAAGATTGTTGGAAATTTGATAAAGGAAATTTACCTATGTGTTTCGCGACATGGACTAACCACCTCTCATGGATCATTATCTTTGATTATGTGATCATTGACTAACACATGCAGGTTTTGGTCTAACAGAAATCATAATTCTGAGAAAGAGACTGTGCGACACTAGGAATTCTCAGGTGGTCACCCATCCCAATACTACTCTAGCACAAGCACACTTAACTATCGAGTTTTGATGGGATCTGGTGCATTGACGTAGATGTGTTCGAACCCAAAGGCCATAATTTAAAAAAATACGTTTTTAGTGAAAATGCTTAGATCTAAAGAAAATCCCTCATGGATGCTAGATCTAACAACATATATACAAAACTAAGTGCTCAAATTTAAAAAGAGTTGTTAGATGACAAAAAAAGTTAATAGAAGGTACAAAATAATAACCTGCTTTGATACCATGATAAAATATTGAAACTATGCATAAACATATATTAATATAAGAAAATTGTATATGTACTAATCGAACCTCCTATAAGAATAATAACAACATTTAATAAAAAGAAAGGACATGAAAAATGAGAGATCACACCATATTTACATAGCAAACCCCGAATTGGAAAAACATCCACTCGAAGGTAATAATGCATTTACTATGTGCATAAATCTCCAATATTATAAGAGCATCACTACAAATTCTTCACCACTTTACAGTAATAAGACTATGATATATCTTCTTGTAATGTCTCTCATCTACATAATTTTTTTTTTTTTTTTTATTCTCACTATGATTAACAACTACTGTAATTGTTCGTCACAATTTGACAATTTCTGTGTGGAAAATTATTTAATGGTCAACTCCCTTTATGTCTTTATATCATCTTAGACTATTAATTTTCCTCCTTCTATTCTATAACCAAATATGAATGAATATTCTATTACCTTAAGTAACATACACACACACACACACACACACATATATAAGGCTTCTTCACCTAATATATATATTTTTCTTATAACCAAATCCACTCTATCGAATCTACAGCTCACTAAAGGGTTTCCTTGGTAATAGAATTCATCATCCTATGTAATTATTATATTCCACATAATACCCTTAATAATATTAACTTTAATTCCCTTTCACATTATATTATCGTGTTCTTCAAAATTTATTTCTCTTTTTATTCCAACGACATTCAATCTTTATTGAGATATAGGGTTATAATTGTTAGGTTTTCATTTCTCGAACAACCAAGTTTAAGTGGTACGTACTTCTGCATACTAGTACCGTCCCATAAAGCAATCCCTTGTATATTATTTCTTCCTGAATAGATTAAACGATAATTTGTCTTCAACATCATGTTTAAATAAATCTGTTAGTACATCAATTGATGGCGCACAACGACTCAACCTACTTCATCTTAACTTTATCCTATCTCTAGGTATGAAAGATGGAAAGATTTTAATGTGGTCAGCTCACAAAAAATTGTCTTGAGCCCAGCGATTTTCATAGGAAACCATGATCATGACTTTAGTTGTCTGGTATATTAAATTCCTTTGTCCATGTTGAAACTTATTTTGGTACTAATCACGTGATGATTTCTTCGTTTGACATCTCGATACAGTGATCCGAGGGAGGATCCAAATCTATTGAAACATGTATGGTTGAAACACGTTAGGGTTTTAGGCGAGCTTCTAGTTAAAAGACGAAATTGACAGTATCATTTATTATTTTCATCTTCCTCCCAAGAGCCATAGCTCGTATCTCGATTTTAATGGAATTTGAGCACTCATTGGTATTTCACCAAATACTTGCAACACGACTTCCCCGTTTATCTTCAAGGATTGGTAATTATATTTCTGCCTTTCTGCGTTCTAGGTTCAGTGTTTTGACTTTTATCTCTGTAAAGAAGTTCCGGTTCCATAGGCTTCATAATTTTTTGCGTTTTAGAAATGTCATCACTCTATTTCAGCATTCGTTATGTACATTCTTTTTCTTCCTCTGTTTGAGGGTTTACTTTTCTTTCGGTAGTTAATGATTCTTGTGATTTGCATCAAATCTTTGTTTAATGTTTCACATCTAGATTTGGGGATAAAATAGCGGCCTTGAGATTTTGAGTTTTTTCCTTTAGATGTGTCAGGTAATGTCCCAACGAAATTTTGTTTCGCATTGTAACTTCTTATTTTACTCAAACTGAAAAACCCCATATACTTTTGGCCCATGGTAATTTAACTGTGCTTACTTCCAGTATTATTGGCATACACATATCATCATCGATGACATTACAGTGTTTTAGGACAAGACTCTGACATTCATATGCTGGTAAAGTCAATATATAGTAACATTTTTTAATTGGATTTATTTTGATGCTTGTCAACTTCATTATACATTTTATTCTCTATGATCATCGATGTGCTGATAGTCAGTTGATTTTTTGTGGTTATAGATAGCCATTGCTAAAGAATGATATCTCCTAAGGTAAGGGTTTTAAATTCGAGTTTTCCAGTTAATTCTCTAAATAATTTTACTATATTTGTAATTTGTAAATCGAACACTTGGAATGTGCAGGGACAACCAATTCCGTGTCTTATTCGATGATGATTTGGATTAATTTGACCGGTCGATTAATTTATCTATGCTCTTCATTTATGATGCAGGTCGGTACATTTTCCCGAAATTTCTCCTATTCACGGGTTCTCTTTCTCGACTTGTCAGCTCCGTGGGATATTATTCGAATTTGTTATACTTAGATTTCAGTATAGTGCTAGGTTGCATTTTTATTTGCCAGAGACATTGTTTAGAAACATTTCTGGCATACAGTCCTATCCGGGACTGTGTTAGAGTTTGATATGATGTTCTTGTATTCAAATCATACTGTGATAGTGGTTATGATTGAATACTGTTGTTCCGCCCTTATAGTTTTTACTACTGTGTATTTGGGTTTAATTTGGACCACATTTATATATGTGTATTTTAAATTTTCCTCCACACAATACTATTTACAACTGCTTTAATTTAGTTTCCACAATCCTCGTCATATAATTTCATATAAAATGTTATGCTATCTATTCATTCCTTTTACAAAATTTAAATAAGGCTTTATAATTATTCTACTATTTCCAGGAAATCAATTGCTTCTAGGCTGCAATTAGTTAGAATGTTGATTGGTTCTATTAAACCCTGTCATGCATTTATACTATCTTGGTATTTACATCTATTCTCCTTCACTTATTATAAAAAATAGAATTCATTAATAATTTCCTATTTCATCACTTGATCATGTGCTTTTGAATATATACTTATTGGATTACTATACTTTCCAAAAGCTTAGCATGCTCATTATTATTATGGAGAAATCAAAATTCTGGTATAGTAATAATATAAATTTTCAGCAATAAACTTCATGTTCTAAATTCAGTTTCGAAGAAAATTCGAGTCAGGAAATCAGAATTTCCAATCAGCCAGGTAGACCAGAACATTAATAGTATGGAAATTGTCTTCATTTTTGTATTTAAAGTTTTATTTCAATACTTGTATACAACTTGTTTGGTCTCAATCTAGTCTCCTAAATTGAGTTCATTTAATTGTCAACCAGGGTTGGTAAACTTCTGAAGTGAAGTGCATCGTATGTGCCTAGGTGTTTGTCTCTTAATGCATTGTGTGTAGTGTTTTATGATGTTTTTGGTCTTTTGTGATGATTTATGATGTTTTTGGTCTTTTTGGTGGTTTTATGTTCACAAGGAAAATGACTAGAAAGCTAGTGGAAAGAAGCTAATGATTGAAAATAGAGTGAAGCCTAATTGGTTGATGACAAATGACAAATGCAAAGGCAATTACTGAGACGAAATCAAACTTAAACTATGACTAAGCAGGATACCAAGCTTGATAATGACTTCTAGAAAATGAATCAAAACATAAACCTAACTTGTCCAATTCTTTTATCAAAAGTATATTGAAAGAGATTGAGAAATGGTCAGCTAAGTCCTAAACAACTAAACAATCAGCTTATAATGAAACAAAATTTTATCCATGATTAAAGATTTGTGGAAACATGTTTGGAGAAAAATATTGTTGACATCATAAGATCTTCTACTCTAAGACTAGCTCCTAACTTAATTCTACAATTTAGTTTGACACCTCTACACTTTACTCAAAGGTTATAGATTTCCTTGAATAGTCTTTTGAGGAAAGGTTTGTTTGTGAGATGATAAAGGAAATTGCAAAAGTACCTCAGGCCTTGGAATGATATTGTCTTCTGTTCATATGGTTATGAATCAATTATAGATTTGGAACAAGAAGAGGTTTTGTAAATAGTGAAGGCTGTTTGGTTAAGTCTAACAACTGAAGTAATCTAATATGCAGTGGACAACAACTAAATGTGGAGTGAAAATGCAATGAGTTAAGCTAAAACTGAACTTGAGATGTCACTAGTCTAAAACAGTGCTGAACTAGCAAGTCATTATCAAACTCAAAACGAAATAACAAAGCATGAGTTAAATGCAATTAGACTCCGGAGCATTCTAACTAAGCTATCATGCATTATTCTATGGGATTATACAGCCTGTTTTTCCATCATGATTGATATTTTGGAAGAGTTTCTTAGAACAATCTTGACTGTACAATTTAGTGCAAATGCAAACTTAAAGACTGAAAGCAATTTAAAAACTAAGGTATCACAGCTGTCTCCTACCCATCATTATGATATTTTGGAAGAGCATTTTAAGAGCAAGAACAGATATGTTACTTAGTGAAAACAAACAACTAAAACATTCATCATCACAGTCATGCTTTGGACATCATAAGGATTTTTTGGAAGAGTTTCTTCTTTTGGAAGAGTGTTTAGAACAAATGTAACTGTGATAGTGAACAAAAGAAACTACAATTAAATCCTACAACACTATAGCCATTTCCATTCATTATCATAATCTTTTGGAAGAGTTTCTTCTTTTGGAAGAGTTTTTAGAACGAGTATAACTATAGTGGCTACGGAATTAACTATGCACTCAAACTTCAAAAACGTAAAGGCAACTAAGATACTTATCTAAATTACGCAAGTAAAACCGTGCAGGAGGCAGGGGCCCTCTACCACCAGACGGAATCTAACACCAAATCAACTCAACGCTTTTCAAAACAACATTGTCTTCTTCATTAAAGGAGAAATAACTTGAACAGAGCAATCTGCGTCTTCAGAAATGTAGCACAAAATCTAAGCAAAATCTGGAACAAAATCTAGCCTAGCTCTCGGTTTCCCAAGTGTTTTTATAACAAATTTACATAACAAGACTTGCAAAAATTCCAGGATCATTGTCTTTCCTTATCGAAATCACATTAGGACTCTTGAAGTGGCTGTGTAAAAAGGAAAAGGACATCTGGACTAAGACAGTCCTATTAGAAGTCTGCCTTCTTAAATGTGTTCCCACGTACCAAAACCATATCCAGAATTCGGTTTTTCCTTCATGGTGAGCAACGAACAATGTAGACATGACGTGGAATATACCCATATGTGGTTTTTCTTGAGAGGCCACCTGGAACATACCCAAACGTGAAGACAGCTGCAAAATTTCCGGTTAGCTACGGAATGTCTGCATTCTGCAGCTAGTTCCGGTCAAAATGCATTACAATGACAAAAATCACAAAACTTAGCAAGTCAGTCATGTTAATCATTCTAAAAGTAATTTTAACTAAATTCATTGATCAATTGAGTCTAGGATAACAATGGACAAAGGAAAATGAGGTAAAGTAAGATGAAAGAAAGCACAATCTTGAGGCTCAACATACCCCCACTGCTGACTTCTTGCATGTCCTCATGCAACTTATCCTATAAACTCAGAGGCTTCTGCAAGAACATATAATCCTCTCCTTCTCCTTTGCCTGGAAGCTAAAGATCTTCTGGGTTTTCTGATGACAAGTTTGAACCTTAAGTTGGTAAGTGCCCTGATTAGCTTCTTATTCCTCTTTTTCAACTTTTCATTAGCCTTTTCCACTTTGTCCATATGTAGAGATAAGGTTGAGTTCATATCGGTTTTGAGTTTGACTTGTTCCTTCAGAATATCATTCTCATTTTTTATGTGTCTATTAAGTATTTCCAGCTCATACCTATCCCTTCTTAACACATCTATTTCGGACAGTGGAGGACTAGGGGTTCTCTCTCTACTCTCTGAAGCTTTCCTTTCCAAAGTTTCAACATAGTCATAAAATTCTTGTTGAGCAGGGTCAATTTCAGGGGTTCCTTCATTAAAATTCTCTTCAACATCTTCTTCAATAGATGTTTCCTAATCTTCTATATTTATCACCCCTGTTTGTTTGATCTGAGTTTTCCTTAGTTTCCATTTTAGTCTATGGCTTCTTCTTGGCTGGGAAGATCCCTCTCCTTTCTCTGTGGTAGATTTCCTGATTACCTTCTCTTTCTTAAGTTGTTTCTTGATTTGAGTCAACTTCTCTAAGATGATTTCCTCACTCCTTTCCTGGATTGTTTTATCAATTTCAATTTTTGAAGCTCTCCATTTTCTGCTTCTCCTTGTAGGCTGTTGTTCAGGTGAGGGCTCTTTTGTCTCTTCAAAATTGATTTCTTATCAAGAAATTGTCCCAAGTATCATTTGTTTTGGCTAAATGATGTTCAATTAAAATTTTAACCAAGCCATTATGATATAGAGTTGTCTCTAAAAATTGAACCCTTCTTTGAACACAAGAAGCCATCTTTTTCAAACTTTGAAGCAAGAAATGGGGTAAGTTTAACTCTTCCCTCAAAAAATGCATTATCAGTCTAATGTGGTAAACATAAAATGTGCCATATCTACCCTCACATGTAATAAATTTTTGCAGAATAAGCAATATGTTTCTCCATTTATTTTTCAATGCAGAACATGGAATTCCTTTCTTAAACACAGTGATATCCATACCTGGTGATTTTAGAATTTGCTTCCAGGATTCATTATGGAATTCTCTATTTTTGAACCATCTCTCTCCATTTCTAAGCAATCCCGTAGCTTCTGCAATGAAAACTTCAGTGACAGTGAATTTAACACCCCCCACTTCAACCTCAGCTCCTTGAAATGACCTTGCAAATGTTTTAGTGACTTCTTTGTGGAAGCCATTAAACTTCTCAAGAAATTGTAGCCACCCTACCTGTTGCAACATTTCTTTACATTGAGGGTATCCTTCCAAGTATTTTGTACCCATTGGTTCGGTTCTTACAATAAGACCCATAATTGCTTCTTCAATGTTCAGATTAATATTCTTTTTGCCCACGGAAACAATAACTTCCACCTTTGAATTGATATACCTCTGTTCTCAGTGACAATGGCTTCAAACTTCAGAATGATATACCTCTGCGTTATAGTGACAATGGCTTCAAACTTCGGACTGATATGCCTCTGGTTGACAGTGACAATGGCTTCAAACTTCGGACTGATATGCCTCTGGTTGACAGTGACAATGGCTTCAAATTCCTCACTAATATATCTCTGTCTCTCGGTGATAATGGCTTCAAATTCCACACTGCTATACCTCTGTCTCTTGGTAACAAATGGCTTCAAATCTTACACTGCTACACCTCTGTCTCCCGGTGACAAATGGCTTCAAATTCTACACTGCTATACTTCTGCGTTTACAGTGATAATGCTCAATCTCTGCTCACGGTGATAGGGCTTTGATATTCAAATTGATATACCCTTTGCTCTGGGCTTTGATATTCAAACTGATATACCCTTTTCTCTGCTCACGGTGATAAGAATATCTCTATTTTGCGGAATGAAGTGCTGGCCACAGAATGGAGTGATGGAAGTAGTTATGGAAATGAGTTAATGGAGTGAGGTGGAGAAAAATAATTAATGAGTGAAAAGACGGTGGATATTTTTACAACGGAAAAGAAAATCATCATTGAATGATTTGGTTGGGTGACGTGAATAAATCAAACACTCAACCATTTTAACCGCTTAAATGATGTCGGGTATAGAATTTGAAATGAGATATTTTAATCCAAAGTTTGTGGAGGGTATTTTGGTCATGATCAATAAAAATAATTAAAACAACTTTTCGAAATGATTCATAACTAAAAGTATGCTAAACCTTATGAAATGCCATTATAATCAAAACTTGTTACCTCTGCTTTTCATTTGCTTTTTGTGGTCTTTGTCTTCTTTGTTCTACTTTGGAAGAGTCTTCATAATCCTTCTTGATGCTTCTTATTCATGGATACACTAGATCATTTTGTTGCAATTCTAATGTCTGCTGATTAGTGCCTTCAGGATTTGTAGCTGCGGAATGACTATCTGGCTGCGGAAAGTCTGATCAGCTACAGAATGTCTGTTAAGCTGCAGAATGTACCTGTAGAGCATTTTAATCATGGAATGGAGTGTTTTTGGAATATAAGTGAAATGTTATATGGCATGAATGAAGATGGACGATGAGACATGATGTGTATGAAGTGGATGATGAAATGGAATGGATTCAGTTTATGAAATGGAGTGGAAGAATATAAGAACTACCCTGCAATCCATGACATTTGTTATTCATTTGCACCAAGAATTCAAACTTTAAATTTTGACATGGAAATGAGGTGGATGGAGTATGGAATGGGATGAATGAAATATGGAATGAATTAGAGTATGAATGAATGAATGAAATGGAATATGGATGGATAAGTGAATGGAGTGAAATGAAATGAGATGGATCATAAGCACTATGGATCTGAACTTATGATTTTGTAGCAGCTGCTTGCAAAAACAAAATGGAAAAGTTAGAGTGTCAGAGAGACTCTGATTTTCACCCTATATTGTCTGTATAAACATGCCAATCAGTGATTGGTTTTCATGTTTGTACTTTTATTATTATTATTATTATTATTATTATTATTTTCAAAAATAAATACTTCAGAAAATTTAATCAAGTTGATGAAGAAGAGAGATTCTTCTTCATTAACTTCACATCACTTCTTTCTTGGAATTTCTTGACAAATTCTTCCCTTGAGAGTGGTTTGTGATATAGCTTCAATATATGACCATTCACAAGAAAAGTGACCTCTTCTTCATCTATAGTTCTGATTTTTACTGCTCCATTATCAAAAATTTCAACAATTTCATATGGCCCAAGCCAATGTGTCTGAAATTTACCTTGAAAATCCTTGAATTTTGAATCAAACAAGAGAGCCCAGTCACCTTCTTTGAATTTCTTCTCTTTGATGTACTTGTCATGCCATCTAGTCCTTTGATGTTGGACTAGACTTGTTTTCTGAACTGCATCTTGTCTGATCTCATCCAATTCATTAATCTGCTCCAATCTATGCTTTTGTGCCTCCATTAAATCAAGTCCTAGCTGAACTGCCATTTTGAAAGTTTGAATCTAGAACTCTATGGGAAACAAAACTTGCTTTCTATAAACAAGTTCATAAGGAGTATGGCATGTTGTGTTTCTCCATGTAGTTCTATAGGCCCACAAGGCTTCAGGAAGCCTATCTACCCAATCTCTTCTATGTAAATGAACAGTCTTTGTTAGGATTCCTTCAATGACCTTATTAGTAGATTCCACTTGACCATTTGCTTGTGGATGATAAGAAGTAGATTTTCTATGCCTGATTTTGTACCTCTCCATCATTTGCTCCACTAGCCTTGATGTAAATTGAGCTCCTTGATCTATAACAATTTCCCTTGGGACACCAAAACGAGTAAAAATATCCTCAAAAAGAAAAGTAACTACAGATGCTTCATTAGCAACAAGTAATGGCTTGGCTTCTACCCATTTAGTAACATAATCAGTGCAAACTAATATATACCTTTTCTGTCTTGATGGAGGACTAATAGGTCCTACAAAATCCAAAGCCCATTTTTCAAAAGGTTCAATATGTACCTGAGGTTGTAATGGCATCTCACCTGAAGGAGAAGGTTTTCCTACCCTTTGGCAACTGTCACACCTTTTGACATACTCTTTAGCATCTTTAAACAAGGATGGCCAATAATATCCTAAATTAAGGATCTTATAGGCTGTCCTCTTATCTGCAAAGTGTCCGCCACAAGGTTCATCATGACATGCCTTGAGAATCTCAGGCATCTCATCTTCACAAACACACCTTCTAATGATCAAATCTGGACCTGTCTTGTACAACTCATTAGCGACCCATGAATATTTTGCACTGTCATAAATAATTTTTCTTTTATCCCTTGCATTCATTATTGAAGGAAATTTTCCTGAAACTAAATAATTAGCAATATCAGCAAACCATGGAGTGTGAGTAGAAATTGCAAAAAGATATTCATCAGGAAATTGATCTTCAACTGGAGTGTCATCTTTGATATTTTGGAGTCTAGATAGGAAATCAGCTACTGTGTTTTGTTTTCTAGGCCTATCTAGAATGGTAATGTTGAATTCTTGTAAGAGCAATAACCATCTTATAACTCTGCCATTAGTGATTGATTTGTTCATTAAGTATCTAATTGCAGAATGATCAGTGTGAATGAAAGTTTCATAGCCTGTTATATAGTGTCTAAATTTGTTTATGGCATGAACAACGGCTAAAAACTCTTTTTCAGTTACAGTATAGTTTAACTCTGCAGGAGTCAAATTTTTACTGATATAATAGATGGCATAGGGAATCAAGTCTTTCTGCCCCAATACTGCTCCTAGAGCTGTATCGGAGGCATCTGTGGAGATATGAAAAGGTAACTTCCAGTTAGGTCCCCTTAATATAGGTGCTTCAGAAATCTTTGTTTTTAGGGACTCAAAGGCTAACTGGCAATCAGAAGTCCATTTGAATTCACAATCTTTGGTGAGTAATTTGAAGAGTGGAGATGCTATTTTGGTGAAGTTTTCTATAAATCTCTGATAATATCCTGTAAATCCTAGAAAAATCCTTACATCTCTTTGACAACTTGGAATAGATAGGTTAGAGATGACTTCAACTTTTGACTCATCAACTCTAATCCCATCCCCTGAAATGTGATGCCCTAAAACAATACCTTTAGTAAACATCATAAAAAAAAATTTATGACTAAGTGAAAGATTTGCTTCTTGACATCTCTTTAAAACTTTTTCCAAGTTTTCTAAAGCTTCTTCAAATGTATTTCCATAAACTGTGAAATCATCCATGTATACTTCTACACAATCATGTATTAGATCTGAAAAAATTCCTAATACTACCCTTTGGAATGTTGCAGGTGCATTGCATAATCCAAATGGAAATACTTGGTAAGCATAGGTACCCCAAGGACAGGTAAATGTGGTTTTGTCTTGATCTTCAAGTGCTACTTGGATTTGATTGTAACCACTAAACCCATCTAAGAATGAAAAGTACTTTTTGCCAGCTAATGTATCTAATACTTGATCTATGAAAGGTAAAGGAAAATGGTCTTTAAGAGTAGCTTTATTCAGTTCTCGGTAGTCAACACACACCCTCCATTTTCCATTTTTCTTTGGCACAATCACCAAAGGATAAACCCACTGACTCTCTGAAATAGGATAGATGAAATTAACATTTAACAATTTTTGCAATTCTTCCTTGACAATTTCCCTAAGATTTGGATTCATCCGTCTTTGAGGCTGTCTGATTGGTTTGCAATTTGCCTCTATATAGATGTGATGAGTACAAGTCTTGGGGCTTATCCCTTTCATGTCAGTGTATTCCCATGCATATGTAGAAGAATGTCTCTGTAATACTTTGACTAACTCTTCTTGTTGAGATTTTTCTAGGTTCTTGTTTATGTTCAAAGTTTTGCCTGGAAATATCTCACTTGTAGAGCTGCCAAATTTATCCATAGAATGAAGAGACATTTGCCTTGATGACAAAAACTCAATATTGGATCCCTCTTGAAATGATTCATGTTTGTGTTCTGGAGAGGATTCAAAGTTTTCTAGAGTATTCAGAATTTGATTATCTTCACTAATTTCCGAAATTGTGAAGAGAGGTTGTAAATCTTCTTCATCCTCTATCCATTGAGTGTCATCTAAATCTGTAATTGTCCTAGCTGGAGGATATAAAGTGAATTTCTTATTTGAACTACCATCAGAGATGTACATATCACCGGATCTACAACTAATAAAAGCATCAGTTGTAGCCAACCAAGGTCTTCCTAATATAACAGGATGGCCTCCTAGATTATTCTTAGGAGTTAGGATCATGAAATCCACAGGGTACTCCCAAGAATCTAGGGACACTGGAATGTCTTCTATTACCCCATCTGGTTTGATCACAGATCTATCTGCTAATTGTAATAGTGTGGGTGTAAAGAGAAGATTAGGAAGTTTCAGTTTGTCCATAATTTGTCTACTCATGATATTTATTGCTGCTCCTAAATCAATGACTGTGTTTTGAATTTCAATTCCATTGATGTGAATTTTGACAACTGGATTTCCTGGGTCAAGATACTTTGGAATAGAAATCTTGCCCATCATAATGTCTGCTATTTTTCCTGCCAGTTGAATTTTCTTTGTTTCTCTTATTCTTTTTCTTTTTTTCTTCATACTCAACTCCTTTATTGTTTTGGCTAAAATTGGAATTTCCTTGATGGCTTGTAATAATGGAATTTTAATGCAAACATTTCTCAGCTCATCTAGGAAATCATAATTACGCACCATAATTTGTTTTTCTACACCTCTATCGATTTGTAATCTTTCCGGAAAGGGAGGTATAGAAGTAGATGTAGATGGTTGCTCTAATACAGGAGTTGAATTTATTGGATCTTTTTGCTTTAATTTTTCAGTGTTTGGGTCTTGAAAGGATGTGTCTTCCTCAAGACTTTTATTCACCCATAGAGAGTCTTCCTCAGATTTATCTTGTTCTTGTATAATCACAGAAGGTTTCCTCTTTTCAAGTATTCTTCCAGACCTAAGTTGAACATCACTAAGGTCTAGAGGAGTAATTAAATAAGTTGGAAATTGTTGACCTTCTATCATGTATGTATTCTGAGGATTCTTATTATTGGGGTTTGGTATGGGTTGAGCGGGCAATTGATTTGATTTTTGAGGGAATGGTAATGAAAGTGGTTGATTTTGATGTGGTTGGTTCTGATGATGTTGTTGAGGATTTTGTTGAAAATTTTGTTGAAGATTTTGAGGAAAATTTTGTTGAGGATTTTGAGGATAAAAATGTGGATATGGTGGATAGGATGGTGGATACTGATAGTATGGAGAGTATCTTCCATAGGTACTTTGTGTTCCTTGTGCCCAAGATTGAGATTGATTTTGAAATTGGGGCCAAGGTTGCTGCCAAGAATTCCAAGGTGGAGGTTGATTATACATTTGATCATGGAATCCTTGTGTTTGAGGTCCCTGCCAAGGTCTTCTAGATACAAAATTGAGAGAATCTATTGGAATATGTAGGAGTTTCCTCCTGAAAGACAGCCTTGAGACCAGGAAGAGAAGGAAAATTCTTGGTCTCATGTTTTTCAGAACAAATGACAAAGGTTTCTACAACTTTTACATCCAAAGGACACTCTCTCAAGGCATGTTTCTTTCTACATTTGGGACAAAAGATTGCCAAGGCATCAAATTCAGCCTTTTGCTTGTTTTGTATCTTGAGGGTGTCTATTTGTTCACTAAGACTCCCTAAGATGTCAGATTTAAAATCATCAAGCATGTGTCCTATTTCTGATCTACTTACTGTCCCAGAAGAAGATTTACTTGCCCTTGCAAGAGCGGGATCTCTTGGACCTTTGACAGCTTTAGATTTCCCTCTGGAAAGGTTGATACATAACTCAGATATTTTAGGTAATGTAAGTTGTGATATATCCCCTTTTCCCATCATGTTAAGGATATCCAACCATTCATCCCTAATTGTTTTCAACAAAAGAGCTTTTAAGGTGCCTTGATCTAGGTTTTCCATTTTTGCTCTTTTGATGTTGTAATGAAATCTCTCCAACAAATCTTCCAAGTTTTCATCTTCTTTTTGTAACATCTTAAACACTTCTTCCTTATGATTGACCGGCATACAATAATCTAGATACCTCTCTAGAAATTATTGTTTCGTGTCTTCCCATGTCCTAATAGAACTGTTGATCAAGCTCATAAACCACTTCAATGTTGCTCCTTTCAAGGTTGAAGGGAATAATTTCAGTTTTTGAGCATCTTGTAAGTAGTCATAAGTTCTACATAGGACTTCAAATTCAAATAGGAAGGTTTCAGGATCTTCAGTTTTAAGTCCATAGAAGTTTGGAAGGACAGAGGGTGAAATGTTTTTCATGGTTGTATTGGTTTCTTCATCAATTATAGGAAACCCAAAAGAGCTTCCTATTCTACCTCTTCCTCCATCTGCACCTCTACCTCCTTCTCCTCTACCTCTACCTCTACCTCCAAATAGTGTGTGTTCTCCATTGAAAACTCCTCCTCCTCCTTCTTCTGCCATGGTTGACTCTCCTGTGGAAGTGGAAAGGTTTGTGTCCCTAACAGGAGTTTTTAAATCTTCTTCTATGGCAGGTTCAGTGGATGAAGTGGAAGGCTTCTCTAATGGAATAGTTGACCTTAGATCTTCTAGAAGTCCAGGATCGGTAAAGGATGGAATGTGGGTCCGAGTTGAAGGTGTACTAGCTCTAGATCTAGATGAAACAAGTGGTGCTCTAGAAATCAAACTTCTGCTTCTGCTACTTATAAATCTTCCCCTTGAATCTCTCTCCCTACGCATATAATTGTTTTTGGATGCTAAGAAACAAAGGTTACCTAGTTTTCACTTCCCCGGCAATGGCGCCAAAATGTTTGGTCTCAACCTAGTCTCCTAAATTGAGTTCATTTAATTGTCAACCAGGGTTGGTAAACTGCTGAAGTGAAGTGCACCGTATGTGCCTAGGTGTTTGTCTCTTAATGCGTTGTGTTTAGTGTTTTATAATGTTTTTGGTCTTTTGTGATGATTTATGATGTTTTTGGTCTTTTTGGTAGTTTTATGTTCACAAGGAAAATGACTAGAAAGCTAGTGGAAAGAAGCTACTGGTTAAAAACAGAGTGAAGCCTAATTGGTTGATGACAAATGACAAATGCAATTGCAAATATTAAAACAGAATCAAATCTAAACTATGACTAAGCAGAAACAAAGCTTGATAATGACTTTTAAGCAAATGATTCAAAACATAAACTCAACTTGTCCAATTCTTTCATCAAAGGTATTTTGGGAGAGTTTGAGAAATGGTCAGCTAAGTATACAAATTCTCCTAATCTAAACAATTAAACCATCAGCTTATAATGAGACAATATTTTATCCATGATTAAATATTTGTAGAAACATATTTGGAGAAAAATATTGTTGACATCATAAGATCTTCTACTCTAAGACTAGCTCCTAACTTAATTCTGCAATTTAGTTTGACACCTCTACACTTCACTCAAAGGTCATAGATTTCCTTGAATAGTCTTTTGAGGAAACGTTTGTTTGTGAGATGATAAAGGAAATTGCAAAAGTACCTCAGGCCTTGGAATGATATTGTCTTCTGTTCATATGGTTATGAATCAATTATAGATTTGGAACAAGAAGAGGTTTTGTAAATAATGAAGGTTGTTTGGTTAAGTCTAACAACTGAAGTAATCTAATATGAAGTGGACAATAACTAAATGTGGAGTGAAAATGCAATGAGTTAAGCTAAAACTGAACTTGAGATGTCACTAGTCTAAAACAGTGCTGAACTAGCAAGTCATTATCAAACTCAAAACGAAATAACAAAGCATGAGTTAAATGCAATTAGACTCCGGAGCATTCTAACTAAGCTATCATGCATTATTCTATGGGATTATACAGCCTGTTTTTCCATCATGATTGATATTTTGGAAGAGTTTCTTAGAACAATCTTGACTGTACAATTTAGTGCAAATGCAAACTTAAAGACTGAAAGCAATTTAAAAACTAAGGTATCACAGCTGTCTCCTACCCATCATTATGATATTTTGGAAGAGCATTTTAAGAGCAAGAACAGATATGTTACTTAGTGAAAACAAACAACTAAAACATTCATCATCACAGTCATGCTTTGGACATCATAAGGATTTTTTGGAAGAGTTTCTTCTTTTGGAAGAGTGTTTAGAACAAATTTAACTGTGATAGTGAACAAAAGAAATTACAATTAAATCCTACAACACTATAGCCATTTCCATTCATTAACATAATCTTTTGGAAGAGTTTCTTCTTTTGGAAGAGTTTTTAGAACGAGTATAACTATAGTGGCTACGAAATTAACTATGCACTCAAACTTCAAAAATGTAAAGGCAACTAAGATACTTATCTAAATTACGCAAGTAAAACCGTGCAGGAGGCAGGGGCCCTCTACCACCAGACGGAATCTAACACCAAATCAACTCAACGCTTTTCAAAACAACATTGTCTTCTTCATTAAAGGAGAAATAACTTGAACAGAGCAATCTGCGTCTTCAGAAATGTAGCACAAAATCTAAGCAAAATCTGGAACCAAATCTAGCCTAGCTCTCGGTTTCCCAAGTGTTTTTATAATAAATTTACATAACAAGACTTGCAACAATTCCAGGATCATTGTCTTTCCCTATCGAAATCACGTTATGACTCTTGAAGTGGCTGCGTAAAAAGAAAAAGGACATCTGGACTAAGACAGTCCTATTAGAAGTCTACCTTCCTAAATGTGTTCCCACGTACCAAAACCATATCCAGAATTTGGTTTTTCCTTCATGGTGAGCAACGAACAATGTAGACATGACGTGGAATATACCCATATGCGGTTTTTCTTGAGAGGCCACCTGGAACATACCCAAACGTGAAGACATCTGCAGAATTTCCGGTTAGCTACGGAATGTCTGCATTCTGCAGCTAGTTCCGGTCAAAATGCATTACAATGACAAAAATAAAAAAACTTAGCAAGTCAGTCACGTTAATCATTCTAAAAGTAATTTTAACTAAATTCATTGATCAATTGGGTTTGGGATAACAATGGACAAGGGAAAATGAGGTAAAGTAAGATGAAAGAAAGCACAATTTTGAGGCTCAACACAACTATCTTAATTTTCATATATTTATGCATAGCTAGTTCGATATGTTGGCAGACTAGTAAAACTTTGGTATTTACAGCTTCTGTTTCAGTTTTCAATCTACTAGGGGTGGACAGCTTTTATATTCTTGCTATTCCTATATTATTTATTTCTTCACTTATGTTATGTACTTAATACAGTAGTATGTTCTTGTACAGTAGACTCTATCTACAATTGTGTAGAGTTATTTTCATCTGATTTGAGTTTTAATGAAGTTTACACATAGTACTATTTCTCATTGAGATTTTTGTCAATTTATAATAATAGTTTGACTAATTAAATGTAATAGAATTATTCTCAGTTATAATCCTAACTCTAGATTTAAATCTGTCATCAGACTTAGACATTCTGGAAGTTCGACTTAACTCAACTTTATCCATACAACTATACAGATTCAAATGTTACTACAGTAACATAATCTGTTAAATGTATGGATCAATTATAGATCATTATACTAATTGATAATTAAATTAAGTAGAATCTGCAAGTCTTAACTTCAACCATTGCACAAAATTTTACTTTAATAATCTCCAAATCAGCTATCATTTAATCCCTAATTTAAAATCAAGTCAACAGTAAAAGTTTAGGTAGGTGTGCATACTAATTACTATGACTAATTCCACCCAACCATAGAGTTATCTCTCCATAAATCACCCCCGAGTTGAGACCTTATCTTCCAGTGATACACAACCCTTTGTCTATCCTGGAGCATCTTATTTAAGCTGTGCTTTCCCAAGCCTCTTTTCAATTTCTGCGTCCAGAAATTTTAGGATGCTTTCTTGCTGTTTTGCCTAGTCTTTTCCTCATAGAGGTACTTTAAAGCTATCTTTTCTGCTTTTCCAACTTTTTCTTCCTCTTCCCAATTACTTTCCTCTTCATTGGGGAAATTTGATGTTTATCTCCAAATCTAATTTTGGTAATATTTCTTCCAAGAATTTCTGAAAGGTGTGGGAGAGTCTCATCACCTTATCTACATCCTCATGGATTTTGGTTTCAGATTTCAATTCTCAATCTAGTCATTGCACACATAACTTTTCCATTTATTTTTTTTAATTAAAAATAAAATAAATCCACACACTAGTTTTCCATTGGGGTCCACTTCCCCTTTGGACTTATTCAACTGTTAATTTAAAAGCACGGGGTATTACACTTCTTATGTTTTTTTACAAAAATCCCTAAACTATAATACATACTAAGAGGTATTAAGAAATTACATTGGCATAATACATCTGGTATAATGTAATTTCACTTCTCTATATAATACAATATTACAAGGGTATTTCAGTACATCATGATTGTGTAATATATCTCTTTTACAAAAAATGGAGTTTCTTCTGAAATAACCTAGATATTATTACCTTGTAAAGTGAGATATTCAACCACTCTCCCTTAAATATTACTATGGATATGGAACATTTATGGAATAATATTTCATTACAACAGTAATACATACTTGAGAAAATCCCTAATCCATACTGCATAACCTTACAAGAGCCTTTTAGGAAAGTCAACTACTATCACCTTCACACTCTATTCTCACTTTAGGATGGCTCTCCTCTGACTCATGGGGGATTCCCTATGTGAATCACTAAGGATGAGTCAAGTGAGTACAATATGAAGTTAATAGTAGCCCTTGTAAATCATTTTTAGAGATGTTTTAGGGGTTTTTATATAAATAAATTATGGTGGGATATGAATATCCTTTTTAATTTCAATATCCTTTTAGGGTTATGGGGTCGATAGGAATTGAGTGCAAATATGAGATAAAAAATAAAAAAATCTTAGGTTGGCTATTTATTTCTTGTAGATTATGAGAATATGTTCAAACTAGAAAAAAAATTATCTAATAAACTACAATCATGGAGTTATGCCTCCACAAGAAGGAATCTCTACATAGGAAAATATGTTAACCATAAAATTGACTCTGATAAGAAATCGAATCGAAACTGTTAGTAACAAAACGTAGAGTATGGCCAAGCAAAGAGGATTAAACATTACCCCAAACTAGAAAAGGAAATCATTTGATAAGAGCCTCTATATGTCCTCCCTCCAAGCGATAAGGTTACCATTCAACTTTATTAGCCGTACCATGCTTTGGGTACTATTGAGTAATCACAATAATTATTTGAATGATGTAGGATAAATAAAAATAAAGACAACTTATAAACATAAAACATTCACCACATAGATAAGAATTTAACACCAAAAATACTCTATTGAAGATATCTCCATTAAGCTCCAAGGAGAGGAGTGCTCTTGCAATCCAACTATAAGTAAACTTGAGAAATATCTCATCTATTTATAGAGTGAGATCTATCTTCCATTCCAATAAAATATCATTATTTTATTTAATTTATTAGATATAGATAAATAAAACTAAATGAATCTAACTCCTAAAATTAAAAAAATTATAACATTATTAAAACAAAGTGGTTTAGTTTGATGTGAAAGGAAAGATGAAAAAATCATTCATAAAAGGAGGATTCATCCTCCCAATCAAGAGGATAAATTATCAAAGCTACTATATTGGCTTTTGGATGTGGGTGAAAGTAGTCAATGGTATTTCAAGAAGAGTTGACCAAAACATGAAACATGTTAAAGAAAGCCTACCAAGTCAAAAATTTCCCCTTATCTTCAATGAAAGTGAAAATCAATCCTAAAATCATCATGAAGCAACCCCAAGTCAAAAGGTCTTCCATAAAAAAATGAACCAAGCCTCTAGTCATGGTCTATTATCCGCCTTCATTTTTGGTTCATTTAATTTTATGTTTTTCACAAATTGGAGAAGACTCTAATGTCCACTTTCAATGGTCTATAATTCCATTAATTTTGATGTGATTTGAGCTTGGATAGATGAAACTTTCCAAACAGCTCCATAACTCATGTAAGTACATGTATCTAACTCATGTCCCATAAGATGGACCATGGACATGCCTTAGGTCAAGGAACTCGATGAAGCATGGGAGATCCTTTTGCAAAATAAATTTTGGGTAGAAAGTTTCCATATGGCCAAGTGTCATCCATATATAATAGAAGAAATCCTCATCTCAACTCACTTACTATTTAATTATAGGTTTTAAAAAAATTCCATATCACCCAATCCATAACAAGAGAGTTTCATCTCATACAAGTCATCATGTCTAGGTCAAAAAATTACATTGTTACAGTAAAAAATGAAAATCAACCCTCAAACATTGTAAAAATCAACTCTAAATGGACTAACAAGGAAAGTGTCCCATGGTATGATACTCAACATGCATAAGAGGGGTGGAATTGTCCATAAATATTTCTGAACTTTCCTCAGTAGGTTTCACCAATGCCTCAATATATGTGAAGCCTCTTGCAACATGAGCTACCTTGAGAAACATGAAGTACTTAAAAATCAAAATGCAACCAGCCCATCAAGGAGGGATGCCCTATATCATAAATGTGCACTATTCATCAAAATAAATATCACATAATGTAATAATTTTACTATTAGTACCAATGCTAGAAGGAGGGGTAACAACCTTCAATGATATATTTGTTTCATTTCAAAATAGCTAGTAAATTGAAAAAAAAATCATAATCAAAACAATAAATTGAGTATTTTTTGAGACAATTCCCATGTTCAAGGCTATGCTTCTACAATATTTTATTGCTCATAAAAAATTATAAGGACGACTTGAAAATAAAAGTATTTTTAACAAAAATAAATAATATTCTTAAATGAATTTTAAATACAATACACAATTTTATTATATTTTTTTTTAATAATAAAAAAATAAATTGTAGGACATTTACTTCCCACTTCAATTCAAGGAGAAGTAATGGTTGTCACATTTCCATGTCGTGTTGATTCTCAACTTCAACCTTTAGGGGTTACTAAAACATCCTTGACGTGTTATGTTATAACATTTTTGAACCGAAATGCTCATTCTACAACCCAATATGAGAGGATGTGTAAGTTTGTCTATCCTTCCATTCATCTTTAAAATAAAAATTAAGTTAA
The DNA here is from genome assembly GCA_034641835.2 of Pinus albicaulis. Lineage (NCBI taxonomy): Eukaryota > Viridiplantae > Streptophyta > Pinopsida > Pinales > Pinaceae > Pinus > Pinus albicaulis. The sequence continues at coordinate 1,809,620,705 of CM076578.1, forward strand.
AAATTAAGTTCTAAATAGAAATAAAAACAATGTTGGCTATAATAATAAAAAATAATATGTTATAAAATTATTAGAAGTAAAAAACTGTGATTAAGATGTCTAAATCTTATAATTTGGTTATTGATAAAATATTTTTGTAATATCCTGTTTCGGGGATATCTCATAAACACATCAAACTCCAACCAGAGATAGACTGGGAGGGAATTTATCGGATATTTCGCCTCTAAAAAGAGGACGAGATCCGGAGACTACCTGGCCCTTTCCAGACTCTGTCTAAGAGTGAAAGATAAACACACCACGTGGTATAGAACTAGAGCGCTCAAAATAATAATGCAGTAGAAATATAATAGGAAGAGAATAAAAAAACTACGGCAACTCAACCAGAAAACATAGAGAGAAAATACTTAGCCATTTTATTAATCTGATAAATGTAATGAAATGCAAGAGGCGATCTTGCGCAAGGCAAGTGAGAAGACACTCTCAGAAAATACAGGAAATGGTTGCTCTATGAACTGCGTCCCAGCTGCTGGAGAAATGTCGTGTAGCTGCTACTGCTGGAATCGACTGAAGAATAGGGGCTGATCCCCTTGCCGGAATGAGATGAAAATCATCAAACCTCCTCTCCTCAACAACTCCGACAAGATACACAAACCACTCCAAGAATGGCCAACCCCCAAAAACACCATAAACTGCCTCCCCAGTGAATTATGCTGGCCTCGAAGGTATAGCACAGTGGCTGGATAGAAACAGCTAAAATACTGCCACAAACTCAGCCAAATACCTCTGATGGGCAAAGGCTGACCCTCTGCTCGAAATCCCGGCGAAATCTCCTGCAGAAACCCCAATCTGAAGCTCGTCCACAATGGACTGCGTCCTCTCTCCCAGTGACTGCGCAGTCTCTATAAGCTCCAGCTCCGTGACAAACCCAAACAATGAAATGACTCACAAAATTCAAGAAAACAAACCTTTCCCAAGCAGGCACTCGAAGTCCCCCGGGGCTAAGGGTGAGATCTCTGCACGGAGACACTTGGTGCACTAAACAGTGCTACAGATAGGCTAAGCAGCCAGCATGCCAAAGAAGACAAAAGTCTTATTCCAAAATCAACAACTCAAGAATGATCCAAATGAGGAGGCTCCTCCATCTTTTATAGCATTGGTCTCCCTCCAAAACCCGTCGTAGTCTCTCTCCTCCACATCCTCATCCTTATCTGCACAGAAGCTTCTAGAGTGCATGTAGGCCCTCCTCCTCTACATGGTGTTTTGCCCCCCCTGACCCCCTTTGAGTCACAATGTTGTGCTACTAGGTGGATGTCTTATTCTACTAGAGTGAGTTAGACCCTCTTTACTCACTTTTTATTTATTTACAAACCATAGAACGCAAAACTATACAAAGTTGAATAATCCAATTAGCGGTCGCTAATTAGGAATATTACAGTTCCCCTGGAAAAATGTTTCTTGCCCTCAAGCAACTAAAGTGATGGATGCTGCAGAATCTTCTCGGTCTCCCAAGTGGCATCCTCATTCGGAAAATTCTTCCACCGCACCAAGAATTCGCGGACCGTCCTACTCTGTAACCACCTCTCCCTGGTATCAATAATGGCCTCCGGCTGCAACACCGAGTGCCCCTCATCATCTGTCGGCGGTATCTCCTCTGTCACTGTCACCTCATCTACTGTCCCAGTGCCTTCTTCAGGCATGATACATGGAAAATGTTGTGGATCTTGCTGCCTTGGGGCAGCTCCAACTCATATGCAACCTGCCCAATCCTGCGTATCACCCTGTATGGCCCGTAGAAATGAGGCTTGAGCTTCTCAGCTCCCTTCTACTTCAGCGATGACTGTCAGTATGGCTGTAAGCGTAGGTAGACCAAGTCCCCTACTTCAAACTGTCGCTCCACCCGACCTATGTCGGCATACAGCTTCTGCTGGTTCTGGATTGTAGCCATATTGTCCTTAAGAGCTCGGAGGATATCTTGACTCTCTTGGATCCACATCTTGGCTCTAGGAGCCTTACTCGCACCGAACATCACATCAGCAAATGATAAAGGATGGTACCCATACAAAGCATAAAACGATGACATACCAATCGACATGTGATGTGTCGAGTTGTAGCAGTACTCCCCCAAATGCAACCATCTCAACCATGCTCACTGCTGCCCACTGACATAGTTACGCAAGTAGCCCTCCAGCCACTTGTTAACTATGTCTGTCTATCCATCCATCTATGGGTGGTAACTGGTACTCGGTGTCAACTCTATCCCCACTAGCCGGAAAAGCTCTTGCTAAAATCCGCCCATGAAGCGGCTGTCCCTGTCACTGATGATGGTCTTAGGAAGACCATGCAACCTAAAAACCTCCCGGAAGAATAGCTCAGCCACCTGTGCTATTGTGTAATGCGCGGATATTGCGAAAAAATGCGCATACTTTGTCAGTTGATCAACAATGACAAAGATACAATCCTTGCCCTGCACCATGGGAAACTCTGTGATGAATTCCATCGATATGCTCTCCCATTTTCCATTCGAAATGGGAAGAGGCTGCAACAGTCCTACGGGATGGCTCATCTCACCCTTGTTCCTCTAAAAAACATCGCACTCTGTGATGTGCTGGAGTACGTCCTCCTTGAGGCCCCTCCATGAGAACCTCTCTCTAATGGCGCTGTAGGTTTTGGTAAACCCTTGATGGCCTGCCAATGGAGAATCATGTGATGCTTGGAGTATCTTCTTCTTAAGCTAAGATCCCTCAGTCAAGAAGATCTTTTCCCTGTAATAGATAATCTCATTGACCACCCTGTACCGGTCATCCGCCACCTGTCCATTCAGCACCTCACATGCAAATCGTTCCTTGGAGTACTCAACTAAGAGTCGAGCCCTCCAATCTGTGTCCAAGCTCATAAGAGATAACATGGCAGGTCTACGTGAAAGAGCATCTGCTACCACATTATTCTTACCCTTGACACACTCAATGTCAAAGTCATATGCTTAGATCTTACTGATCCACTTTTGCTGCCTCTCCTGTAGCTGCTTCTACTCCAAAAAGAACCTGAGGCTGTTGTGGTCAGTTCTCACCCTGAATCTGTTCCCTACCAGATACTACCGGAATTTTTCCAATGCATGCATGATGGCCAACATCTCCTTGTCATATATGGGATACAACCTCTCATGCGGAAGGAGCTTCCGGCTCTCAAAAGCGATAGGGTGCCCCCCCTGCATCAATATTGCGCCGATCCCCTCTTCTGACACATCACACTCTAAGACAAATGGCTGCATAAAATCTCGAAACACAAGCACCGGGCAGCTACTCATTACCTCCTTAAGCCTATCAAAGGCTTGCTGCGCTGTATCTGTCCAACCGAATGCCCCTTTCTTCGTCAAATCTGTAAGGGGTGTAGCAAGCTGTGAGAACCCTTTGACGAACTTCTTGTAATAGGCACATATCCCAATGAATCCTCGAAGTTCTGTCACATTATTTAGCTCCGGAAAATCTCTGATGGCTCTAATATTCTCCTCATGGACCCTCACTCCGTCCACTCCAATGATGTGACCCAAATACAGCATCTCTGTCATCCCAAACTCACACTTGGAGAGCTTAGCATAGAACTGTTGCTCTTCCAATATGCGTAGTACTGCCTCTATATGCTGGAGATGCTCCTCCCACGTCCTACTATATATGAGTATGTCGTCAAAGAAAACCAATACAAAATTCCTCAGATGACTGCGGAAGATATGGTTCATGCAGGACTGAAAAGTAGCTGGCGCATTGGTTAGCCCAAAAGGCATAACCAAAAACTCAAAGTGCCCATAATGACACCTGAAAGCAGTCTTGGGAATATCCCGTTCCCTCATGTGAATCTGATGGTACCCTGATCTCAAATCAATATTTGAGAAGAACTTAGCTCCTCTTAACTCATCCATCCGCTCATCGATTCTGGGTATAAGGTACCTATTCTTCAGAGTCTTCTTGTTCAGGGCCCTGTAGTCAATGCACATCCTCAAAGTGTCGTCCTTATTCATTACCAGCACTACAGACGAAGCAAATGGACTTGTGCTCGGTCTGATGTGTCCAAGAGCTAACCACTCTTGGATGGCCCGCTCTATCTCATCCCGATAGGCTTTGGGATGCCTAGAGGGTGTAGTGATCACTACCTGGATACCCTGCTCCAGCTCGATGGTATGCTCAAACCCTCTATCTGGTGGCTGACCTGGTGGTATAACCCTAAACACTACCTCATGTCTGTCAAGGATAGCCTGTATCTTTAGATGAACTGCTCGACCAGTGGTCTCTGCCTCTGATGCCCGCAACTCAACCGCCCACTCTATGTTTCCCTTCCGAAATTCTACCTCCATCCGGTGTGCCGAAACTGTCTGAGGTGGGTAAGTATGCATCCCATGGATCTTCTCATGCTTCTTGGTCTTCTTGTCATCCCATTCCATCTCTAAGGCCTCCCAATCCATGGTGACCTTCCCCAGTGTAATCAGCCATTGAACACCCAGTACCTCATTGGTATCTGGTATCTTGACCACAAAAAAGTGATCAGTCATGGTGTAAGTACCCATCGTCACTACTAACTCTAGAACATACTAGGCACACTGCATCTTCTGGGTTCCTGGGACCAAAATTGAAAACCCGTCAAAACTCTCGGTTCGTATACCTCTCCGCTCGACCATCTGCGCATCAATGAAATTTTGGGTTGCCCCACTGTCAACCAAGATTGATACTCGCTGGCCACGTACTGTCCCACGTACGCACAACGTCAAATACTTAGGGACTCCTCACAAAGCCACAAGGGCCCCTCCTGTGGGTGAAAAGGCTGCACCTCCTGTCCTTGGAGGTGGAGGCAGCAATTGATCCTAGGTCATCTGACTATCTCCTGCCTCCTCATCATCCTCCTCATCCTCTTCCTCGCTATCATCGGAGAAGACCTTAATGAAGTGTGCTTTGCCAGCAGAACACCTATGCCCTGGTGCCCATGGCTCCTAACATGTGAAGCATAGCCACTTCTTCCTCAACTCCCTCCTGGCCTCATCATCTACCTGTACCCGTCCTGGATTCCCCTTTGGAGGAGTAACCATCACATCCTTCCCCTTGGGATGGAAACCCTCTCTCTGAGGGTAAGATGTTCGCGTCATAGGCAATGCATCCTGCAAATCCCTAGTCCTCCTGATAACATCCTGCAGTGTAGCTGGACTAGTGGATCTAACTAGACCTCGAAGTGGCTTTTCCAATCCCTCCACAAACATATAGATCATCCGTGTCGTGGATAGATCTGGCACCATCACTGAAACCCTCAAGAAATCTGCAATGTATGTCTCTGAGCTCCCTGTCTGTTTGAGCATTGTCAGCTCAACAAAATGTTGTTCCGGATCCCTCCGGTCAAAACGCTCTATCAATATCCTAGTGAACTCGACATATGTCATAATTTTGGAATGCCCGAGTGTCACCATCCCACGGAACCACCAGTCCTGGGCCTCACCATCCAAATGTAATTTTGCCACCTTGATGGCCTCTATCTCCGACATCTGGTTAAGCTGGAAATAAATATCCAACTTCTCCACCCAAGACTTTGCCGAACTATTTGATGATCCATCAAACGTAGGAAAATGAAATCTACTAGAGGCACGGTGGGAATCTCCATCATGATAATGTCGGTGCCCTCTATGATGGTCGCAGGGTCTACTATCCCGCTGGAGCTGCACAAAATATCTTAATGTGAGAGCATCCCTGAACTCCTGCCTATAGGACTGATACTCTGCAAAGTACTCATCTAAGTGCCTAGGCTCTGCCTCTTGCTGGGCTTCTGCCCCTGTATCAGCTCCCAAGAAATTGGGCATAGTAGAGCGGGTAGGTGCACAAGAAGCCGTCGGCTAAGGAGTATCACGCTAAGAAGCACCCTGCTCTGGAAAATGGTGGGATCCACCTGATCCCTCTCCGACCTTGAAAACCCGTGGAGTCTCACACTGCCTAGCCTCCACAGCTGTGAACCCCTGGCCCATCACCTCAATCTGTTGGGCTAAATCCTGCACCGACTTGAGGAGTGCCTCTCCAAAATGTTTTTCCTTTGTTTCATCTGCCATCAGCGCTTCCTACCTCAAATCTACTACAAGCTCTACCTCCTCTGCGTCCTTCACAGGCTCTCTCTCCTGATCTGCGTTTTCTACCTGGGCACAGTCTTCCTCTTCGTAGGTGGCCTCCAACCTACGCTCACGGTCTCTATACTTCCTGCCTTTGCACGGTCTCTTTCCTGATGTCATAGACCACAGGCTGAGCTAGAACTATGCTCTGATACCGCTGTAATATCCCGTTTCGGGGATATCTCATAAACACAGCAAACTCCAACCACAGATAGACTGGGAGAGAATTTACCAGATATTTCGCCTCTGAAAAGAGGATGAGATCCGGAGGCTACTTGGCCCTTTCCAGACTTTGTCTAAGAGTGAAAGATAAACACACCACGTGGTATAGAACTAGAGCGCTCAAAATAATAATGCAGTGGACATATAATCAAAAGAGAATACAACAGCTACAGCAACAACGACAACTACGACAACTCAACGAGAAAACATAGAGAGAAAATATTGAACCATTTTATTAATCTGAGAAATGTAATGAAATACAAGAGGCGATCTTGTGCAAGGCAAGTGAGAAGACACTCTCAGAAAAGACAGGAAATGGCTGCTCTATGAATTGCGTCCCAGTTGCTGGAGAAATGCCGTGCAACTGCTACTACTAGAATCGACTGAAGAATAGGGGTTGATCCCCTTGCCAGAATGAGATGAAAATCAGCAAACCTCCTCTCCTCAACAACTCCAACAAGATCCACAAACCACTCCAAGAATGGCCAACCCCCGAAAACACTAGAAACTGCCTCCCTAGTGAATTACATTGGCCTCCAAGGTACAACGCAGTGGCTGGATAGAAATAGCTAAAATACTGCCACAAACTCCGCCAAAGACCTCCGACGGGCAAAGGCTGACCCTCTGCTCGAAATCCTGGTGAAATCGCCTGCAGAAATCCCAATCTGAAGCTCATCCACAATGCACTGCGTCCTCTCTCCCAGTGACTGCGCAGTCTCTATAAGCTCCAGCTCCACGACAAACCCAAAAAATGAAACGACTCACAAAATACAAGAAAACAAACCTTGCCCGAGAAGGCACTCGAAGTCCCTCGGGGCTAAGGGTTAGATCTCTGCACAGAGACACTCGGTGCACTAAACAGTGCTGCAGATAGGCTAAACAGCCAGCATGCCAAAGAATACAAAATTATTACTCCAAAATCAACAACTAAAGAATGATCCAAATGAGGAGGCTAATCCATGTTTTATAGCATTGGTTTCCCTCCAAAACTCGTCGTAGTCTCTCTCCTCCACATCCTCATCCTTATCTGCGTAAAAGCTTCTAGAGTGCATGTAGGCCCTCCTCCTCTACATGGTGTTTGGCCCCCCTTGACCCCCTTTGGGTCACAACGTTGTGCTACTAGGCGGATGTCTTATTCTACTAGAGTGAGTTAGACCCTCTTTACTGACTTTTTATTTATTTACAAACCATAGACGACAAAACTATACAAAGTTGAATATTCCAATTAGCGGTCGCTAATTAGGAATATTAAAATTTTAATACAAATTAATATTTATATATACTTGAAAAATATGTTAATAATAAAAAATCATTTTAATTTGCATGATAAGAAAAAAAATTCAATTTTCATGATAAAATGACTGGATCTATGTGTGATGTAAAATATTTTAACGTTAATTGCCTACACTTTATATATGATTAAAAAAAAATTATGTATATATCATGCAAAAATTAAGGTTCATGGTTAAAACGTTTATTTGTTCATATATATGTTCTATATAGCATTCAAAAATACAATTTAAACAATGATAAATATTTACACTCTAAAGAACTTTGCACCTGAAAAAAATTGATCTCTCTGTGCTCATGTTAGATCAATACATAAAATGGATATATGCTCATTATACCATGCAAAGTATATTGCATGGTGCCTTAATTAGATCTTAAAATCCCATATACTAACACAACTACATTAATAAATTTGATTGACATGCGGCGATACACGTATATTAACCACATGCAAAACTGCTTTAGTAAATGTGGTTGATATACACGGAGAAGCATGTATGATAGAGATTTAATATTGATACTAATATTAATTTATATATAATTATAATAATTATATTCAAATAAGAATTATTATATTGTATAATATAATAATAGTAATAATATGATGATTATTATTATTATATATTAATATTACTCTATTACAATTATAAAAAAATATTATAATATTAATCTTAGGATTTAATATATTGAACTCTAAGATTATTATTACAGAACCTAATATATTATTATACATATTAGTGTCTGTAATCTTAATCTTAATATAATAATAATATAAACTCTTAATATTTATTATTATTATATTATAATTATCATATATATGATTAATATTATAAACCACAGGACTATAATTCATAGAGTAAATATTTTAAATACTAATAGTAATATCATAAACCTTAGCCTTAATATTATAAACCCTAGGATTAATATTACTAATATTAAACCCTTATATTAAACCTAATATTATGAATCGTAATATTAAACCCTAATTTTGAAATGTCACTCTCCCACATTGAATAAATTGCAATGTAATGTAACATGGTGACAATAATTGCCACACTCATTATCAAATTCTAACATTGTTTCTCACACTACGACGTTGCATAGATTTTTGTACCATTATAATGTGACAATATTATACCTTCATATTAACCCAAATATTAAATTAAACGTAACATGATAAAAACAAATATTATAAACACTAACATTAATATCATAAACTCTAATATTAAGATATTAAACCTTGAGATAATAAACCCTAAGATAAATATTAATCCTTAATATAAATATTATAAACCCTAAAATTAAGATATTAATTCTATAAATTAACATTTGAATATTAGTATATTAATGTCATTATATTATAATATTGTTATGACATTATAATAATATTAAACATAGAATTTAATATATTAATTCCTAAGAATATATTTATAAACTGTAACATTATAAAGCTTAATATATTATTATACATATTAGGCTCTATAATCTTAATCTTATTATAATAATCATATGAACCTTTAATTTTTGGTATTATTATATTATAATTACAAGACAATAATTATAATAGTTAATATTATTATTTATAATTATCATATATATGATTAATATTATAAACCATAAGATTAATATTAGAAAGCTTAGGATTATAAATCTTATGATTCATATTAAACCTAATATAATAAATCCTAATTTTCAAATGTTGCAATGCCACATTGCATAAATTTTAATTTAATGTAACATTGTGACAATGATTATGCTACTAGTCGTTGCATTCTGACAATATGTATCGCACTGTGATGTTGGATAGATTTCAATATCATTCTAATGTCACAATATTAAACCCCCATATTAAACCATATACTATAAGCCCCAAAATCATACCAATATTATAAACATTAATATTACTATTATGAACCCTAAGATTAATATATTAAACCATAATATTAATATATCAAACCTAGGATTATAAACCTTAAGATTAATATATAAATATTAGGATTGATACTAAAACTAGGATTAATATTACAAATGTTAAGATTAAGATTACAAAACCTAAAAGTAGTATTTAACCCTAATATTAGAAGCACTAAAATTAATATTATCAACCTTAAGATTAATATATGAAACCCTAAGATTATAAACCTTAAGATTAATATTATAAACTCTAAGATTAATATTAAATCCTAAGAATAATATTATGCACCCTAAGATTAATATCACAAACCCTAGAATTAATATTATAGGCCCTGAGGATTATAAACCCTAGGATTAATATTATAAATCCTAGCATTATAAGCCTTAATATTACAAACACGATCATTACTATTATAAACCCTAAGACTAATATTATAAACTTTGACTTTAATATTACAAACCCTAAGAGTAATATTATAAACACTAATTAACATTACAAACTTTAGGGTTAATATTATAAACCCTAGGATTAATATAAAACCCTATAATTATAAAATTTAAGGATTAATATAAAACCCTAGGGTATAATATAAAATCCTAATATTAGTGTAGAAACCCAAGATTATAAACCCTTGGATTAATATATTAAACCCTATATGTTAAATAGTATGTTATAAACCCAATCTTACAAACCCAAATTTTAATCATGTTTGACTTTTCTAACTAATGTCATTGACTATGTTTTAATAATATTATTCGTTTAGAATAATAATAGCCAATTATATTTTATTGAAGTTGATGCGTGTTGGTTATCAAACATATTAAAAAAACATAGTCAAACATAGTCAAACATAGTCAAACACATTATTAAATTTGGTTGACTAATTTTATAATGTCACGATGCAACGTTGGATAGATTTCTATATCATTCCAACATTAAAACATACTTGATTATGAATATTAAGGTTTGTAAACCCCTAATATTGAAATGTAACATTAATCAATAATAAATAGGAGATTACATTTGATGAGAGTTGAAGATTGTCACAGAGTATTTAAACATTGACTATTAAGGTTGACTTTTGTTTCACTATGTTTCACTTTCTTTGACTATATTTTTCAAACATAAATGAAGATAATCAACCACATTAGTAGATATGGTTGACTAATTTTTTAAAGTCACAATGTGATGGTGGATAAATTGCAATGTTATGTAACATTGCACTAATGATTGTCACAATGTTACATTACATTAATTAGATTTCAATATTTAAAACCCTAAGATAAATATATTAAAACTTAAGATTACCATGCGATACCCTAAGATTATTATTAAACCTTAATATTAATAAATCCTATGATTAATATATTAAACTACAATATTAATATATTATAAATATTATTATTAATATATTAAACCCTAAGAGTAATATTATAAACACTAGGATTATTATTCACCCTAAAATTATTATTAAACCCTAAGATTAATATTTTAAGCCGTGATATTAAAATTTTAAAACCTAATATTATTATTAAAAACCCTAAGATTAATATAAAACGATAAAATTAATATTATAAACCCTAAGATTATTTTTAAACTCTAATATTATAGATCCAAATTTAAAGCATGGTCAACAATTTTAACAATGACTATAAAGGCTCACTTTGTTGACTAATGTGGTTGACTATGATTTATTATTAATATTGAAGAATAATAAGAATATGTATTTATGCTTTATTGAGGTTGAATAACATTGGCTATCAAATATAGTCAAAAGTCATAGTAGAATCAACCACATTAATAAATGTGGTTCACTAATTTTATAATGTCACATTACGGTATTGGAAAAATTGCAATGTATTGTAAGATTGCTACAATGATTGTCACAAAGAAATGTTGGATAGTTTTTTGTGCCATTCCAATGTCACAACATGTTCTATTATGAATGTTAGGGTTTGTAAAACCCAAATATTAAAATTTAATATCAAATCCTAAGATTAGTCAATAATATTAATAGGAGATTATGTTTGACGAAAGTTGGAGATTATGTTTGACTTTATTTGACTATATTTATCAAACATAATCAAACATAGTCAACCACATTAGTAAATGTGGTTGACTAATTTTCTAAAGTCACAATGTGATGTTCAATAAATTGCAATATTATGTAACATTGTAACAATGATTGTCATATTGTTACATTACATGGATTTAGTATTAAAAACCATAAGATCAATATATTAAACCCTAAGATTAAGCTATCATAAACCCTAATGTTAATATATTAAACCAATCTCCCCAGCACTTGTGTTGATCCTTACCCCTCTTCATGCCCATCATGAGAAGCCCTCCTTCCACGGGTTGCATGGCTAGTCACACGACACAGTATAGGATTAGCGACATATTGTTAAATGCTTACCTCATGCGATCCATCTCATTTACCATGGGTGTGTATGCGACACTGAATCTCATCATGGTTCTTCATCATACCAAGGGAGTACTATGATGTCGCATGCTTGTGAGTATAATTAATTAGCCCAATTATGGTTCTTCTTTGTCCCTCCGCCACATTTGGCTTGACCTCCAAAATGAGCATATCTAAAATCCATGTCATTCTTTTTCTCCATGTTCATGCACTCTTTGGTTGGTCCCGGTGTGGGAGTTTGTTGGCTCTCAATATTTTCGGAATTTCTAAATATTCCGAACAATAGAGAGGAAACAAAATTCCTCTTCTAAACATAGAGAAGATAGCAATAAAAATTGTGCACACAGAGAGATGATGTATAAATTCTATCTCACTAAAACTTGAACTATTACAAAATGAGGATATTTTCTTCAGAACTATTCTTGTTCTGGATTTACAAATAAAATGCTTCTCTCGGCTACTACTCTCACACAACGCTCTTCAAAAAAAACTGTTTAAATGCCTTCGGGCATACATTCCATTCTCTTTTTTACATTTCACATTTCTATCTATATATATATATATATATTATAAACATATAATTTTTATAATATATATGTAATAAAACTATATACATATAATTCAAAGTTTAAAATTAAAAACATGTCGCAACACATTCAACTAAGCCTAAAACATTAAACCTTTAACTAAGGTTTAGAACCTTATAAAACTTCATTGTGCGGATTTCAAAAATTAATCAAAACATTTAAAAGAGTTTCGGCGGAGTGAATAGAAGCCTTGTCACGAGTTTCTTTACTCCACAAAACTTCTTTGATTGGTTCGGAGGAGGGATGATGTCCCTTCTCCGGTGGGTTGACTTTGACCCTCTGATATCATGTTGGATGCCGCCGGAATTGTAGTTGGTGGAGAGTTTATTGCGGTAAGTGAGTAGTTAAGAAGAGGCGAGGTTGCATGGAGTTAGAGCCATGACTTTGATTGCAAGATAAGGAGATGGCCATATAAACAAAAATTGATTTGCAAGTGTATTAAATATGGGTTTGCATTTTGTGGTGGAGTGTAGAGAATCAAATAGGAAATGCAGCTATTTTCCTTTACCTCTCCCAACAGAAATGAATTTCATCGTCCTTTTGCTCTGCCGGTAGTTGGAATTAATTTCCAACATTCCCCCTTAATTAAAACTGTTCTTCTCTTGCATACCCAAACATTTTCTTAAATAATTAGAACTCTTATGCCCAAATGTTTTTGTTAATATATCATCAAATTGATCTTCTGTTCTGCAATGTTGCAAAACAAATTCTCCATTGTTCACTAACTCTCTAATGTAGTGATAATTTGCATCAGTGTGTTTTGTTCTCTTATGAATCATTGAATTCTTGGATAAAGATATAGTTGAGCTATTATCACAATAAAATGTTGTGTCTTTTACCTATGCATGACATAAAATTCTCAACATTCTCCTCATCCATACTGCTTGACATGCTACTACTGTAGCTGCCACAATTGGGTGTTTCTTTGAAACCCATGAAATGGCTCATGATCCCATGTGAAAAACATATCCAGAGGTGTTTTTCCTACCATCTATGCTTCCAGCCCAATCATTGTCAGTATATCCAATCAGTTCAAATTTTTCTGAAGTGGTATATAAAATTCCATACCCTTTTGTTCCTTTCACATACCTCAGAATTATTTTTGTTGCTTGCCAATGTGCCTCCTTTGGCCTTTCTATAAATCTGGAAATTAAACTCACAACATGCATAATATCAAGCCTAGTTGTAGTCAAATACATAAGGCTGCCAACTATGCTTTTATGCAAACTTGGATCAATATCCTTATTGTTGTCTTCTTCCCTCAGTTTCAATCCCATCACTGTAGGAGTAATTGCTGCCTTATAATCCTGCATGTTAAATCTTTCCAAAACTTCTTTAACATACTTTGCTTGAGAAATAAAAAAATTATTTCATTTTGTTCTACTTCTATTTCTAAGAAGTATCTCAACAATCCCATATCAGTCATTTCAAATTCATCCTTCGTGACTATTTTAAAATTCTCAATGAGGTAAGCATCATTACTTGTGAATATCACATCATCAACATACAAAACAACAATGAGCATATTACCATCCTTATATTTGATGTATAATGTTGGTTCTCCTTCACATTTTTCAAACCCATTTTCCAGTAGATAGGCATTTATCCTACTATACCATGCTCTTGGTGCTTATTTTAGCCCATACAGATATTTCTTCAATTTGCATACCTTGTGCACTTGGCCTTCCTTCTCATAGCCAAAGGTTTTTCAACATATACCTCTTCCATCAATACTCCATTTAGGAATGCTGATTTCACATCCATTTGGTAAACTTTCCACTTGTGTTGTGCTGCTATGGACAACACTCCTCTTACTGTTTCCATTCTTGCAACTGGTGCAAAATTTTCCTCGTAGTCTCTTCCTTGTTGCTGCTTGTAGCCTTTGACAACAAGTATGGCTTTGTGCCTTTCAATCTCACCTTCAGCATAGCTGTTGGTTTTATAAACCCATTTCGCTCAATAACTTCTTTGCTTCTGGGAGATCAAGTAATTCCCATGTCTTATTTTTCTCTATGGCATTTATCTCTTCATCCAAGAATCAATCCATTTCTTATCTTTTATAGCTTCTTCAAAATGAATAGGATCTTCTACATGACAATACAATGAAAATAAAGAGTTCATACCTTCTTCTTGCTCATAAATTTCATTTAGAATTCTGAATCTAGTTCCTCTTTCACTTGTTGAACTCGTGTTTGTAGAAGCACTCAAATCTACTCCTTGCGATGTGCTTGGATAAGCATTGTCATCACTTCTCAAGGGTGTTCTCATACCTTCTTGTGGTGTCCCTTTTTTTCCTTGTGTTGGTGGAGGTGGTGCTGCTAATGAGGGGTTTCTTTCAGCCATTTCATCCTCATCATCATCATGAGACAAACAACTTTTTACATTCACTGTTTTCTCTATGCTTCCATCACAAGCTTCTTCTTCAATAAATTGTACATCTCTTCTTATAATAAACTTCTTGGTGGATGGGTTATACAATCTGTATGGTTTGGATTCTTCATTGTATCCAACAAATATGCACTTCTCCCCCTTATTTTCCAACTTCTTCTTTAGCTGATCTAGAATGTGTGCATAAGCCACACAACCAAAAACTCTCATGTGGTTGACAAATTGTTTTATGCCACTCCATGCTTCTTCAGGAACTTTGTTCATCACACTCTTTTTTGTGTATCTATTCAACACATATGATGCACAATGTACAGCTTCAACCCAATATTCATTTGGAAATTTTTTTTCCTTCAAGATGCTTCTTACCATATCCATGATGGTTCTATTTTTTCTTTGAACAACTCCATTTTGTTGGGGTGTATACCTTGCTGTAAATTTCTTATGAATTCCATTTTCTCTGCAAAAACTTAGAAATTATTTGGAGATATATTCACCTCCTCTGTTTGTTCTTAATACTTTAATATGTTGCACACTTTGATTCTCAACTAGAGCATTAAAGTGGAATAATTTTTCAAACACTTCACTTTTAAATTTTAAGAAATAAACTCATGTTTTTCTTGTGTAATAATCAATAAAGGTCAGCATATAGTGGTTGCCTACTAATGATGGTGTTTTAATTGGTCCACACAAATCACAAAGGACTATTTCTAAGGGTGCCTTTGCCTTTATGCTATTTCTTGATGGAAAGATTTATCTATGTTGCTTGCCCAAGATGCAGCCTTCACATAGGCTATCTGGATTTTCAATCAATGGTAATCTCTTTACCATTCCTTTTCAATGCAAAAAATTCAGACCTCTAAAGTTGAGATGTCTAAATCTCAAATTCCATAACAAGTTTTCATCCTTTGCTTCTCTTTGGAATGTCTCTTGTGTTACTGCTGCCATTGCAACTCCTTTCCTCAAATTTGCTCTCATCTTGAGAGGAAAAATTGTGTTTTTTGTCATCTTCACTTGTGAAATCCTCAACTTTCTTGGTGGTATGTCCATGATGGTACATACATCATCCTCAAAGAATACATTGTAGCATTTCTAAATGAGTTTTTCAATGCTCAAAAAGTTACACTTCATACCAGGCACATAGTATACATTTGATATGGATCTCCTTTCTCATTTCTTTGTCAAAACACATCCTCTGCCTTTCCCCATGACATAGACCTTACTATCCATTCCCAATATTACTTGAGACTTCACATTTTAATCAATCATGGAAGACATAGAAATGTTTCAAGTCATATTGTTGCTACATCCTGAATCTAGAAACGATATATCTTCATTCTTTTCTTCAGCCATATTACATGCTAAAAATAGATTTTCTTGACTGAGATTCTCTTTGGTAAAATTAGCACTAGGTCTACTACCCATGTCACTATGTTTCTTCCTACATTCATTGGCATAATTCCCATACTTCTTACAGTAATGACATTGGACTTGGGATTTATCATACCTTTGTCCATGTGCTTGATTTTGTCCACCTTGTTGGTTGTCGCCTTGGCTTCGATTTTGAATTTGATTGCTGCCCCTTCCACTTGTGTTTGTAGGGTTGTTTCTTCCTCTGTTTTGGCTTCTACCTCTTCCTTTTCCTATGTATTTTGTTCTACAGTAACCTATGCCTCTTCCAACGTACATTTGGGTCTTGTGGGCATGCTCCAAAGAGGATTTTGTTGTTATGCTCAGTATTTGTTCATGTGTAATCAAAGATGCATGAAGTTCATCAACAGTAAACAACGAGAGATCCTTTGTCTCTTCAATGGTTGTTACTATCACATCAAGCCTTGAGGGTAAGCTCCTCAACACTTTCTCCACCATTCTTATTTCTTCTATGGTCTATCCATGAGATCTCATTTGGGTAACCAACCTAATAAGCAATGTGAAGAATGAGTTTTTGTATCAGAATCTTTCATGTAAATGACTTCAAAATCTCTTCTCATTAATCGAAGCTTCCTTATTACTTCTCCACTCCTTCATAGGCTGTCTGGAGGGTATCCCATGCATCCTTGGACTTCTTGGCTATTGCAATCCTTGGAAATATTCTCTCATGTACTTCCTGATAGAGATAGAAGACGGCTTTTGAGTCTTTATTCCTATTACTCTTCAGCAAATACTTCTTTGACTGTGTTAAGGTATTATATGCTTCTCCATCTGTTGGTTCTTCTAAACCATCTTCAACTAGATCCCATAAATCTTGAGAGGCAAACATGGCTGTCATTGTGATTTCCCAATAGTCATAGTTATTCCCATTGAATTATGGGAGTTGAGTATTTCCCATACTCATGCTTGTGCTGGATCTTGCCATAGCTAGCTTTCTGAACTATGCTTAAAAACTTGACTGTGTTTTTTTTTCTAACTAAACCTTCTCACTGCTCTAAAATAAACTCTGTATTCAAGAAGATTTCCTTTTACATTTCTCTGGACAATATTCTTTTAAGCAAACAAAAAATTTGTTTTGATAAATACTTGGCTTTGCTAATCTTTCACACTGTTGGTCAAAAGATTCAACAACTCCTTCTTCCTTCATCTTCTTTAGAAAATGCAAAGAGCCTAGACTAGCTCTGATATCATGTTGGAAATTCTAAATATTCTGAACAATAGAGAGGAAACAAAATTCCTCTTCTAAACACAAATAATATAGCAATAAAAATTGTGCACACAGAGAGATGAAGTATAAATTCTATTTCATTAAAACTTGAAGTGTTACAAAATGAGGATATTTTCTTCAAAACTATTCTTGCTCTGGATTTACAAATAAAATTCTTCTCTCGGCTGCTACTCTAACAAAACGCTCTTCAAAAAAAGTTGTTTAGCTGCCTTTGGGCATACATACAGTCACTCTCTCTGTCTTCTCTTCCTTCGGGCATACATTCCATTCTTTTTTTTCCATTTCACATTGTTGTATATATATATATATATATATATATTATAAACATATAAAATTTATTATATATATGTAATAAAACTATATATATATAATTCAAAGTTTAAAATTAAAATCATGTCGTGACACATTCAACTAAGCATAACACATTAAACCTTTAACCAATGTTTAGAACCTTATAAAAATTCATTGTGCAGATTTCAAAAATTAATCAAAACATTTAAAAGAGTTTTGGTAGAGTGCATAGATTCCTTCTTGTGAGTTTCTTTACCCCATGGAACTACGTTGATTGGTCTGGAGGAGGGATGATGTCCCTTCTCCAGTGGGTTGACTTTGACCCTCTGATATCATGTTCGATGCCGCCGAAATTGTATTCGGTGGAGAGTTTATTATGGTAGGTGAGTGGATAAGAAGAGGGAAGGTTGCGTGGAGTTAGAGCCATGGCTTTGACTGGAGGACATGGCAACGAACATATAAACAAAAATTGATTTGCATTTGTATTAAATATGAGTTTTCATTTCACGGTGGAGTGTAGAGAATCAAACAAGAAATGCGGTTGTTTCCCTTTACCTCTCCCATCAGAAATGAATTTCTTCGTCCTTCTTCTTTGCTGGCAGTTGGAATTAATTTCCAACAAATATCATGGTGAATGGTTGTAGCTATTCACTTGGTGTAGGGTTCCCTCATCCCCACAAAATTCTGATGGTTCCTCTAAGGATCGACCTGAAAAGCATACATAATTATATGGTTTCACCTAAATCGCAATTTTCATACCTCATCTCAGTGTGTAGGCTCTCTTAAGGAATTTTACATCTCCTTCTTTAGGGAATTCTATTAACATCCTCTTTGCATTGAATTGGAAGTGTTCGAGCTTGTCAAAGGCTCAATATTTGTAGAGGCACCTCGACATCCCAATTGAGCTTACTAATCGCTTGATTCGCCTTCATATATTCATAGAATCTCGTAATGATATGGGACTTGATGTTGCATGGCCACAGAGGGTTAGGGTCCCTATTTTAAGGCACCTCTATGACTTAACAAATGTTTCTTCAGTCGCTTTAGGTAGGGATGGAAGTCTCCCTCATGAGCATTTCAATTGATCTCAATTTGTCCCAACTTGTCTCATTTGTGTCCCGAATGGAAATATGCTCAACGAAGGTTTCATTTGGTCTCAAACGAATTCAATTGGTCTCAATGGATATGCCCGTCTAAGAGCCTCCAACATAACTAGTTAATTATTAAGTCTTGGCTCTCTTGCAATTTCAAGTAGCACAGATCTAGCTCGGTTTCCTTTCAAGTATGCTTGATCAAGCAACTTCGATCCAAATAGGGTTCCAGTTCGAGTGGGAAGCCTGCCCCATATAGGCCTCACGTACCAAATGTTTTTGTGTCTTATTGGCCATGTCCATCTCAATTGAACATATGCAATGCTCTCTTTTTCATTAGATACCATAATGTTCTGGTGGGATGATAAAAGTGATATTCACTTCATTTTTTCTTAGAAATTTCGGGTTGTGTGCATCTAATCGCTCATTTGGCTTCTTCTTTTTTAACTCTATCATATGCAATGCTGATAAGCAAACAATGTAATACCAAGATTTTGAATTTTTGTTATTGAGTCAACGAGACAAGTAGCACAAAAAAATTCTTCTGTAATGTTTTTCTGAAGTAATGAAAGTCGAACCCATATATATATATATATATATATATATATATATAACCCTAAAATTAATATATTAAACTCTTAATTTTATATTAGAAATCTTAAAATTAATATACAAAACCCTAAAATTAATATTAGAACCCCTAATATTAATATATATAACTCTAAGATTTATATTATAAAATCTATGATTATTATTAAACCACAAGATTGATATGACAAACCTTAGGATTATAATTAAACTTCCCCTTTTAAATTACTATAAACTCTAGGAAAAATAATGTTGATGACAAGTGATCGAGTGGAATTCTATTGATGAGATGTTAAACTCTTGTAGCAAAATACACAAGATTCCAAAAATTCTCAAACATACATATTTTAATTCTATGAAAAATATTTTAAATCTTAACATTACAAAATAAATATATTAATTTAAAACTCAATATAAATTAACATAAACCATAATATAAATTTTTAAACTTTATCGCTAATATTAAATGGTAAGATTGATATTATAAACGGATTACAACCCCTAATATTTATTATATTTATTTATCTATATATTTATATATAATTAATTTTTATATAATAAAAATTTGAAACGTTTTTCCTATCCAATTATTCATTATAATTTAATATTTCCTTGGACATAATTAAACGAGTAACATTTCATTTTTAGATTCATGTTTAAACCCGACATAAATTAGAGCAAAGTAAGATACATTCAACATCATTAAACGCATTTTAAATCTCGATTTTAAACAGTAATCACTAATGAAGGTACCCCTAAGATACATTGGACATCCTTAAACTCACTTTAAATCTCTTCAATTTTAAACATGATTCAAGTGCTGAAGATGCGTCAGTGATCCGGATCTGAAGCCAAGCATATGCTTTAAAAATATATAAGCGAAAACTAAAAGCTGTGAACTTTGATTGGAACCTGTTTGAACTCTCTATCAAACTAGAAGTAACAAAGCATGGTATTAAAAAGAAGTGACAATTTGATTGATATTTTAACGTCCTGTAGTTTTGATCTTAATGATTTACTTACTCCATCTAATGATCGATCGATTCTTCCAATTAAACTATATGATTATTGTTTATGCAAACGGCTGATATTTATTTCACAGCCGACATTACCTAATTCAAGAAACTAAATTTCTTTAATCAAGATACATGTTTAAAAGATTCATATTCAATTTGACATAAACGATAATTTTATATCGATAAACTGCACATACCTTCATTTGCATGAATTGATAATAATACTGAGTCTAAATGCAAGTCAGAACAAAGCTGCTTTTGGGTTTTGATAAGAAATATTTTCCATTTAATTTGAAAAGAAAACTAAATTTTAATAATGTGATTAATTCAAATGAACTGATAATAATACTGAGTCTAAATGCAAGTCAGAACAAAGCTGCTTTTGTGTTTTGATAAGAAATATTTTTCATTTAATTTGAAAAGCAAACTAAATTTTAATAATGTGATTAATTTTAAACTAAATTTTAATAATGTAATTAATCCTAAATAAAATGATTAATATTAAAAATATTTATCTATAAATTAAATAGATATATTTAAAGTAAATTAATTAATTTTGCAACCATTTTTTCTTATTCACCGGTGAAATCCAATTTCCAAAAATTTATATTAGTTTTAAAATAAAACAAAATATTCTAACGATATTCTGCCACTTAGAAAGTTTGAATCATGGAAATTTTAAAATCTTCGAAAATTTGGACCAAAATTAAATCATCATTTTCCTGCTCAGAAGCTTGGAGTTCTGAACACCTTAGCCACGAGAGCCCTTAGAATATCTGATAATGATCATTTGGATGAAGAAAAGGCCCATCTCTTTAAGGTCTTCAGAGAAAATGGTTATAACAAAAATCAGAGTTCGAGGGCTTTCATGAATGCTAGCAAAGGTCCTATTCAGAAAAAGTTAAAGGATGATGTTGTTGGTAGGGTTCATCTGCCTTTTATTCAAGGTACCACTCACAAGATCACTTGGATTTTAGGAAAGCATAAGATCTCTTCCTCTTTTAAACCTTTAAACACCTTTCGAAGTTCCCTTAAATCGGTAAAGGATCCTTTGGACCAAAAAAGCATGAAAGGGGTTTATTTGATCCCATGCTCTTGTGGGATTCCCTACATTGGTGAAACTGGTCGGTCGATTAATAAAAGGATCCAGGAGCATTCATATTAGGCATGGTAGAACTAAGTCCTCTGCTCTAGCTGAGCATGCAAAGAAGACGAAGCATAACATCTATATGGAAGACGCTAGAGTCCTTGCTAGGGTTGATCATTTCCATCATCGTAAATTTAGAGAGGCGATTCAGATTAAGAAGAGATCCCACACATTGAATAGGGATGATGGTTGGAAGGTCAGCAGTTGTTGGATCCCTTCTCTTCACTCCCTATATATATTTATTTATTTCCATATAATTTATCTATTTATCTTTTTGTATATTTATGATTATGTTTACTTATATTCTATTATTATTATTAGTATTATTGTTATTTTTACTTTTAATTAAATTTTAATTTTAATTTAATTTTATGTATTTATTATTATTATTATTATTATTTGTTTGTTTATTTATTTATTTTATTTTATTTTATTTTATTTATTATTATTATTATTATTATTATTTATTATTTATTTTTATTTTTATTTTTTATTATTTATTTATTTATTTATTTTAATTTATTTATTTTAATTTTTATTTATTTATTTATTTTTATTTTTTCTTTTAAATTATTTTTTTTTTTTAAATTTATTTATTATTATTATTATTATTATTATTATTTTAATTATTTATTTATTTATTTAATATATTATATTTTATTTTTATTTTATTCTATTTTATTTAGTTATTTATTTTATTTTATTTCATACAATTTATTTATTTAGTTATTTTATTTTATGTTATATATAATTTATTTTATTTTTATTATTGTTATTAACTTTTGACTTTTTGATTTTTTGGATTTAATTTTTGTTTTGTTTTCTTGGGGTAGTTCCTTGTGGTTTTATATTTTTTTGGGGGGTTAATTCGTAGCTTTTAAGGTTGAGGGATTTGTATTTTTTGATTTATTTTATGCTTTTATTTATTTTTATTCTATTTTTGAACGTTTTTAACATTTTTAAATGTCTTTGGGTTTTTGACCGTTGTTTCTCTCTTCCTCGTATATAAATGGATAGTCTGATCAGCCAATCTTCATTATCCTGATGATGAACTACAGTTGATAGTTCGAAATGCGTCGGTTCCAAAAATTCTCATGTGATTTCTCTAAAGATTTAGAATTTAAAAAGATCTATCTACTATAGCTTCGTCATGAACTTTTTCAGATTTCAACAAATTTTCAACATCCGGTTGAGCTAGATTTGTAAAATTAATATACATTTTGTTCAATTGTATTAATATCCATTGTATTTTTAATTTTATGTGTTTGTGTTAATATCGTTTCGTGCCTAACACTGTCGTTTGAATTTCAATTAGAATAATTTATTAATTTTTTTTAACGCAGAAGAGGAGAGGGGGCTTGTGAAATCTGAACTATAGATGTGTTTATGATACTAAGCATATTCCCTTGAATAAAAATAAAAATTTCTCAATCCCACAAGTTGAAATAGATAAGCCCGTCAAGATAATAGCTACATACTGCTTATCTTGTAGTTCCTTCATAATAAATGTTTTCAATTCATTGAATTGGGCACATAGAATCAGTGCATATGAGAAATCAATCTTAAATAGTTTCGACGTTCATGCATTTTTGTAATTGTTAGAAATATGTTCTCTAGTGTGTACGTGGATTACACATCTTAAAAAATTATAGCACTCTTTTGTTTATATTCTTTTGTAAGTGTTTATAGGATAAATGTATTTTCTCTATGTGCATCAAAAATATTTTATTATATTGAGTTAAAGAGTCATTACCGTGTTGGTGACATTTGTAAACTAGCATCAACTTAAGACAATAATATTAGTTGGACGGGTTTAAATTATTCTACGTGAATCAAAGATTTTATTATAGAGTTAAAGGATCATTACCTTGCTGGTGTCATTGGTAAAATAACATCAACTTAAGACAATAATACATGTTCGACGGGTTAAAGTTATTTTATTTATTTACTTATATATCAGAAAGTAAAAACCCATAATATCGTTCTAATTTATTCTGTTAAACGATCACTACCCTGTTGGTAAACCAGCATTAATTTGAGACAAGAACATCAGTTGAAAGGGTTAAAATTATTTGTTTGTCGATAAGTGAGACATAATAAAATTTACTTATTTCTGTATGGGTAAACAAAAACTATATTTTAATAAAAGTATATTAAAGATAATATAATAGAATTGAATTTGCTAAAAGTTAAGAATAATTAATAAAATAATTTAAAAAGTGGGTGAATTTTTAATTACAAAATAAGTTTGTTAAATATTATAATTATAAAAAAAATGATGTTTTTAACATAGTTATATTGATTTGATAGTGGATGTTTTCTTTAAAACTAACTTGCATTGTTTAAGATATTTTAGGTTAAAAATTTTCATATGGGATATAGTGTTGTTTTTTTTTTTTCTAAGTTAGAAGGGATTGTTCTATTAAAAAGCATATGGTACAAATGGTGTTACAATCAAAGGAAGAAAGAAATTGGAGTAAGAGCAACCAGCAAACTGCCACAGTTTCGTGATGTTGTCAAGAGAAGCGGAAAAAGAGCAAGAGGAGCCAAGAAGACAAACAAGGAGTTCTATCCTAAAAGGTTGGAGTCTACAATACTAAGTTTCTTCCCTTTCTTTTTTGTGACTTGAACCCAGCCGTCGGGGGTGGGCGAATTGATACCACTTGAAGATTGTTGATGGTCAATGAAGGAGATTCTTTGTCCGAGCCGGAGGTGTTGGACTCATGCGTGTGTTTCTGAAGATTATAGAACAGATGAGGAAAGCGGTTGTCGCTGAGTATCAATCTCATGATCTGACTCACATTATTCCTCATTTGAGCTAGAGGACTCAATGTCCTCCATGGGAGGTGGAGGAAAGGGTTTCCAACTTTTAGCTTTTGATTTGTGAGTTCTTTTTTCCTGTTGGGCTAGAAATAGAGCTCAAGAATTCTGAAGATGTCGAGACAGCGGAACACTGTATTTTCATAGTCTAAAGTCTGAGACCATGAGAAATCCTCTACTTTGAGAATGATTTGGTTAGGTAAGCCTTTGCTAATGTTTGGGATATAGTGTTTTCTCTTGAAGTTGAAATCTTGTGATTTTTTTTGGTTAAGGGATATTTTTGTTAAGTAATATGTATTTATTTATTTTATCATTAAGAAAATATTTTGGTGAGTTATATATAGATTAGAGATTTTTTTTCAACAGTTATATTTTTATTTATATAACTAGCATTTAATGGGACATTAAAAGAAGTTAGTAATTATAAACATGTCATAAATTAGTTTTATTCACAAATATAACTTAAAGTGTTTTATTTACCAACAAAGGTTAATTGATTTTTTTTGGTAATTAGATAAATATTAACAGCATCCACATAATAAAAACTAAACATACTTTTCTTTTATAAAATTGTATTTTCTCCAATATTACACTCATCAATGTTGTTTAGCATTTCATTTGAGTATTTTTGGGTGAATATTTATAAAAAATTACAACAACGGGATAATATCTCCAATGCATGTATAACAAGTGGGAATTGTGATCTTCTTGATGGATGTAGAGTGTTCTAGGATTATATTATCAATGTCATTAAAGAGCTGAGAAGAGTCAAATTTTTTCTTCCATTTAAGCTTTGTATAGAGTCAAATAGAAGGGAATACACAATCTACCTAGGAAATATGTTTCTTTTTATGATAGTATATTCTTTAGAAGTACCATTAAAGAAATGCTGATTTTTTTTCTTATGTGTTAGCTAATTATTCTTTTAGATAATTATTCTCATTTGTTTTTCTTATGTGTTAGCTAACTATTCTATGTTAGCTAATTATTTTATAACATTTTTGGCCTAATATCAATGAAACTACTAGGGAAATATTAACTTAAGAAAAAGATAATATCAAATATAATTATCCACTCATGCTCAACTTTCTGTTAGGATAAACCTCAAACTTTTGTGTGAAATCTATCTATTATGTGGCATGTGGTATGTATAAAGATAATGTTCTGGTAGGTATATAAAAAAAATATAGTTTATGGAGGATATATATGTGGACCATTATAAAACTATATTTGCAAATGTATAACTTGGTAACCATTACATTTTTTCCAACTACAACAATGTAAAGATATCATTGTAACATTGCTTGTGTTGCCATGAAGAATAAGTAGGTAATGGAGTTTATTCATCCTCAAAGATTGTTTCTCTTAAGTATGTATTTAAAAAAAAAAACCTCCACTTATATTGTTTTAAAGTAGGTTCCCCCTTAGTGCATGTATTATGGATAAATATGAAGAGGTTCCAATGCTCAAAATATGCAAATTTAGAGGTCCTAATCCTACACTCATTTTATAATCATCTATAGTAATTTGTAGATTAAATGGTTTATTCTATATTTGACTTGTAAGAATGAATATTTCAAACTAAAGGAAACACTTTAATGTATATATATTAAATAGAAGTTTCTTTATTGTCCAAATTTTAAATAGTGTTGATTACCATGGAGTCTGAAATTCATTTTGTAATCCCATGGTTTCTTAATTTTTAACCCACCATCATATTTATTACACAAATGCATATCTGGATTAGCCTCCAAAAATTTTCTCTGTATTTTTATTTTCTTAAAAATACATTGAGTAGATACTTAAAAAGCAATCTTGAGTAAATACATGTTTGTTTTTCTACATATGAGTAAAAATATGGTGAGAAGAATACAATAAGAGGTTTTAAAATAAGATGATAATATAAAAGGAAAAATTTAGAGGAGCTTGGGGATGTAATTATGAGCAATATAGCATTTTTTTACTAGATTTATCAACAAGCATGTCATTTTCACTATTTTTGGTCTAGAATCTAAGCTCACTAAAAAATAAATATAAATATAGAATCTAAACTAAACTACTAGAAATTATGTGAAAAAATTGTTAGCTAAATTGTAGAAAATCATTGAGCAACATAATTGCAAAAGGATAACAATGCTTTCCTAAGAATACAATTAAAGGAACCTAATTCTTTAAGAAAACAATATTACCAAACTTTACCTTCAAGGATTATTATCATATAATTGAATCAAAATAATGAAGATATTTAATAAATATAACAAATTTAATATTGATAAAAGTTATTTCTCAATTTAAATTCTGAAATTTTGAATTAAAAATTACATTTAATAAAAAAAATTATTAAAAAAATAGCATGATGATCAAAATAAAATGGGAGAAATTAATATACATATTTCTTAAACACATATATAGATATTAAAAAAAAACATGATGATAAAAATAAAATGTGAGAAATTAATATACATATTTCTTAAACCCATATATAAATATTATTTAATCTAACTTTAATGAATGTTAATTTTTTATTTGATTAAAGTGTTTGTAATCATTTCTAAAGTAGATTAAAATATTATTTTTTAAATAAGTTAAAGATATTATACATCATTAGAAACCCCTATGGATATCTCTTTTTTCAAAAAAAAATTGGAATTAAAATTGGTATGTTTAACCATTTAATCCAATTAAATTTTATAATAAGCATTGCTTGATAGTAAACTTCAAAATTTTTCATTTGATAGTATGAATTTTTAAAGAGAAAGAAATATGTGTTTTTAACAAAATTTTAAAGTCTATATTTAAATTTCCAAAGGAAAAATAATATTCACATGCTTAGAAAATTCATTATCTTCTTTAGTAAATCTATAAGTTCATTTATTAATATCCAATCACATTATTTTAATATAATAACATATTTTTCAAAATTATAGCCATAAACATTATCGTCAACATGAGTATTCATAGGAAAGAATTAATTTTCACTGTTGTTAAAAACATTCCCCATTTTGGATACAATATGACCATTGAAACTTAGAGGTGAAGCCCTACCATAGACCTATTTAGAATTTCCATAAATAGCCTTATGAAACTTGTCTTTACTTAGATTATCTTCTATAGTAATAGTGATATTGTTACATGACCAATACAAAAAATCTTCATTGTTCAGATTGTTGGAAGTCTGGATGTTTTATAGGGTTGTTAAGATTTCATTATTTTTCATAATTGAAATATGTTATTCATCATGTTGATTATCACCAAAAAACTCTTCATGATGCTTATGCTCACCATCCATAGAATTTGCATCACAAAAATTGCTTCTTGAAGTAATATGGTTTATCATATCAGTGGGAATTTACTGACAATCTATTTGTAGATGGCCTTACTAATGTTAATGCTAAGATCCAAATCTAGAAAATTTTCTTTAATTAGTATGTCACAATATTCACATAGAGGGATGGAAATGTCTTTATTAGTGTTGTACATGTCGTCTTTTATACCACTTTCATCACCTTCACTAGGTGTTTTAGGCCCTCCTTCAATTTACTTCTACTACTCACAAATTTACTTCATCTTTGGAATAATATGAATCCATTTTTAGTTCCATAGTCGCAATTTGTATAGACATCCAAGATATATAAAAAATTTGAAAACACTACATTTCCAAAACATATGAACCAGTCCTTGCATTTCCCTTCATACTTATTGCAAAAAAAATCATGATTTTGTCATCATGAAAGAGGCCACTGTTATTACTGAATTTTATAAAGGAAATTATGTGTTACACAAAATAATCACCACATCCATTGAAATTGTACTTAATTCAAAATCTATATAAGGTTTCTTATGGGTAAATCATTGAGTTTTTGAAAATTCCATAGCATATTTGTCAAGTTTATATTGCCTCAAAATCCTTCACAGTTTATGAATTTTTTCACCTATACACCCAAAAAAAGTTTTCAAAATCTATAAGGAACAAGGGATTTATGCCTTTATGGAGTCACCATGTGAGAATATATTCGATAACGCATTCTCACAAATGTCACCTTCCTAGGATAATGTGTTATATCCCTAGCAATGATGTTAGAAAATTTTATTTTTCAAATTGTACATGTTCGGCATTAGATAAATCAGATCTCCACGCATGTTTCACAACATGGAATGGATTCCTCTCATGGATTCTTATCTTTTATAATGAATTCATTAAATAAAGCCTTTGTGTTTAGGTCTAATGACAATCATGATTCCAATAAGTGGTATCAATTAATAGCTCACTAGTTCTCTACACAACCGAGTCACACTAGGGGAAGATTGTTGGAAATTTGATAAAGGAAATTTACCTATGTGTTTCGCGACATGGACTAACCACCTCTCATGGATCATTATATTTGGTCTAACGGAAATCATAATTCTGAGAAAGATACGGTGCGACACTAGGAATTCTCAGGTGGTCACCCATCCCAATACTACTCTAGCGCAAGCACACTTAACTACCGATTTTTGATGGGATCTGGTGCATTGACGCGGATGTGTTCAAAATCGAAGGCCATAATTTAAAAAAATATGTTTTTAGTGAAAATTCTTAGATCTAAAGAAAATCCCTCATGGATGCTAGATCTAACAACATATATACAAAACTAAGTGCTCAAATTGAAAAAGAGTTGTTAGACGACAAAAAAAGTTACTAGAAGGTACAAAATAATAACTTGCTTTGATACCATGATAAAATATTGAAACTATGCATAAACATATATTAATATAAGAAAATTGTATATGTACTAATCAAACCTCCTATAAGAATAATAACAACATTTAATCAAAACAAAGGACATGAAAAATGAGAGATCACACCATATTTACATATCAAACCCCGAATTGGAAAAACATCCACTCGAAGGTAATAATGCATTTACTATGTGCATAAATATCCAATATTATAAGAGCATCACTACAAATTCTTCACCACTTTACAGTAATAAGACTATGATATATCTTCTTGTAATGTCTCTCATCTACATAATTTTTATTTTTTTTATTCTCACTATGATTAACAACTACTGTAATTGTTCGTCACAATTTGACAATTTCTGTGTGGAAACTTATTTAATGGTGAACTCCCTTTATGTCTTTATATTATCTTAGACTATTAATTTGCCTCCTTCTATTCTATAACCAAATATGAATGAATATTCTATTACATTAAGTAACATACACACACACACA
Organism: Pinus albicaulis; assembly: GCA_034641835.2. Taxonomy (NCBI): domain Eukaryota; kingdom Viridiplantae; phylum Streptophyta; class Pinopsida; order Pinales; family Pinaceae; genus Pinus; species Pinus albicaulis. The sequence continues at coordinate 1,809,650,488 of CM076578.1, forward strand.
CATATAAGGCTTCTTCACCTAATATATATATTTTTCTTATAAGCAAATCCACTCTATCGAATCTACAACTCACTAAAGGGTTTCCTTGGTAATAGAATTCATCATCCTATGTAATTATTATATTCCACATAATACCCTTAATAATATTAACTTTAATTCCCTTTCACATTATATTATCGTGTTCTTCAAAATTTATTTCTCTTTTTATTCCAACGACATTCAATATTTATTCGGATATAGGGTTATAATTGTTAGGTTTTCATTGCTCCAACAACCAAGTTTAAGTGGTACGTACTTCTGCATACTAGTACCATCCCATAAAAGCAATCCCTTGTATATTATTTCTTCCTGAATAGATTAAACGATAATTTGTCTTCAACGTCATGTTTAAATAAATCTATTAGTACATAAATTGATGGCGCACAGCGACTCAACCTACTTCATCTTAACTTTATCCTATCTCTAGGTATGAAAGCTGGAAAGATTTTAATGTGGTCAGCTCACGAAAAATTGTCTTGAGCCCAATGATATTCTTAGGAAACCGTGATCATGACTTTAGCTGTCCGGTATATTAAATTCCTCTGTCCACGTTGAAACTTATTCTGGTACTAATCACGTGATTATTTCTTGGTTTGACATCTTGATACGGTGATCCGAGGGAGGATACAAATCTATTGAAACATGTATGGTTGAAACACGTTAGGGTTTTAGGCGAGCTTCTAGTTAAAAGACGAAATTGACAGTATCGTTTATTATTTTCATCTTCCTCCCAAGAGCCATAGCTCGTATCTCGGTTTTAATGGAAGTTGAGCACTCATTGGTATTTCACCGAATACCTACAACACGACTTCCCCGTTTATCTTCAGGGATTGGTAATTATATTTTCTGCTTTTTTTCATTCTAGGTTCACTGTTTTGAATTCTATTTGCGTAAAGAAGTTCCGGTTCCATAGGATTCATAATTTTTTGCGTTTTAGAAATGTCATCACTCTATTTCAGCATTCATTATGTACATTCTTTTTCTTCCTCTGTTTGAGGGTTTACTTTCGGTAGTTAATGATTCTTGTGATTTGCATCAGATTTTTGTTTAATGTTTCACATATAGATTTGGGGATAAACTAGCGGCCTTGAGATTTTGAGTTTTTCCTTTAGATGTGTTAGGTAATGTCCCAACGAAATTTTGTTTTGCATTCTAACTTCTCATTTTACTCAAAATGGAAAACCCCATATAATTTTGGCCCATGGTAATTTAACTATGCTTACCTCCAGTATTATTGGCATACACATATCAGCGTCGATGACATTACAGCATTTTAGGACAGGACTCTGACATTCATATGCTAGTAAAGTCAATATATAGTAACATTTTTTTATTGGATTTATTTCGGTGCTTGTTAACTTCATTATACATTTTATTCTCTATGATCACCGATGCACTGACACTCGGTTGATTTTTTGTGGTTACAGATAGCCGTTTCTAAAGAATGATATCTCCTAAGGTAAGGGTTTTAAATTCAAGTTTTCCAGTTAATTCTCTAAATAATTTTTCTATATTTGTAATTTGTAAATCGAACACTTGGAATGTCTTATTCGATGATGATTTGGATTAAGTTGACAAATCAATTAATTTATCTATGCTCTTCATTTATGATGCAGGTCGGTACATTGTCTTGAAACTTCTCCTATTCACGGGTTCTCTTTCCCGACTTGTCAGCTCCGTGGGATATTATTCGAATTTGTTATACTTAGATTTTAGTATAGTGCTAGGTTGCATTTTTATTTGCCAAAGACATTATTTAGAAACATTTCTGGCATACAGTCCTATCCGGGACTGTGTTAGAGTTTGATATGACGTTCTTTTATTCAAATCATACTGTCACAGTGGTTATGATTGAATACTACTGTTCCGCCCTTATAGTTTTTACTACTGTGTATTTGGGTTTAATTTGGACCACATTTTTATATGTGTATTTTAATTTTTCCTCCACAAAATACTATTTACAACTGCTTTAATTTAGTTTCCACAATCCTGGTCATATAATTTCGTATAAAATGTTATGCTATCTATTCATTCCTTTTACAAAATTTAAATAAGGCTTTATAATTATTCTACTATTTCCAGGAAATCAATTGATTCTAGGCTGCAATTAGTTATAATGTTGATTGGTTCTATTAAACCCTGTCATGCAGTTATACTATCTTGGTATTTACATCTATTCTCCTTCACTTATTATAAAAAACAGAATTCATTAATAATTTCCTATCTCATCACTAGATCATGTGCTTTTGAATATATACTTATTGGATTACTATAATTTTCAAAAGCTTAGCATGCTCATTATTATTGTGGAGAAATCAAAATTTTGGTATAATAATAATATAAATTTGCAACAATAAACTTGATGTTCTAAATTCAGTTCTGAAGAAAATTTGAGTCACGAAATCAGAATTTCCAATTAGCCAAGTAGACTAGAACATTAATAGTACAAAAATTGTCTTCATTTTTGTATTTAAAGTTTTATTTCGATACTTGTATACAACTATCTTAATTTTGATATATTTATGCATAGCTAGTTCCATATGTTGGAAAACTAGTAAAACTTTGGTATTTACAACTTCTGTTTTAGTTTTCAATCTACTAGGGGTGGACAGATTTTATATTTTGGCTATTCCTCTATTATTTATTTCTTCACTTATGTAATGTACTTAATACAGTAGTATGTTCTTGTACAGTTGACTCTACCTACAATTGTGTAGAGTTATTTTCATCAGATTTTAGTTTTAATGAAGTTTACACATAGTACTATTTCTCATTGAGATTTTTGTCAATTTATAATAATAGTTTGACTAATTAAATGTAATAGAATTATTCTCAGTTAGAATCCTAACTATGGATTTAAATCTTTCATTAGACTTAGACATTCTGGAAGTTGGACTTAACTCGAATTTATCCGTACAACTATACATATTCAAATGTTACTATAGTAACATAATCTGTTAAATGTATGGATCAATTATAGATCATTATACTAATTGATAATTAAATTAAGTAGAATCTGCAAGTCTTAACTTCAACCATTGCACAAAATTTTACCTTAATAATCTCTAAATCAGCTATCATTTAATCCCTAATTGAAAATCAAGTTAACAGTAAAAGTTTAGTTAGGTGTGCATACTAATTGCTATGACTAGTTCCATCCAACCATAAAGTTATCTCTCTGTAACTCACCCCCGAGTTGAGACCTTAGCTTCCAGTGATACACAACCCTTTGTCTATCTTGGAGCAGTTTATTTAAGCTGTGCTTTCCCAAGCTTGTTTTCAATTTCTGCGTCCAAAAATTTTAGGATGCTTTCTTGTTGTTTTGCCAAGGCTTTTCCTCATAGAGGTACTTTAAAGCTATCTTTTTCGCTTTTCCAGCTTTTTCTTCCTCTTCCCAATTACTTTCCTTTTCATTGGGGACATTAGATGTTTATATCCAAATCTAATTTTGGTAATATTTCTTCCAAGAATTTCTGAAAGGTGTGGGAAATTCTCATCACCTTATCTATATCCTCATGGATTTTGGTTTCAGATTTCAATTCTCAATCTAGTCATTGCACACATAACTTTTCCATTTATTTTTATTAATTAAAAATAAAATTAATCCACACACTAGTTCTCCATTGGGGTCCACTTCCCCTTTGGACTTATGCAACTGCCAATTTAAAAGCATGGGGTATTACACTTCTTATTTTTTTTACAAAAATCCCTAAACTATAATGCATACTAAGAGGTATTAAGAAATTACATTGGCATAATACATCTGGTATAATGTAATTTCACTTCTCTATATAATACAATATTACAAGGGTATTTCAGTACATCATGATTGTGTGATATATCTCTTTTACAAAAAAATGGAGTTTCTTCTGAAATAACCTAGATATTATTACCTTGTAAAGTGAAATATTCAACCACTCTCCCTTAAATATTACTATGGATATGGAACATTTATGGAATAATATGTCATTACAACAGTAATACATACTTGAGAAAATCCCTAATCCATACTGCATAACATTACAAGAGCCTTTTAGGAAAGTCAACTGCTATCACCTTCACACTCTATTCTCACTTTAGGATGGCTCTCCTCTGACTCATGGGGGCTTCCCTATGTGAATCACTAAGGATGAGTCAAGTGAGTACAATATGAGGTCAATAGTAGCCCTTGTGAATCATTTTTAGAGATGTTTTAGGGGTTTCTATATAAATAAATAAATAAATTATGGTGGGATATGAATATCGTTTTTAATGTCAATATCCTTTTAGGGTTATGGGGTCGAGAGGAATCGAGTGAAAATATGAGATAAAAGATAAAAACATCTTAGGTTGGCTATTTAGTTCTTGTAGATTATGAGAATATGTTCAAACTGGAAAAAACATTATCTAATAAAGGACAATCATGGAGTTATGCCTCCACAAGAAGGAATCTCTACATAGGAAAATATGTTAACCATAAGATTGACTCTAATAAGAAATCGAATCGAAATTTTTAGTAACGAAATGTAGAGTATGGCCAAGCAAAGAGGATTAAACATTACCCCAAACTAGAAAATGAAAGCATGCGATAAGAGCCTCTATATGTCCTCCCTCCAAGCGACAAGGTTACCATTCAACTTTATTAGCCTTAGCATGCTTCGGGTAGTATTGATTAATCACAATAATTATTTGAATGATTTAGGATAAATAAGAATAAAGACAACTTATAAGCATAAAACATTCACCACATAGATAAGAATTTAACACCAAAAATACTCTATTGAAGATATTTTCATTAAGCTCCAAGGAGAGGAGTGCTCTTGCAATCAAACTATGAGTAAACTTGAGAAATATCTCATCTATTTATAGAGTGAGATCTATCTTCCATTACAATAAAATATCATTATTTTATTTAATTTATTAGATATAGATAAATAAAACTAAATGAATCTAACTCCTAAAATTAACAAAATTATAACATTATTAAAATAAAGTGGTTTAGTTTGATGTGAAAGGAAAGATGAAAAAATCCTTCATAAAAGGAGGGTTCATCCTCCCAATCAAGAGGATAAATTATCAAAGCTACTATATTGGCTTTTGGATGTGGGTGAAAGTAGTCAATGGTATTTCAAGAAGAGTTGACCAAAACATGAAACATGTTAAAGAAAGATTACCAAGTCAAAAATTTCCCATTATCTTCAATGAAAGTGGAAATCAATCCTAAAATCATCATGAAGCAACCCCAAGTCAAAAGGTCTTCCATAAAAAAATGAACCAAGCCTCTAGTCGTGGTCTATTATCCGCCTTCATTTGTGGTTCATTTAATTTTATGTTTTTCACAAATTGGAGAAGACTCTAATGTCCGCTTTCAATGGTCTATAATTCCATTAATTTTGATGTGATTTGAGCTTGGATAGATGAAACTTTCCAAACAGCTCCATAACTCATGTAAGTACATGTATCTAACTCATGTCCCATAAGATGGACCATGGACATGCCTTAGGTCAAGGAACTCCATGAAGCATGGGAGATCCTTTTGCAAAATAAATTTTGGGTAGAAAGTTTCCATATGGTCAAGTGACATCCATATATAATAGAATAAATCCTCATCTCAACTCACTTACTATTTAATTATAGGCTTTAAAAAAATTCCATATCACCCAATCCATAACAAGAGAGTTTCATCTCATACAAGTCATCATGTCTAGGTCAAAAAATTACATTGTTACTGTAAAAAATGAAAATCAACCCTCAAACATTGTAAAAATCAACTCCAAATGGACTAACAAGGAAAGTGTCCCATGGTGGAAGTGTCCATAAATATTTCTGAACTTTCCTCAGTAGGTGTCACCAATGCCTCAATATGTGTGAAGCCTCTTGCAACATGAGCTACCTTGAGAAACATGAAGTACTTAAAAATCAAAATGCAACCAGCCCATCAAGGAGGGATGCCCTATATCACAAATGTGCACCATTCATCAAAATACATGTCACATAATGTAATAATTTTACTATGAGTACCAATGCTAGAAAGAGGGGTAACAACCTCAATGATATATTTGTTTCATTTCAAAATAACTAGTAAAATGAAAAAAAAATCATAATCAAACCAATAAATTGAGTATTTTTTGAGACAATTCCCATGTTCAAGGCTATGCGTCTACAATATTTTATTGCTCATAAAAATTTATAAGGACGACTTGAAAATAAAAGTATTTTTAACAAAAATAAATAATATGCTTAAATGAATTTTAAATACAATACACAATTTTATTATATCTTTTTTAATAATAAAAAAATAAATTGTAGGACATTTACTTCCCACTTCAATTCAAGGAGAATTAATGGTTGTCACATTTCCATGTCATGTTGATTCTCAACATCAACTTTTAGGGGTTACGGAAACATCCTCGACGTGTTATGTTATAACATTTTTGAGCCAAAAGGCTCATCCTACAACCCAATATGAGAGGATGTGTAAGTTTTTCTATCCTTCCATTCATCTTTAAAGTAAAAATTAAGTTCTAAATAGAAATAAAAACAATGTTGGCTATAATAATAAAAAATAATATGTTATAAAATTATTAGAAGTAAAAAACTGTGATTAAGATTTCTAAATCTTATAATTTGGTTATTGATAAAATATTTTTGTAATATCCCATTTCGGGGATATCTCATAAACACATCAAACTCCAACCAGAGATAGACTAGGAGGGCATTTATCGGATATTTCGCCTTTGAAAAGAGGACGAGATCCGGAGACTACCTGGCCCTTTCCAGAATCTGTCTATGAGTGAAAGATAAATACACCACGTGGTATAGAACTAGAGCGCTCAAAATAACAATGCAGCAGACATATAATAGGAACAAAATACAACAACTACGACAACAATGGAAACTACGGAAACTCAACTAGAAAACATAGAGAGAAAATACTAAGCCATTTTATTAATCTGAGAAATGTAATGAAATATAAGAGGCGATCTTGCGCAAGGCAAGTGAGAAGACACTCTCAAAAAAGATAGGAAATGGCTGCTCTATGAACTGCGTCCCAGCGGCTGGAGAAATGCCGTGTAGCTGCTACTGCTGGAATCGACTGAAGAATAGGGGCTGATCCCCTTGCCGGAATGAGATGAAAATCATCAAACCTCCTCTCCTCAACAACTCCAACAAGATCCACAAACCACTCCAAGAATGGCCAACCCCCGAAAACACCATAAACTGCCTCCCCAGTGAATTACGCCAGCCTCCAAGGTACAGCACAGTGGCTAGATAGAAATAGCTAAAATACTGCCACAAACTCCACCAAAGACCTCCGATGGGCAAAGGCTGACCCTCTACTCGAAATCCAGGAGAAATATCCTGCAGAAACCCCAATCTGAAGCTCGTCCACAATGGACTGCATCCTCTCTCCCAATGACTACACAATCTCTATAAGCTCCAGCTCCACGACAAACCCAAACAATGAAACGACTCACAAAATGCAAGAAAAAAAACATTTCCTAAGCAGGCACTCGAAGTACCCCGGGGCTAAGGGTGAGATCTCCACACGGAGACACTTGGTGCACTAAACAGTGCTGCAGACAAGGTAAACAGCCAGCATGCCAAAGAAGACAAAAGTCTTACTCCAAAATCAACAACTCAAGAATGATCCAAATGAGGAGGCTCCTCCATCTTTTATAGCATTGGTTTCCCTCCAAAACCCGTCGTAGTCTCTCTCCTCCACATCCTCATCCTTATCTGTGCAGAAGCTTCTAGAGTGCACATAGGCACTCCTCCTCTACGTGGTGTTTGGACCCCCTTGACCCCCTTTGAGTCACAACGTTGTGCTACTAGGCAGATGTCTTATTCTACTAGAGTGAGTTAGACCCTCTTTACTCACTTTTTATTTATTTACAAACCATAGATAGAAAAACTATACAAATTCAAATATTCCAATTAGCGGTTGCTAATTAGGAATATTACAGCTCCCCCCGGCAAAATGATGCTTGCCCTCAAGCAACTAAAGTGATGGATGCTGCAGAATCTTCTCGCTCTCCCAAGTGGCATCCTCATTTGGCAAATTCTTCCACCGCACCAAGAATTCCTGGACCGTCCTACTCTGTAATCACCTCTCCCTGGTATCAATAATGGCCTCCGGCTGCAACACCAAGTGCTCCTCATCATCTGTCGGCGATAGCTCCTCTGTCATTGTCACCTCACCTGCTGTTCCAGTGCCCTCTTCAGGCATGATACATGGAAAATGTTGTGGATCTTGCTACCTTGGGGCAGCTCCAACTCATATGAAACCTACCCAATCCTGCGTATCACCCTGTATGGCCCGTAGAAATGAGGCTTGAGCTTCTCAGCTCCCTTCTACTTCAGTGATGACTGTCGGTATGGCTGTAAGCGTAGGTAGACCAAGTCCCCTACTTCAAACTGTCGCTCCACCCGACCTCTGTCGGCATACAGCTTCTGCTGGTTCTGGGTTGTAGCCATATTGTCCTTGAGAGCTCGGAGGATATCCTGACTCTCTTGGATCCACATCTTGGCTCTAGGAGCCTTACTCACACCGAACATCACATCAGCAAAGGATAAAGGATGGTACCCATACAAAGCATAAAACGGTGACATACCAATCGACATGTGATGTGTCGAGTTGTAGCAGTACTCCCCCAAATGCAACCATCTCAACCATGCTCATTGCTGCCCACTGACATAGTTACGCAAGTAGCCCTCCAGCCACTTGTTAACTATCTCCGTTTGTCCATCCATCTGTGGGTGGTAACTGGTACTCGGTGTCAACTCTGTCCCCACTAGCCAAAAAAGCTCCTGCCAAAATCTGCCCATGAAGCGGCTATCCCTATCACTGATGATGGTCTTAGGAATACCATGCAACCTGAAAACCTCCTGGAAGAACAGCTCGGCCACCTATGATGCTTTGTAATGCACGGATATGGTGAAAAAGTGCGCATACTTTGTCAGTCAATCAACGACGACAAAGATACAATTCTTGCCCTGCACCATGGGCAACTCTGTGATGAAGTCCATTGATATGCTCTCCCATTTTCCCTCCGAAATGGGAAGAGGCTGCAACAGTCCTACGGGATGGCTCATCTCACCCTTGTTCCTCTGACAAGCATCGCACTCTGTGATGTGCTGGAGTATGTCCTCCTTGAGGCCCCTCCATGAGAACCTCTCTCTAATGGCCCTATAGGTTTTGGTAAACCCCTGATGGCCTACTAATGGAGAATCATGTGATGCCTAGAGTATCTTATTCTGACGCTGATATCCCTCAGTCAAGAATATCATGTCCCTGTAATAGATGATCTCATTGACCACCCTGTACCAGTCATCCGCCACCTGTCCATTCAACACCTCACATGCAAATCGATCCTTGGAGTACTCAACTAAGAGTCGAGCCCTCCAATCTACGTCCAAGCTCATAAGAGATAACGTGGCTGGTCTACGTGAAAGAGCATCCGCTACCACGTTATTCTTACCCTTGACATACTCAATGTCAAATTCATATGCTTGGATCTTACTGATCCACTTATGCTGCCTCTCTTGTAGCTGCTTCTGCTACAAAAAGAACCTGAGGCTGTTGTGGTCAGTTCTCACCCTGAATCTATTCCCTACCAGATACTACTGGAATTTGGCTAATACATGCATGATGGACAACATCTCCTTGTCATATATGGGATACAACCTCTCATGCGGAAGGAGCTTCCAGCTCTCAAAAGCGATAGGGTGTCCCCCTTGCATCAATACTGCGCCGATCCCCTCTCCCGACACATCACACTCTAAGACAAATGGATGCGTAAAATCTGGCAACACAAGCACTGGCCAGCTACTCATTACCTCCTTAAGCCTATCAAAGGCTTGCTGCGATGTATCTATCCAACCGAATGCCCCTTTCTTCGTCAAATCTGTAAGGGGTGCAGCAAGATGTGAGAACCCTTTGAAGAACTTCTTGTAATAGGCACATATCCCAATGAATCCTTGAAGTTCCGTCACATTCTTTGGCTCCGGCCAATCTCTGATGGCTCTAATCTTCTCCTCGTGGAGCCTCACTCCATCCACTCCAATGATGTGACCCAAATACAACATCTCTGTCATCCCAAACTCACACTTGGAGAGCTTAGCATAGAACTGTTGCTCTTCCAAGATGCGTAGTACTGCATCTATGTGCTAGAGATGTTCCTCCCACGTCGTGCTATATATGAGTATGTCGTCAAAGAAAACCAATACAGACTTCCTCAGATGACTGTGGAAGATATGGTTCATGTAGGACTGAAAATTAGCTGGCGCATTGGTTAGCCCAAAAGGCATAACCAAAAACTCAAAGCACCCATAATGACACCTGAAAGCGGTCTTGGGAATATCATGTTCCCTCACACGAATCTGATGGTACCCTGATCTCAAATCAATCTTTGATAAGAACTTAGCTCCTCTCAACTCATCCATCATCTCATCGATTCTAGGTATAGGGTACCTATTCTTCAGAGTCTTCTTGTTCAGGGCCATGTAGTCAATGCACATCCTCAAATTGTCGTCCTTCTTCTTTACCAGCACTACAGACGAAGCAAATGGACTCGTGCTCGATCTGATGTGTCCAACAGCTAACAACTCCTGGATGGCCCACTCTATCTCGTCTCGATAGGCTTTGGGATGCCTATAGGGTGTAGTGATCACCGCCTGGATACCCTGCACCAGCTCGATGGTATGCTCAAACCCTCTATCTAGTGGCCGAATTGGTGGTATAGCCCCAAACACTACCTCATGTCTGTAAAGGATAGCCTGTATCTTTGGATGAACTGCTCGACCGGTGGTCTCTGCCTCTAATGCCCGCAACTCAACCTCCCACTCTATGTATCCCTTCCGAAATTCTACCTCCATCCAATGTGCCGAAACTGTCTGAGGTGGGTAAGTATGCATCCCATGGATCTTCTCATGCTTCCTGGTCTTCTTATCATCCCACTCCATCTCTAAGGCCTCCCAATCCATGGTGACCTTCCCCAACGTAATCAGCCACTGAACACCTAGTACCACATTGGTATATGGTATGTTGACCACGAAAAAGTGATCAGTCATGGTGTAAGTACCCATCATCACTGCTAACTCTGGAACATACTAGGCACACTACATCATCTGGGCTCCTCGGACCAAAACTGAAAACCCGTCAAAACTCTCGGTTGGTATACCTCTCCGCTCGACCATCTGCACATCAATGAAATTGTGGGTTGCCCCACTGTCAACCAAGACTGATACTCACTGGCAACGTACTGTCCCACATACGCACAGCGTCAAATACTTAGGAACTCCTCACAAAGCTGCAAAGGCCCCTCCTGTGGATGCAAAGGCTGCACCTCTTGTCCCTAGAGGTGGAGGCGGCAACTGATCCTGGGTCATCTGACTATCTCCTGCCTCCTCATCATCCTCCTCATCCTCTTCCCCGCTGTCATCAGAGAAGACCTTAATGAAGTGTGCTTTTCCAGCAGCACACCTATGCCTTGGTGCCCACGGCTCCTGACATGTGAAGCATAGCCGCTTCTTCCTCAACTCCCTCCTAGCCTCATCATCTACCTGTGCCCGTCCTGGATTCCCCTTTGGAGGAGGAACCTTCACATCCTTCCCCTTGGGCTGGAAACCCTGTCTCTGGGGGTAATATTTCTGCGTCCTAGGCAATGCATCCTGCAAATCCCTAGTCCTCCTGATAGCACCCTGGAGTGTAGCTGGTCTAGTGGATCTAACTAGACCTCGAAGTGGCTCTGCCAATCCCTCCAAAAACATATAGATCATCAGTGTCGCAGATAGATCTGGCACCATCACCGAAACCCTCAAGAAATTTGCAATGTATGTCTCTGGGCTCCCTATCTGTTTGAGCTTTGTCAGCTCAAAAAAATGTTGTTCTGGATCCCTCCAATAAAAACGCTCTATCAATCTCCTAGTGAACTCGGCATATGTCATAACTGTGGAATGCCTGAGTGTCACCATCCCATGGAACCACCAGTCCTGGGCCTCACCATCCAAATGTAATGTTGCCACCTTGATGGCCTCTGTCTCCGACATCTGGTTAAGTTGGAAATAAATATGCAACTTCTCCACCCAAGACATTGTCGAACTGTTTGATGATCCATCAAACATAGGCAAATGAAATCTACTAGAGGCACGGTGGGAATCTCCATCATGATAATGCCGGTGCCCTCTATGATGGTCGCGAGGTCTACTATCCCGCTGGAGCTTCACAAAATCTCTGAATGTGAGAGCATCCCTGAACTTCTGCCTGTAGGACTGATACTCTGCAAAGTACTCATCTAAGTTCCTGGGCTCTGCCTCCTATTATGCTTTTTCCCATGTATCAGCTCCCAAGAAAGTGGGCATAGTAGAGCGGGTATGTGCACAAGAAGCCGTCGGCTGAGGAGTATCACACTGAGCAGCACCCTGCTTCGGCAAATGGTGGGATGCACCTGATCCCTCTCCAACCTCGAAAACCCGTGGAGTCTCACGCTGCCTAGCCTCCATAGCTGTGAACCTTTGGCCCATCACCTCAATTTGTCAGGCTAAATCCTGCATCGACTTGAGGAGTGCCTCTCCAAACTGTTTGGCCTCTGTGTCATCTGCCATCGATGGTTCCTACCTCAAATCTACTACAAGCTCTACCTCCTCTACGTCCTTCACAGGCTCTCTCTCCTAATCTGCGTTTTCTACCTGGGCACAATCTTCCTCTTCGTAGGTGGCCTCCAACCTACGCTCATGGTCTCTATACTTCCTACCTCTGTATGGTCTCTTTCCTGATGTCATAGACAACAGGCTGAGCCAGAACTATGCTCTGATACCACTATAATATCCCGTTTCTGGGATATCTCATAAACATAGAAAAATCCAACTAGAGATAGACTGGGAGGGCATTTACCGGATATTTCGCCTCTGAAAAGAGGCGAGATCCGGAGGCTACCTGGCCCTTTCTAGACTTTGTCTAAGAGTGAAAGATAAACACACCACCTGGTATAGAACTAGAGTGCTCAAAATAATAATGCAGTGGACATATAATAGGAAGTGAATATAACAACTACAGCAACAACGACAACTACGACAACTTAACCAGAAAACATAGAGAGAAAATATTGAGACATTTTATTAATCTGAGAAATGTAATGAAATACAAGAGGCGATCTTGTTCCAGGCAAGTGAGAAGACACTCTCAGAAAAGACAGGAAATGGCTACTCTATGAATTGCGTCCCAGCTGCTGGAGAAATGCTGTGTAGCTGCTACTGCTCGAATCGACTAAATAATAGGGGCTGATCCCCTTGCCGGAATGAGATTAAAATCAGCAAACCTCCTCTCCTCAACAACTCCGACAAGATCCACAAACCACTCCAAGAATGTCCAACCCCCGAAAACACCAGAAATTGCCTCCCTAGTGAGTTACGCTGGCCTCCAAGGTATAGCACAGTGGATGGATAGAAACAACTAAAATACTGCCACAAACTCTGCCAAAGACCTCCAATGGGCAAAGGCTGACCCTCTGCTCGAAATCCCGGCGAAATCGCCTACATAAACACCAATCCGAAGCTCCTCCACAATGGACTGTGTCCTCTCTCCTAGTGATTGCACAGTCTCTATAAGCTCCAGCTCCACGACAAACCCAAACAATGAAACGACTCACAAAATGCAAGAAAACAAACCTTGCCCGAGCAGGCACTTGAAGTCCCCCGGGGCTAAGGGTTAGATCTCTGCACAGAGACACTCGGTGCACTAAACAGTGCTACAGATAGGCTAAACAAACAGCATGCCAAAGAAGACAAAAGTCTTACTCCAAAATCAACAACTCAAGAATCATCCAAATGAGGAGGCTCCTCCATAATTTATAGCATTGGTTTCCCTCCAAAACTCATCGTAGTCTCTCTCCTCCACATCCTCATCCTTATCTGCGCAAAAGCTTCTAGAGTGCACATAGGCCCTCCTCCTCTATGTGGTGTTTGGCCCCCCTTGACCCCTTTTGGGTCACAACGTTGTGCTACTAGGCGGATGTCTTATTCTACTAGAGTGAGTTAGACCCTCTTTACTGACTTTTTATTTATTTACAAACCATAGACGACGAAACTATACAGAGTTGAATATTCCAATTAGCGGTCGCTAATTAAGAATATTACAATTTTAATACAAATTAATATTGATATATACTTGAAAAATATGTTAATAATAAAAAATCATATTAATTTGCATGATAAGAAAAAAAAATTCAATTTTCATGATAAAATGCCTCGATCTGTGTGATGTAAAATATTTTAATGTCAATTGCCTACACATTATATATGGTTAAAAAAAATGTATTTATATATCATGCAAAAATTAAAATTGATGGTTAAAACGTTTATTTGTTCATATATATGTTCTATCTAGCATTCAAAAATACAATTTAAACAATGATAAATATTTACACTCTAAAGAACTTTGCACCTGAAAAAAATTGATATCTCTGTGCTCATGTTAGATCAATACATAAAATGGATACATGCTCATTATACCATGCAAATTATATTGCATGGTGCCTTAATTAGATCTTAAAATCCCATATACTAACACAACTACATTAACAAATGTGATTGACATGCGACGATACAGGTATATTAACCACATGCAAAACTGCTTTAGTAAATGTGGTTGATATACACGGATAAGCATGTATGATAGAGACTTAATATTGATACTAATATAAATTTATATATAATTATAATAATTATATTCAAATAAGAATTATTATATTGTATAATATAATAATAGTAATAATATGATGATTATTATTATTATATAGTAATATTACTCTATTACAATTATAAAAAAAATATTATAATATTTATCTTAGGATTTAATATATTGAACTCTAAGATTATTATTATAAAACCTAATATATTATTATACATATTAGTGTCTCTAATCTTAATCTTAATATAATAATAATATAAACTCTTAATACTTATTATTATTATATTATAATTATCAATATATGATTTATATTATAAACCATAGGACTATAAGTTATAGCGTAAATATTTTAAATACTAATAGTAATATCATAAACCTTAGCATTAATATTATAAACCCTAGGATTAATATTACTAATATTAAACCCTTATATTAAAGCTAATATTATAAATCGTAATATTAAACCCTAATTTTGAAATGTCACTCTCCCACATTGAATAAATTGCAATGTAATGTAACATGGTGACAATCATTGCCGCACTCATTATCAAATTCTAACATTGTTTCTCACACTACAACGTCGCATAGATTTTTGTACCATTATAATGTGACAATATTATACCTTCATATTAACCCAAATATTAAATTAAACCTAACATGATAAAACCAAATATTATAAACACTAACATTAATATTATAAACTCTAATATTAAGATATTAAACCTTGAGATAATAAACCCTAAGATAAATATTAATCCTTAATATAAATATTATAAACCCTAAAATTAAGATATTAATTCTATAAATTAACATTTGAATATTAATATATTAAATCCTAAGAATATATTTATAAACTGTAACATTATAAAGCTTAATATATTATTATACATATTAGGCTCTATAATCTTAATTTTATTATAATAATCATATGAACCTTTAATTTTTGGTATTATTATATTATAATTACAAGACAATAATTTTAATAGTTAATATTATTATTTATAATTATCATATATATGATTAATATTATAAACCATAAGATTAATATTAGAAAGCTTAGGATTATAAATCTTATGATTCATATTAAACCCAATATAATAAATCCTAATTTTCAAATGTTGCAATGCGACATTGAATAAATTTTAATTTAATGTAACATTGTGACAATGATTATGCCACTAGTCGTTGCATTCCGACAATATGTGTCGCACTGTGACATTGGATAGATTTCAATATCATTCTAATGTCACAATATTAAACCCCCATATTAAACCATCTACTATAAGCCCCAAAATCATACCAATATTATAAACATTAATATTACTATTATGAACCCTAAGATTAATATATTAAACCATAATATTAATATATCAAACCTAGGATTAATATTACAAATGCTAAGATTAATATTACAAAACCTAAAAGTAGTATTTAACCCTAATATTAGAAGCACTAAAATTAATATTATGAACCTTAAGATTAATATATGAAACCCTAAGACTATAAACCTTAAGATTAATATTATAAACTCTAAGATTAATATTAAATCCTAATAATAATATTACACACCCTAAGATTAATATCACAAACCCTAGAATTAATATTATAAGCCCTGAGGATTATAAACCCTAGGATTAATATTATAAATCCTAGCTTTATAAACCTTAATATTACAAACACGATCTTTAGTATTATAAACCCTAAGACTAATATTATAAACGTTGACATTAATATTACAAACCCTAAGAGTAATATTATAAACACTAATTAACATTACAAACTTTAGGGTTAATATTATAAACCCTAGGATTAATATAAAACCCTATAATTATAAAATTTAAGGATTAATATTAAACCCTAGGGTATAATATAAAATCCTAATATTAGTGTAGAAACCCAAGATTATAAACCCTTAGATTAATATATTAAACCCTATATGTTAAATAGTATGTTATAAACCCAATCTTACAAACGCAGATTTTAATGATCTTTGACTTTTCTAACTAATGTCGTTGACTATGTTTTAATAATATTATTCGTTTAGAATAATAATAGCCAATTATATTTTATTGAAGTTGATGTGTGTTGGTTATCAAACATATTCAAAAAACATAGTCAAACATAGTCAAACACATAATTAAATTTGGTTGACTAATTTTATAATGTCACAATGCAACGTTGGATAGATTTCTATATCATTCCAACATTACAACATACTTTATTATGAATATTATGGTTTATAAACCCCTAATATTGAAATGTAACATTAATCAATAATAAATAGGAGATTACATTTGATGAGAGTTGAAGATTGTCACAAAGTATTTAAACATTGACTATTAAGGTTGACTTTTGTTTCACTATGTTTCACTTTCTTTGACTATATTTTTCAAACATAAATGAAGATAATCAACCACATTAGTAAATACGGTTGACTAATTTTGTAAAGTCACAATGTGATGGTGTATAAATTGCAATGTTATGTAACATTGCACTAATGATTGTCACAATGTTACATTACATTAATTAGATTTCAATATTTAAAACCCTAGGATAAATATATTAAAACTTAAGATTACCATGTGATACCCTAAGATTATTATTAAACCTTAATATTAATAAATCCCATTATTAATATATTAAACTATAATATTAATATATTTTAAATCTTATTATTAATATATTAAACCCTAAGAGTAATATTATAAACACTAGGATTATTATTCACCCTAAAATTACATTAAACCCTAAGATTAATATTTTAAGCCGTGATATTAAAATTTCAAAACCTAATATTAATATTAAAAACCCTAATATTAATATATAAAACGATAAAATTAATATTATAAACCCTAAGATTATTTTTAAACCCTAATATTATAGATCAAAATTTAAAGCATGGTCAACAATTTTAATAATGACTATAAAGGCTCACTTTGTTGACTAATGTGGTTGACTATGATTTATTATTAATATTGAAGAATAATAAGAATAGGTATTTATGTTTTATTGAGGTTGAATAACATTGGCTATCAAATATAGTAAAAAATCATAGTAGAATCGACCACATTAATAAATGTGGTTCACTAATTTTATAATGTCACATTACGGTATTGGAAAAATTGCAATGTATTGTAAGATTGCTACAACGATTGTCACAAAGAAATGTTGGATAGTTTTTTATGCCATTCCAATGTCACAGCATGTTCTATTATGAATGTTAGGGTTTGTAAAACCCAAATATTAAAATTTAATATCAAATCCTAAGATTAATCAATAATATTAATAGGAGATTATGTTTAACGAAAGTTGGAGATTATGTTTGACTTTATTGGACTATATTTATCAAACATAATCAAACATAGTCAACCACATTAGTAAATGTGGTTTACTAATTTTCTAAAGTCACAATGTGATGTTCAATAAATTGAAATACTATGTAACATTGTAACAATGATTGTCATATTGTTACATTACATGGATTTAGTATTAAAAACCATAAGATCAATATATTAAACCCTAAGATTAATCTATCATAAACCCTAACATTAATATATTAAACCAATCTCCCTAGCACTCGTGTTGATCCTTACCCCTCTTCATGCCCATCATGAGAATCCCTCCTTCCACGGGTTGCATGGCTAGTCACACGACATAGTATAGGATTAGGGACATATTGTTAAATTCTTACCTCATGCGATCCATCTCATTTACCATGGGTGTGTACGCTACACTGAATCTCATCACGGTTCTTCATCATACCAAGGGAGTACTATGAGTTTGCATGCTTGTGAGTAGAATTAATTAGCCCAATTATGGTTCTTCTTTGTCCCTCCGCCACATTTGGCTTGACCTCCAAAATGAGCATACCTAAAATCCATGTCATTCTTTTTCTCCATGTTCATGCACTCTTTGGTTGGTCCTGGTGTGGGAGTTTTTTGGCTCTCAATATTGTCGGAATTTCTAAATATTCTGAACAATAAAGAGGAAACAAAATTCCTCTTCTAAACATAAAGAAGATAGCAATAAAAATTGTGCACATAGAGAGATGATGTATAAATTCTATCTCACTAAAACTTGAATTATTACAAAATGAGGATATTTTCTTCAGAACTATTCTTGTTCTGGATTTACAAATAAAATGCTTCTCTCGGCTACTACTCTCACATAGCGCTCTTCAAAAAAAATTGTTTAAATGCCTTCAGGCATACATTCCATTCTCTTTTTTACATTTCACATTTCTATCTATTTATATATTATAAACATATAATGTTTATAATATATATGTAATAAAACTATATACATATAATTCAAAGTTTAGAATTAAAAACATGTCGCAACACATTCAACTAAGCCTAAAACATTAAACCTCTAAATAAGGTTTAGAACCTTATAAAACTTCATTGTGCAGATTTCAAAAATCAATCAAAACATTTAAAAGAGTTTCGGCAGAGTGAATAGAAGCTTTGTTGCGAGTTTCTTTACTCCACGGAACTGCTTTGATTGGTCCGGAGGAGGGATGATGTCCCTTCTCCGGTGGGTTGAATTTGACCCTCTGATATCATGTTGGATGCCGCTGGAATTGTAGTTGGTAGAGAGTTTATTGCGGTAAGTGAGTAGTTAAGAAGAGGCGAGGTTGTGTGGAGTTAGAGCCACGACTTTGATTGCAAGATAAGGAGATGGCCATATAAACAAAAATTAATTTGCAGGTGTATTAAATATGGGTTTGAATTTTGTGGTGGAGTGTAGAGAATCAAAGAGGAAATGCGGCTATTGTCATTTACCTCTCCCAACAGAAATGAATTTCATCGTCCTTCTACTCTTCTGGTAGTTGGAATTAATTTCCAACATTCCCACTTAATTACAATTTTTCTTCTCTTGCATACCCAAAAATTTTCTTAAATAATTAGAACTCTTATGCCCAAATGGTTTTTTTAATATATCATCAAAATGATCTTCTGTTCTACAATGTTGCAAAAAAAATTCTCCATTGTTCACTAACTCTCTAATGTAGTGATAATTTGCATCAGTGTGTTTTGTTCTCTTATGAAACATTGAATTCTTGGATAAATATATAGTTGAGCTATTATCACAATAAAATGTTGTGCCTTTTACCTATGCATGACATAAAATTCTCAAAATTCTCCTCATCCATACTGCTTGACATGCTGCTACTGTAGCTGCCACAATTGGGTGTTTCTTTGAAACCCATGAAATGGCTCATGATTCCATGTGAAAAACATATCTAGAGGTGTTTTTCCTGTCATCTATGCTTCCAGCCCAATCACTGTCAGTATATCAAATCAGTTCAAAATTTTCTGAAGTGGTATATAAAATTCCATACCCTTTTGTTCCTTTCACATACCTCAGAATTCTTTTTGTTGCTTGCCAATGTACCTCCTTTGGCCGTTCCATAAATCTAGAAATTAAACTCACAGCATGCATAATATCAAGCCTAGTTGTAGTCAAATACATAAGGCTGCCAACTATGCTTTTATGCAAACTTGGATCAATATCCTTATTGTTGTCTTCTTCCCTCAGTTTCAATCCCATCACTGTAGGAGTAATTACTGCCTTACAATCCTGCATGTTAAATCTTTCCAAAACTTCTTTAACATACTTTGCTTGAGAAATAAAAAAATTATTTCATTTTTCTCTACTTCTATTTCTAAGAAGTATCTCAACAATCCCATATCAGTCATTTCAAATTCATCCTTCGTGACTATTTTAAAATTCTCAATGAGGTAAGCATCATTACTTGTGAATATCACATCATCAACATACAAAAAAACAATGAGCATATTACCATCCTTCTATTTGATGTATAATGTCAGTTCTCCTTCACATTTTTCAAACCCATTTTCCAGTAGATAGGCATTTATCCTACTGTACCATGCTCTTGATGCTTATTTTAGCCCATACAGATATTTATTCAATTTGCATACCTTGTGCACTTGGCCTTCCTTCTCATAGCCAAAAGGTTGTTCAACATATACCTCTTCCATTAATACTCCATTTAGGAGTGCTGATTTGACATCCATTTGGTAAACTTTCCACTTGTGTTGTGCTGCTATGGACAACACTCCTCTTACTGTTTCCATTCTTTCAACTGGTGCAAAATTTTCCTCGTAGTCTCTTCCTTGTTGCTGCTTGTAGCCTTTGACAACAAGTTTGGCCTTGTGCCTTTCAATCTTACCTTCAGCATAGTTGTTGGTTTTATAAACCTATTTCACTCAATAACTTCTTTTCTTCTAGGAGATCAAGTAATTCCCATGTCTTTTTTTTCTCTATGGAATTTATCTCTTCATCCAAGAATCTATCCATTTCTTATCTTTTACAGCTTCTTCAAAATGAATAGGATCTTCTACATGACAATACAATGCAAATAAAGAGTTCATACCTTCTTCTTTCTCATAAATTTCATTCATAATTCTGAATCTAGTTCCTCTTTCACTTGTTGAACTTGTGTTTGTAGAAGCACTCAAATCTACTCCTTGCGATGTGCTTGGATAACCATTGTCATCACTTCTCAAGGGTGTTCTCATACCTTCTTGTGGTGTCCCTTTTTTTCCTTGTGTTGGTGGAGGTGGTGCTGCTAATGAGGGGTTTCTTTCAGCCATTTCATCCTCATCATCATCATGAGACAAACAACTTTTTACACATTGTTTTCTCTATGCTTCCATCCCAAGCTTCTTCTTCAATAAATTGTACATCTCTTCTTATCATAAACTTCTTGGTGGATGGGTTCTACAATCGGTATGGTTTGGATTCTTCATTGTATCCAAAAAATATGCACTTCTCCCCCTTATTGTCCAACTTCTTCTTTAGCTGATCTAGAATGTGTGCATAAGC
The DNA here is from genome assembly GCA_034641835.2 of Pinus albicaulis. Lineage (NCBI taxonomy): Eukaryota > Viridiplantae > Streptophyta > Pinopsida > Pinales > Pinaceae > Pinus > Pinus albicaulis. The sequence continues at coordinate 1,809,672,047 of CM076578.1, forward strand.
CACACAACCAAAAACTCTCATGTGGTTGACAAACTGTTTTATGCCACTCCATGCTTCTTCAGGAACTTTGTTCATTACACTCTTTGTTGTGCATCTATTCAGCACATATGATGCACAATGTACAGCTTCAACCCAATATTCATTTGGCAAATGTTTTTCCTTCAAGATGCTTCTTACCATATCCATGATGGTTCTATTTTTGCTTTGAACAACTCCATTTTGTTGTGGTGTATACCTTGCTGTAAATTTCTTATGAATTCCATTTTCTTTACAAAAACGCAGAAATTATTTGGAGATATATTCTCCTCCTCTGTTTGTTCTTAAGACTTTAATATGCTGCACACTTTGATTCTCAACTAGAGCTTTAAAGTGGAATAATTTCTCAAACACTTCACTTTTAAATTTTAAGAAGTAAACTCATGTTTTTCTTGTGTAATCGTCAATAAAGGTCAGCATATAGTAGTTGCCTACTAATGATGGTGCTTTAATTGGTCCACACAAATCACAAAGGACTATTTCTAAGGGTGTCTTTGCCTTTATGCTATTTCCTGATGGAAAGATTTATCTATGTTGCTTGCCCAAGATGCAGCGTTCACATAGGCTATCTGGCTTTTCAATCAATGGTAATCCCTTTACCATTCCTTTTTAATGCAAAAAATTCAGACCTCCAAAGTTGAGATGTCTAAATCTCAAATTCCATAACAAGTTTTCATCCTTTGCTTCTCTTTGGAATGTCTCTTGTGTTATTGCTTCCATTGCAGCTCTTTTCCTCAAATTTGCTCTCATCTTGAGAGGAAAAATTATGTTTTTTGTCATCTTCACTTGTGAAATACTCAAATTTCTTGGTGGTATGTCCATGATGGTACATACATCATCCTCAAAGAATACATTGTAGCATTTCTAAATGATTTGTTCAATGCTCAAAAAGTTACACTTCATACCAGGCACATAGTATACATCTGATATGGATCTCCTTTCTCATTTCTTTGTAAAAACACTTCCTCTGCCTTTCCCCATGACATAGACCTTACTATCCATTCCCAATATTACTTGAGACTTCACATTTTCATCAATCATGGAAGACATAGAAATGTTTCAAGTCATATCATTGCTACATCCTGAATCTAGAAACCATATATATTCATTCTTTTCTTCAGCCATATTACATGTTAAAAATAAATTTTCTTGACTGAGATTCTCTTTGGTAAAATTAGCACTAGGTCTACTACCCATGTCACTTTGTTTCTTCCTACATTCATTGGCATAATTCCCATACTTCTTACAGTAATTACATTGGACTTGGGATTTATCATACCTTTGTCCATGTGCTTGATTTTGTCCCCCTTTTTGGTTGTCACCTTGGCTTTGATTTTGAATTTGATTGCTGCCCCTTCCACTTGTGTTTGTAGGGCTGTTTCTTCCTCTGTTTTGGCTTCTACCTCTTCCTTTTCCTATGTAGTTTGTTCTACCTTAACCTATGCCTCTTCCAACGTAAATTTGGGTCTTGTGGGCATGCTCCAAAGAGGATTTTTTTGTTATGCTCAGTATTTGTTCATGTGTCATCAAAGATGCATGAAGTTCATCAATAGTAAACAATGAGAGATCCTCTGTCTCTTCAATGGTTGTTACTATCACATCAAGCCTTGAGGGTAAGCTCCTCAACACTTTCTCCACCATTCTTATTTCTTCTATGGTCTATCCATGAGATCTCATTTGGGTAACCAACCTAATCAGCAATGTGAAGAATGAGTTTTTGTATCAGAATATTTCATGTAAATGACTTCAAAATCTCTTCTCATTAATCGAAGCTTTGTTGTCTTTACCTTCTCCATTACTTGATAGGTTGTCTGGAGGGTATCCCATGCATCCTTGGACTTCTTGGCTACTGCAATCCTTGGAAATATTCTCTCATGCACTTCCTGATAGAGATAGAAGAGGGATTTTGAGTCCTTATTCCCATTACTCTTCAGCAAATACTTCTCTGCCTGTGTTAAGGTATTATATGCTTCTCCATCTGTTGGTTCTTCTAAACCATCTTCAACTAGATCCCATAAATCTTGAGAGGCAAACATGGTTGTCATTGTGATTTCCCAATAGTCATAGTTCTTCCCATTGAACTATGGGAGTTCAGTATTTCCCATACTCGTGCTTGTGCTGGCTCTTGCCATAGCTAGCTTTCTGAACTATGCTTAAAAATTTGACTGTGTTTTTTGTTTTAACTAAACCTTCTCACTGCTCTGAAATAAACTCTATGTTCAAGAAGATTTCCTTTTACATTTCTCTGGACGGTATTCTTTTAAGCAAACAAAAAAAATTGTTTTCATAAATACTTGGCTTTGCTAATATTTCACACTGCTGGTCAAAAGCTTCAACAACTCCTTCTTCCTTCAGCTTCTTTAGAAAATGCAAAGAGCCTAGACTAGCTTTGATATCATGTTGGAAATTCTAAATATTCTGAACAACAGAGAGGAAACAAAATTCCTCTTCTAAACACAAAGAATATAGCAATAAAAATTGTGCACACAGAGAGATGAATTATAAATTCTATTTCATTAAAACTTGAAGTGTTACAAAATGAGGATCTTTTCTTCAAAACTATTCTTGTTTTGGATTTACAAATAAAATTCTTCTCTCGGCTGCTACTCTCACACAACGCTCTTCAAAAAAAGTTGTTTAACTGCCTTCAGGCATACATATAGTCACTCTCTCTGTCTTCTCTGCCTTCAGGCATACATTCCATTCTTTTTTTTCCATTTCACATTGTTTTTTTTATATATATATATATATATATATATTATAAACATATAAAATTTATAATATATATGTAATAAAACTATATATATATAATTCAAAGTTTAAAATTAAAAACATGTTGCAACACATTCAACTAAGCATAACACATTAAACCTTTAACCAAGGTTTAGAACCTTATAAAAATTCATTGTGTGGATTTCAAAAATTAATCAAAACATTTAAAAGAGTTTTGACAGAGTGCATAGATTCCTTCTCGCGAGTTTCTTTACCCCACGGAACTACGTTGATTGGTCCGAAGGAGGGATGATTTCCCTTCTCCAGTGGGTTGACTTTGACCCTCAGATATCATGTTCGATGTTGCCGAAATTGTATTTGGTGGAGAGTTTATTATGGTAGGTGAGTGGATAAGAAGAGCGGAGGTTGCGTGGAGTTAGAGCCATGGCTTTGATTGGAGGACATGGCAACGACCATATAAACAAAAATTGATTTTTAGTTGTATTAAATATGGGTTTTCATTTCACGGTGGAGTGTAGAGAATCAAAGAATAAATGCGGTTGTTTCCATTTACCTCTCCCATCAGAAATGAATTTCTTCGTCCTTCTGCTCTGCTGGCAGTTGGAATTAATTTCCAACAAATATCATGGTGAATGGTTGTAGCTATTCACTTGGTGTAGGGTTCCCTCATCCCCACAAAATTCTGATGGTTCCTCTAAGGATCGACCTAAAAAGCATACATAATTATATGGTTTCACCTAAATCGCAATTTTCATACCTCATCTCAGTGTGTAGGCTCTCTTAAGGAATTTTACATCTCCTTCTTTAGGGAATTCTATTAACATCCTCTTTGCATTGAATTGGAAGTGTTCGAGCTTGTCAAAGGCTCAATATCTATAGAGGCACCTCAACATCCCAATTGAGCTTACTAATCGCTTGATTCGCCTTCATATATTCATAGAATCTCGTAATGATATGGGACTTGATGTTGCATGGCCACAGAGGGTTAGGGTCCCTATTTTAAGGCACCTCTATCACTTAACAAATGTTTCTTCAGTCGCTTTAGGTAGGGATGGAAGTATCCCTCATGAGCATTTCAATTGATCTCAATTGGTCCGAACTCATCTCATTTGTGTCCTGAATGGCAATATGCTCAACGAAGGTTTCATTTGGTCTCAAACGACTTCAATTGGTCTCAATGGATATGCCCGTCTAAGAGCCTCCAACATAAATAGTTAATTATTAAGTCTTGGCTCTCTTGCAATTTCAAGTAGCACACATCTAGCTTGGGTTCCTTTCAAGTATGCTTGATCAAGCAGCTTCGATCCAAATAGGGTTCCAATTCGGGTAGGAAGCCTGCCCCATATAGGCCTCACGTACCAAATGTTTTTGTGTCTTATTGGCCATCTCCATCTCAATTGAACATATGCAATGCTCTCTTTTTCATTAGATACCATAATGTTCTGGTGGGATGATAAAAGTGATATTCACTTCATTTTTTCTTAGAAATTTTAGGTTGTGTGCATCTATTCGCTCATTTGGCTTCTTCTTTTTTAACTCTATCATATGCAATGCTGATAAGCAAACAATGTAATACCAAGATTTTGAATTTTTGTTATTGAGTCAACGAGACAAGTAGCACAAAAAACTTCTTCTGTAATGTTTTTATGAAGTAATGAAAGTCAAACCCATATATATATATATATATATAACCCTAAAATTAATATATTAAACTCTTAATTTTATATTAGAACTCTTAAAATTAATATACAAAATCCTAAAATTAATATTAAAACCCCTAATATTAATATATATAACTCTGAGATTTATATTATAAACTCTATGATTATTATTAAACGATAAAATTAATATTACAAACCTTAGGATTATAATTAAACTTTCTGTTTTAAATTACTATAAACTCTAGGAAAAATAATACTATGACAACTTATCAAGTAGAATTCTATTGATGAGATCTTAGACTCTTCTAACAAAATACACAACACTCCAAAAATTCTCATCAACATTATATTCATGAAATAAATATTCATCAAAATATTTTAAATCTTAATGTTACAAAATAAATATATTAATTTAAAACTCAATATAAATTAATATAAACCATAATATAAATTTTTAAACTCTATCCCTAATATTAAATATTAAATTAAATATTAAATGGTAAGATTGATATTATAAACAGATTACAACCCCTAATATTTATTATACTTATTTATCTATATATTTATATATAATTAATTTTTATATAATAAAAATTTGAAACGTTTTTCCTATCCAATTGTTCAGTATAATTTAATATTTCCTCGAACATAATTAAACGAGTAACATTTCATTTTTAGATTCATGTTTAAACCCGACATAAATTAGAGCAAAGTAAGATACATTCAACATCATTAAACGCATTTTAAATCTCGATTTTAAACAGTAATCACTAATGAAGGTACCCCTAAGATACATTGGACATCCTTAAACTCACTTTAAATCTCTTCAATTTTAAACATGATTCAAGTGCTGAAGATGCGTCAGTGATCGGGATCTGAAGCCAAGCATATGCTTTAAAAATATATAAGCGAAAACTAAAAGCTGTGAACTTTGATTGGAACCTGTTTGAACTCTCTATGAAATTATAAGTAACAAAGCATGGTATTAAAAATGTGTGACAATTTGATTGATATTCTAACGTCCTGTAGTTTTGATCTTAATGGTTTACTTACTCCATCTAATGATCGATCGATTCTTCCAATTAAACTATATGATTATTGTTTATGCAAACGGGTTTAAATTATTCTATGTGAATCAAAGATTTTATTATAGTGTTAAAGGATCATTACCTTGCTGGTGTCATTGGTAAAATAACATCAACTTAAGACAATAATACATGTTCGACGGGTTAAAGTTATTTTATTTATTTACTTATATATCAGAAAGTAAAAACCCATAATATCGTTCTAATATATTCTGTTAAACGATCACTACCCTGTTGGTAAACCAGCATTAACTTGAGACAAGAATATCAGTTCAAAGGGTTAAAATTATTTGTTTGTCGATAAGTGAGACATAATAAAATTCACTTATTTCTGTATGTGTAAACAAAAACTATATTTTAATAAAAGTATATTAAAGATAATATAATAGAATTGAATTTGCTAAAAAGTTAAGAATAATTAATAAAATAATTTAAAAAGTGGGTGAATTTTTAATTACAAATTAAGTTGGTTAAATATTATAATTATAAAAAAAATGATGTTTCTAACATAGTTATATTGATTTGAGAGTGGATGTTTTCTTTAAAACTAACTTGCATTGTCTAAGATATTTTAGGTTAAAATTTTTTATATGGGATATAGTGTTTATTTTTTTTTAAAGTTAGGAGGGATTGTTCTATTAAAAAGCATATGGTACAAATGGTGTTACAATTAAAGGAAGAAAGAAATTGGGGGAGCAAGAGCAATCATCAAATTGCCACAGTTTCGTTATGTTGTCAAGAGAAGCAGAAAAAGAGCAAGAGGAGCCAAGAAGACAAACAAGGAGTTCTATCCTGAAAGGTTGAAGTCTACAATACTAAGTTTCTTCCCTTTATTTTTTGTGACTTGAACCAGCAAACTGCCACAGTTTCATGATCTTGTCAAGAGAAGCAGAAAAAGAGCAAGAGGAGCCAAGAAGACAAACAAGGAGTTCTATCCTGAAAGGTTGGAGTCTACAATACTAAGTTTCTTCCCTTTCGTTTTTGTGACTTGAACCAGCAAACTACCATAGTTTCGTGATGCTGTCAAGAGAAGCAGAAAAAGAGCAAGAGGAGCCAAGAAGACAAACAAGGAGTTCTATCCTGAAAGGTTGGAGTCTACAATACTAAGTTTATTCCCTTTCTTTTTTGTGACTTGAACCAGCAAACTGCCACAGTTTCGTGATGTTGTCAAGAGAAGCAGAAAAAGAGCAAGAGGAGCCAAGAAGACAAACAAGGAGTTCTATCCTGAAAGGTAGGAGTCTACAATACTAAGTTTCTTCCCTTTCTTTTTTGTGACTTGAACCCAGCCGTCGAGGGCCGGCGAATTGATACCACTTGAAGATTGTTGCTGGTCAATGAAGGAGATTCATTGTCTGAGTCGGAGGTGTTGGACTCATGGGTGCGTTTCTGAAGATTATAGGAGGCAAGGGGCCTCTCGAGAACATATGAGGAAAGCAGTTGTTGTTGAATATCAATCTCATGATTTGACTCACATTATTCCTCATTTGAGCTAGAGGACTCAATGTCCTCCATGGGAGGTGGAGGAAAGGGTTTCCAACTTTTAGCTTTTGATTTGTGAGTTCTTTTTTCCTGTTGGGCTAGAAATAGAGCGCAAGCAAGAATTTTGAAGATGTCGAGACAACCGAACACTGTATTTTCATAGTCTAAAGTTTGAGACCATGATAAATCCCCGACTTTGAGAATGATTTGGTCAGGTAAGCCTTTGCTGATGTTTGGGATATACTGTTTTCTCTTGAAGTTGAAATATTGTGATTTTTTTTGGTTAAGGGATATTTTTGTTAAGTAATATGTATTTATTTATTTTATCATTAAGAAAATATTTTGGCCAGTTATATATAGATTAGAGAATTTTTTGCAACAGTTATATTTGTATTTATATAACTAGCATTAAATGGGACATTAAAAGAAGTTGGTAATTATAAACATGTCATAAATTAGTTTTATTCACAAATATAACTTAAAGTGTTTTATTTACCAACAAAGGTTAATTGATTTTTTTTGGTAATTAGATAAATATTAACAGCATCCACATAATTAAAACTAAACATACTTTTCTTTTATAAAATTGTATTTGCTCCAATATTACACTCATCAATGTTGCTTAGCATTTCATTTGAGTATTTTTGGGTGAATATTTATAAAAAATTACAACAACGGGATAATATCTCCAATGCATGTATAACAAGTGGGAATTGTGATCTTCTTGATGGATGTAGAGTGTTCTAGGATTATATCATCAATGTCATTAAAGAGCTGAGAAGAGTCAAATTTTTTCTTCCATTTAAGCTTTGTATAGAGTCAAATAGAAGGGAACACACAATCTACCTAGGAAATATGTTTCTTTTTATGATAGACAATTCTTTAGAAGTACCATTAAAGAAATGCTGATTTTTTTTCTTATGTGTTTAGCTAATTATTCTGTTAGATAATTATTCTCATTTGTTTTGCTTACGTGTTAGCTAACTATTCTATGTTAGCTAATTATTTTATAACATGTTTGGCCTAATATCAATGAAAATACTAGGGAAATATTAACTTAAGAAAAATATAATATCAAATATATTTTTCCACTCATGCTCAACTTTCTGTTAGGATAAACCTCAAACTTTTGTGTGAAATCTATCTATTATGTGGCATGTGGTATGTATAAAGATAATGTTTTGGTAGGTATATAAAAAAAATATAGTTTATGGAGGATATATATGTGGACCATTATAAAACTATATTTGCAAATGTATAACTTGGTAACCATTACATTTTTTCCAACTACAACATATGTAAAGATATCATTGTAACATTCCTTGTGTTGCCATGAAGAATAAGTAGGTAATGGAGTTTATTCATCCTCAAAGATTGTTTCTCTTAAGTATGTATTTAAAAAAAAAAACTCCACTTATATTGTTTTAAAGCAAGTTCCCCCTTAGTGCATGTATTATGGATAAATATGAAGAGGTTCCAACGCTCAAAAAGTTAGAGGTCCTAATCCTACACTCGTTTTATAATCATCTATAGTAATTTATAGATTAAATGGTTTATTTGTTGAGATTTTCTGTTCTAAATAAAATAAGAAAAATCTCAGTAGGTGACAAAAATTAGGAATTAGTTCCTAGATTAGCTCCAGTTTGTTGGGAGGGAGTTAATGCATCCTAAATTTGATATGAGAGGATTTATGAGGCTGTTAGATTCTCCTGCTATATAACAGGTATCCATACGTTTGTTTTGGAGAGTGTGTGTGAATTATGTAATCCCCTGTTTTGATTAATAAAGACTGCCAATGCCCTGTTGTGTGGACGTAGCCCAGGAGGTTTGGGTGAACCATGTTAAAAACTCTGTGTCTTCTTATGTGCATGATTAAGTTTGCTGTTGTTGTGTTTATTAAATTTGCTGCGCACTGTCCAACAAATGGTATCAGAGGGAAGTTGGAGGTGGAGTGCAGCTGGAGCGCTGGTGCGTGGAGACCGTTCGAAGGTTTTTCGTTGTGCGTTGTTTGCTGTACCGTGAGACTGTGCGTGAGCTGAAGACTGTGTGCGTGGCCAGTCTTAACATAAAGTGGCCACGCTGTTCACATTCGCTGTAGGCGTATTCAAAAACAATCGTTGCTGGTGCGGTTGGAGGTCTGTGTGGAGTTGTGGCGGTAAAGCCCAGCAATGCCTTGAATCAGTTTTTTTTTTTATGCCATCGTTGTGAAGTTTTCATTATATGCTGTTTAAACATTGCTGCGTGGGAGTTTTGGGATTGGCGCGGAATAAATTAACACAATCAGCGTTGAGTTTGCGTGGAGAAGTGTTGTGCTGATGCGTTGAATTAGCGTGGAACCTTCATCCTGTTCTTAATTGGCGCGGAACCTTCATCCTGTTGGCATCCGGAAGTCTCAATGTGTATTTAAAAAACAATGGTATCGATTCTTACCGTGGTCCTACGATTGGTGAAGAATGTTTTTCAAAAAACAAAGATCGATTTTTAAATTGCAATGTTAGAAAAGTCGATGGCAATGGTTTAAATGTTTTTTTGTAAATCGATTTATGTATATCGATTTACTAAAGGATGAATCGATTTGTCTTATATTTAAAATTGATATGTTTTTTAAAATAATCAATTTAAATGGGTTTATACATTGTAATATGCCTTTTGGTGAAAGGCCTTTTATGAAGTGGTAAAGGGTAATCGATTACATTAAAGGAAAGTTTTTTTTTTAAGGTGAAGTTTTTTTAAAACATCGATTTATATAAATCGATTTGAGGGCTTTGTATGAAGTGAGAGGCATTTTTTAAAGGCAAAGGTCAAGGATAATTTTTTTTTTAAAAGGCAGTGAGAGGCACTTAAAGGAAGGCAAGGGCAATTTTTTTTTTTAAAAGGCATTTTTTAATTAAAAGGGCATTCTTTATTTGAAAATTGGTTCTGGAGATTACTGTGTTTTTTTGTTGAAACAAGATGGCGAAAACTCAAAGTGCCTATTGAACTGAGAAGTTCAATGGCAAAAACAATTTCGAGATCTGGAAGCTAAAGATGCACGATCTGCTGGTTCAACAAGGCATGGCGAAAGCACTGTTGGGGAGGAGCAAAAGGCCCATGACTGAGGATGAATGGGATGAGCTGGGATGACGTAGCTCGAGCGCACCGTTATGTCCGGATGACGTTCGTTCAACATTGTGTCAGAGAAGACCGCCGCAGCTTATGGATAAAGCTTGAGAAGCTCTACATGACGAAATCCTTGACAAATCGAATTCTCCTGAAGCGGCAGCTATATATTTTGCGAATGAAGGAAGGTACATCGATTACTGATCATTTGAATGTTTTTAATACTCTACTGGTGCAATTAGAAAGTATAGAAGTAAAATTTGAATCCGAGGATAAAGCTATAACTTTATTGAAGTACATCAGTCAATCGTGGGATCACTTTGTTACTTCCATAAGCTTTAGTACTGCAGACATCCTTGAATTTGATGATGTCGTCGGAGCTTTGTTGTTCGAGGAGACCAAGAAGCGGTCGAATGCTGACACCTCTACATCAGAGGCAATGATGGCTAGAGGTCGGTCTAGAGAAAGACGCTCTGGTAAGCACAGCGATTCGCGTTCAAAGTCGAAAGGGAAGAAGAGCAAAGTAAAGTGCTGGTTTTGTGGCAAATCGGGGCACTTGAAGAAAGACGGCTGGAAGAGACAACAAACAGAGAAGAAAGGAGACTCTTCGACAGAGAAGAAGGAAGCAAACACGATAGATACAGGTTCGGCATCTGGTTCAGGTATGAGCGACGAAGTGTTGTCTGTTAATATGTCAAATCGTGATCAACATTGGTTGTTAGATTCCGGTGCATCAAACCACATGTGTATTCATAGAGAATGGTTTAAGACGTATAGATCAGTTAAAGATGGAGTCGTGTACATGGGTAATGATGTCACATCTAATATTGTTGGGATAGGAAGCCTACAACTGCAAATGTTTGATGGCACAACTAGAATATTAACAGATGTGAGACATGTTCCAGACTTAAGGAAAAATAAAATTTCTTTAGGAGCATTGGATACGAATGGATATAAAACTGGAATTCAAGGTGGAGTTATGAAAATCTATAAAGGTATTTTACTAGTAATGAAAGCTAAGAAAGTAGGAAATCTGCTTTGGGCTTAGAAGAAGAATGTGGCCGGGCCATGTCTACTGTCCGAACATGACAAGAAGTTCCATCGCTCATGGCATCAAAGGTTATGCCATATGAGCGAAAGAGGGTTAAATATTTTGGCCGATCGCAATATCCCAACCGGTCCGGAAAGTTAGATTTCAGAACATTGCTTGTTTGGAAAACAAAGTAAACAAAGTTTAAAACAGGCAAACATACTAGTAAAGGAATACTTGATTATATCCATTCAGATGTTTGGGGTCCAGCACCTACAACTTCATATGGTGGTTCGTCGTATTTTGTATCATTTATTGATGACTTTTCTACGAAGGTGTGGGTCTACATGTTGAAAATAAAGTCTGATGTTTTTTCAGTTTTCAAGCAGTTTCGAGCATTGGTAGAAAACAACACTGGTAGAACAATAAAATGTTTAAGAACTGACAATGGTGGTGATTTTACTTCCAAGGAGTTTGACAACTATTGCAAGGATGCAGGGATCGAGAGACATAAGACCACGGTTTATACTCCTCAGCAAAATGGAGTTGTTGAATGCATGAACAGGACTCTTCTAGAGAGAGCAAGGAGTATATCTGAAAATCACGGTTGCAAAGGGAGTTGTGGATCTGGCAACAACTTGTTATGTGGATAAACCGATCTCCCATCGACTCTGGCCATAGACCGTAAGATTCGGCAGAAGAGGTATGGAAAGAACACCTCAGACTATTCTAAAACCGGGAGTGTTTGCCAGGATGCATATGCTCTAGTGCCTAAACATCAACGAACTAAATTAGATCCAAAGTCTAAAAGGTATATCTTTGTTGGGTATGGTAATGGAACAAAGGGATATAGATTGTGGGATCCTACTACCCGCAAAATCATCATCAACAGAGATGTAAAGTTTAATGAATCCTCTCTTGTACAGTTAGATGTAGATAGTAAATTGAAACAGGATGATGTATTTGATTTTCAGCACATTCAGTTTGACAGCACTTCTAATGATAGTCATGATGACCATAGTTTAGATACTAGTCATGAACAGGTTTTAGAATCAGAATATGAACAGGGTTCAGGTTTAGATCATGAACAGGTCTCAGATACTGGTCGGCAAGAAGTTCCTACAGGTGGTAGTCAGCGAATCGAGGAAGCACCAGAAACATCCTTAAGGAGGTCGACACAAGAGACCAAGAGTCAAACTACCACCAAGAAGGTATGATGATTATGTTACTTCAGTTGCATTTACTGCTAATGACAATGAACCTCTGTGCTATCAGGACGCAATAGAAGGTTCGAATAGTGACAAGTGGAAAGCAGCCATGAAGGACTAAATGATGGCCTTAAGTAAGAACTAAGACATGGAGAGCTGAGCTTCCTAAAGACAGAAAAACCGTGGGATGTAAAACTCTGGGGTGTAAATGGGTTTACAAGCTGAAACAGGGTGTGAATGATACGGAGGACAGGTACAAAGCGCGACTGGTTGCAAAAGGGTTTTCTCAGAAAGAAGGCATTGACTTTCATGAGATTTTTTCACCAGTGGTTAAAATTGTTTCCATTCGAATTGTGTTAGCTTTAGTTGCTTTGTTTGATTTAGAATTACAACAACTAGATGTTAAGACTGCTTTTCTACATGGAGATCTAGATGAGGAAATTTATATGGAACAACCGGAAAGGTTTGTTCAGCATCGCAATAAGAAATTTGTCTGCAGGCTCAAGAAGTCATTTATTTTAAAAAACATAAGAAATTTGTCTGCAGGCTCAAGAGAGTCATTTATTTTAATTTGGTAGGTTGCAGGACAACATCAGGTTACTTTGTGATAGTCAAAGTGCAATACATTTGGCTAAGAATCCGGCCTATCATAGTAAATCAAAGCATATTCCAATAAAGTATCATTTTGTAAGACAGGTTATCACTGAAAGGGGAGTCTCTCTTGAAAAGGTGCATACAAAGGAAAACTGTGCAGACATGTTCAAGAAACCAGTTTTGTTGGAGAAGCTGCGTTGGTGTTTGGATTCTCTTGGCTTGCAGAAGAGATAAAATAATAAAGAACAGGGCATCAGGCTAATTGTTGTCAAGGTGGAGATTGTTGAGATTTTCTGTTCTAAATAAAATAGGAAAAATCTCAGTAGGTGACAAAAATTAGGAATTAGTTCCTAGATTAGCTCCAGTTTGTTGGGAGAGAGTTAATGCATCCTAAATTTGATATGAGAGGATTTATGAGGCTGTTAGATTCTCCTGCTATATAACAGGTATCCATACGTTTGTTTTGGAGAGTGTGTGTGAATTATGTAATCCCCTGTTTTGATTAATAAAGACTGCCAATGCCCTGTTGTGTGGACGTAGCCCAGGAGGTTTGGGTGAACCACGTTAAAAAATCTGTGTCTTCTTATGTGCATGATTAAGTTTGCTGTTGTTGTGTTTATTAAATTTGCTGCGCACTGTCCAACATTATTCTATATTTGACTTGTAAGAATGAATATTTCAAACGAAAGGAAACACTTTAATGTATATATATTAAATAGAAGTTTCTTTATTGTCCAAATTTTAAACAGTGTTGATTACCATGGAGTCTGAAATTCATTTTGTAATCCCATGGTTTCTTAATTTTTAACCCACCATCATATTTATTACACAAATGCATATTTGGATTAGCCTCTGAAAATTTTCTCTGTATTTTTATTTTCTTAAAAATACATTGAATAGATACTTAAAAAGCAATCTTGAGTAAATACATGTTTGTTTTTCTACATATGAGTAAAACTATGGTGAGAAGAATACAATAAGAGGTTTTAAAATAAGATGATAATATAAAAGGAAAAATTTAGAGGAGCTTGGGGATGTAATTATGAGCAATATAACACTTTTTTACTAGATTTATCAACAAGCATGTCATTTTCAATATTTTTGGTCTAGAATATAAGCTCACTAAAAAATAAATATAAATATAGAATCTAAACTAAAATACTAGAAATTATGTGAAAAATTTGTTAGCTAAATTGTAGAAAATCATTGAGCAACATGATTGCAAAAGGATAACAATGCTTTCCTAAGAATACAATTAAAGGAACCTAATTCTTTAAGAAAACAATATTACCAAACTTTACCTTCAAGGGTTATTATCATATAATTGAATCAAAAGAATGAAGATATTTAATAAATATTACAAATTTAATATTGTTAAAAGTTATTTCTCAGTTTAAATTCTGAAAATCTGAATTAAAAATTACATTTAATAAGAAAAATTTATTAAAAAAATAGCATGATGATCAAAATAAAATGGGAGAAATTAATATACATATTTCTTAAACCCATATATAGATATTAAAAAAATAGCATGATGATAAAAATAAAATGGGAGAACTTAATATACATATTTCTTAAACCCATATATATAAATATTATTTAATCTAACTTTAATGAATGTGAATTCTTTACTCTAATCTAAATTTAATGAATGTTAATTTTTTATTTAATTAAAGTGTTTGTAATCATTTCTAAAGTAGATTAAAATATTATTTTTTAAATAAGTTAAAGATATTATACATCATTAGAAACCCCTGTGGCGATCTCTTTTTTCAAAAAAAATTGGAATTAAAATTGGTATGTTTAACCATTTAATCCAATTAAATCCTATAATAACCGACGTTCTAACCATTCCAGTCCAGTGTACAAAAGACAATCATGTTCTAACCACTCCATTCCCCAAAGACGGAATCATCTAATCATGAAGAAAATCATTTTATCTTTGCACACATGAAATGTCGATTCAATTTTATTAAACTTTTCATTACAACCTCAGGCCAAACCTTCCATACGCTGTTCTGAATTGCTTGATAAAACTTACACGGTTATATCTACTTGCTGAGGTATACGTACTTGTTAGGCATTCTTACAACATGATTTGGGCACAAGGGCTTCACATGGCAATAACAGCTTAATGTTAAACTGAAAAAGCGGAAAAGTACGTTGGCAGACATGAACTGAGCATGTCTGTTATTGTGGTTTATGGAAACAAGTGGATACATGGTCATTTCAACTTCAGTCTGCCCATAAATTAATGCACGAGTGAACATCTGAATAGATAGTGTGGCCGCTGTCCAGTCTATATCACAAAGTACTGAGAGTATCTAAACGAAATCATCATTATCTTTCAAGTCTTAGCCTGCAAAAATAACGACAGTGTGTGAATGTTGGTAGGAAATAACTTCATTAAAATAGGGGATTTGAAAGTTTGATTGATCAGCGGTCGGCCTGTTTTAACGACTGCTCCCGACCAAGTCCAGCTCACGCTGATATAACGCAGCTAACAATGACATATATATAAGAGAATGAAACATAATAGAGTGATTAATGGTAGATTTTTATAACCTATTTACAATAAAACATACTATTAAAAATTAAAATAAATCATATAACTATCTAAAAAATAATATTATTTACATATTAAAAATTATATATATATATATATATATATATATATATATATATATATATATATATTTATATTATTAATTAAATTGATTTATATATAGCTTAATGAAATTTTTATTAATTATTAAAAATTATGTATAGTGATTTCGGAGTACTTATTTCTCTTATTTTTTATCATATAAATAAGATTTTGAAGAATCAAACTTAGATTATTTCTCCTTTATTAAAATTCGATAGACTACATTGACCTTAGGTAATACTAATCATCATCATCGACATTATTAAACATTTTACATATTTATTTTATATCTCTAAAAACATTCTCATTTCTATTAATTACAAAAGTATTTTATTCTCACATGTGATTAATTGACAAATATATGCATATCCATAATTTTTTAAAAATAACATGTTTACAACAATTGCAATAAGGAATCATGTCATTAAAACAATTACAATATTAATTGATGACTTGTTGCACTTCATAAAATTATTTTCCATAAACCACTTGTTATGATTTGATGATAAGATATTATATACATCGTTTTAATATAAAGTGTTATAATTATTTTTTATTTAATTTTAAAACAAAATAAAAATAAAATAAAAGAACTTAAAAAAAATTATAATTTAAAATATAAAATTTATAAAATCTAGCTTTTATATATAATTTATTACTAAAAAGTATTATTTAATTAAATTACAAATTTTATTACTATGAAAAAACACTATTTTAAAAAAATTGTTAGAGAAAGATGCAAGCCATAAAAAGGGTGAAACCATAAGCTAAGATAATAATACATGATATACAAATATATTTATAGATACAAAAACTCGATAATTTAACCGAAAACAATATAACTATACATAAATATTTAATTATTTAAAAAGGATAATCATTATTTATTCATCTCATAGGGGATCTGAAATTATTTCCAAAAAAATTATATATAAATAGATTAAACTCACACTTATTTCACTTGGTTTATAGGAAAGTTTATTGGAATAAGGTTAAATTATAAATCTTTGCATAAATTCATAGTTGATGGGTAAACATTGACTTTGATATTCATATGCTAAATTTTTTTTTTTTTTTAATTTAATATTGTTACGACTTTATTTATATATATATATATATATATATATATATATATATATATATATATATATATAATTTAGTGTAATTAAAAATAAGTTTTATTAGTTATCAAATATTGAAATAGTGTAGTAAAGTAAAATAAAATAAATAAAATTAATATTATTACAAATATTAAGTTTAATATAATTTTTATATATTTAGAAATTAGTGTAATTAAAAATATGTTTTATTAGTTATAAAAAATTGAAGAAATGTAATAAAGTAATGTAAAAATGGACATCATGTACACCAATATAAATATAAAGTACAATTTCAAGTTACATAAATAAATAATTTTTTACATAATCCCTTTAAAAATAAGAGAGAATTTTCCAAATATTCCAATACATTAACAAATTTCAATCTCATATCCTTAATTATAATTGCATCGTGCCTATATATACTTATTCACCATTATATAAGTAACCCTTTATTGGTAAACCAACTATTATTTTGTATACATTTACCTATAATATATACTTATTTAAATTAATATCATATATATTTAACTTTATTGATTTCTTTTATGTCCTATTAAATATATATATGTGTGTGTACGGATTAATACAATTGTTTAAAATGCATGGGTGTGATATTAACGGAAAAACAAAGTGAAAATCTAAATATTTATATATATATTTTTTTTTAAGTAAAGCTAACTCTATTATATGATATTTAACAAAAAGTTACAAGGAACGTGATGAGTAATGGACAAGTCCATTTGAGAGGGATAATTTGAGAGTTTACTGCCAAGAGCTGGATTGCTCTAAGACGGGAAACGAGTGCTTAGAGACCACAAAGATAATGTTGCCCAAAATGGGAAACCAACAAAGAGAGTTTTCAAAAATAAGCAAAAAAAACAGAGTATATATTTCCTAGACTTGAACATGCTGAAAAGAGCTGAAGTGGAAATTCTAATGAGGACCTTCATACTTTTTGCTGGGGAAGGAGCTTCTTCCAGGATTCTGCAGACATAGCCAAAATCCCTAGTGTCTGAGTTGGACACGTTTGCGGTAGGAGAAGAGCGTGGCGAGGCTGGGAGACCAGGATGCTCCACTGGGGTGTCCAGCTGCGGGTCATGCCGCAGAATGGCTTCACACACCTAGGGGCAGTGTGAGCTGACTTCACACTTCTGCTCCTAGATATCTTCAACGTCCGGGTCCGAGCTACCATCGTTGGAGTCGTTGGAATTTCCACTGCTGCTGGAAGTAGGATGCACAAGAAGAGCTTTCATCTTCCGCGGGATGAAAGTTGGGAGATGGTAGATTTTCCAGCTCTTTTCCTGCTGCGGGAGGTGGAAGGGAGGAGGGTAGGGGCAGAAACTCCAGGGAGAGCTACGCATTCATGACAACAGGAGGGAGATTGTCGGGTGCATTCCAGGCTAAGGAGGAGGGATTCAAAGTGTGGTCGAGGGAGAGAGACAAGATGGGCGAGAGGGAAGGCTCCACCCCCCTGCCGTCTAACACCTCATTCTGTAATGACAGGGCATAATGGTGCAAAAGGGAGAAGCTCTGAAACGGACGGGGAGGAGGCAGAATCAAAGGAGAAGCTACAACTATCAAGAATAGAGGAGGGGTTGTGGCTAAGCTTCTAAGACAGGGCCGCAAGACTGAAGAGGAACTCAGCAAGCAAACAGGCAAAACATAAAGCAGAGGGGGAAGCTGGGGTGGTGAACTTAATAGCAATGGCGTGAATTAATGCAAGGGCTCCCTAGTACGTTGCCTCAAGGGTGGCAGAAGAGGCTTTAATGGCCATCTCACGCGAGTAGTAAGTTGCAGGAGTCCGAACAGAGGATCACATGGGTGCGCCATGTGTCCGCCCACATGGCCACCCCATGTCTACTACCAAACACCCACATCGAGGGCTAAATATTATTTTTTAAACATCATGTTGGTGGTTATTTAATTCTTTTATGTAAAATTTAATCTTGATTAAACATATATCTAGTATGTACACATTCTTATCTACATACTCCCTTAATGATATTAAAATATGATTAAAATAATGACTACATTTTTCTTTGTATTTTTTCTTTTTCATTATACAAAATTTTCATTCTTTTATTAAAAATATTATTTCTTTATTTTTGTCAATAAATACTCTCATAATATATTTATATTCTAATATTAAATGAAATATGAAATAATGATGAATAAAGTTAGTAAACAAAATTAGCTATAACCACCCTCTTTCAAATACTAAAATAAACATATACTTTAAATTCTGGTTAAAAATCGCATAACATCTATATTGATTCTTTCTTCCAATACGACATACATATATATGGTCTACTTCCCGAAAATTAGAATAGACTTCGAATTTTAGTTGAACATCCTGCGAAGTTCTTCATTACTACACATTCATGTATTATTTACGCCCACTTACGTCACTGCAGAACTACTTTCCAGAATCCCTTTTAATCGAAGAATGTTCAAAGTTCAACACAATACCAAGGCCTTCCTGTTTCAATCTTATTTTCCATTTAAACTTTTGCTATCCTTGAATTATTGTATTATTAACTGCTCTATCCAACAACACCAACATCTCTGCAGTACTCATATTACAGTATCATTGCAGCAGTTTCCTATCTCGCCTCATTACAGTTTTAAATTTGGGGTAGGTACTGACGGTGAAAGTTAATTGTGAGGATTTAAATGTCTTAAGTTTCAATAATGTGTAATTTCCATGATAGTAGTTTATAAATCTTTTTATTTAATTTTATTAAACATTTTAAATTTTAGCGATAAAATATAACATATATAATTAGTGTCATTAAAATTTGGTATAACATAATATATTGATGTGAGATTTAAGATTTTTGTGATCCATAATATAGATATATAAATATCTTTCGTTAATCATATCATTAAAACATTGAACTTGCCAAAACACAATATATAGTCTGACCACCTCAAACATTTCAATCAATCACCAACCAATATTCCTTGCCTCAAACATTTCAATCAATCACCAACCAATATTCCTTGTTTTATGAATTTTAGGATGCCTTCACTCTTTTCTTCCATCTAATTTATAGCAACATTGAAACCAGGATATTAATTTAAGTTAATTTGGTAACTATGTCACAATTTACTTGAGAAAACCATAGAATTTTTTAGGTGATTTTGAAAATATTGGTTACAATTGTGAAGATTCATAATTTTGGCCTTCTAGTTAAGAAACTATTAATAATGTATTTCAACAATTAAAAATAAATAAACAAATAAATACTCCTACAATCAAATTTCATAATAATTTTAAACATTCCAATTTCCCACTTTTAAATTTAAACACCTATCGCGCGACTAAAATATGACATTCACTATCATATTGTCAGTGATTCACTGATAGTTATATACAGAACCTATCATATTGTCAGGATTGATCTTTATAACCGGTGGATTAAAAGGTTTCCAGTCAGTAACATAATTTTTATTGTAAGAGAGTTGTATAATAACGGTATAGATAATTGAATTTTTTTATTTATTAATATATTAAAAAAAAACCACAAAACTAAATATCAGAAGCCTACAATGTTTGATAAAAGATGTTCGCAGCTTTAACACTGCGTCTCATTATACACATCTCAACCATTCAGAATAATTACCCTTGTATTCCTTTACCATTACCATTGCTTTACCTTCTTTTAGTTTGAATTATGCTTCATCCATACTCTCCCAATATGTTTAACCAACGAATCATAGTTAGCCCTGTTTTTATTAAATATTACTTTTTTAGATATTATAATATTATGTTTAATATAATATAAGATTGACAGGCCTGGGAAGGTTGGTGATGGCTCTCATTTAAGAGGTGGTATAGACCCTTGGGTGGTTGGTGTCTCATAATTGGTTGAGTTGGTTCACTGTTCAGTTGCTTTATGGTTTATGTTGCAGCACACTTAATCATTTTGTTGAACCTACACATGGGAATATATGGGAACAATGATGGCTAACAAATGAGCAATCGAGTCTTCCTCAGATTTATCATGAACAATGGAACAACTTTAAGAAGGGCACATATAAAGTTCTCTTACTAAGCACAAACTAGTGTAGTCCTTTAAACCAAATGGAAGATATAATCCAAGAGCACGATAATTGGTTATCATGGTTGACATCATTCAAGCAATACAAAAAGATTAGTGGAAATTAATAGGGAGACATAAGTGTCATAAAATATCAAAGTTACTCATGTGGTGTGCACTCTCAAAAAAATTCCTCACTTTCCATAACTTGTTTCCATAACTTGGTCCATAGGCACTTTCATGGCCCTAATTGGTGTTTTTTTTATAGACATAACATGAAGAATCAATAAATTATATTAGAATGTGATTTCATTTGGCAAGGGGAGAATTAATGGAGATATGGTTTTAGTGGATATATGTTAAAGAGTTTTTTTTTTTTTCAAAGTTAGACTAAGTTCTATTAATATAATATAATGTACAAAGAGTGTCTGCCCTCTGGAATCGCTAAACTAGCCGATTCCAGAGGCATTATAGTTCAAAAAATCAAAATAGTGACTACCCTAGATGGGGAAACTAGTCTTACTGCAACTGCCCATATAGGGGAAACCAGCTTCATACAAAAAATAGTTGCCATTCACATAAGCTTCAAGCTAGGTGCCATTGTGAAAAGTTGGTGGTTCCTCCACAACAAGTCAACCTGTATTAATCGGAGGAGTCGTTTTCATGCTTCGTTTGTTGAGTTGTTGGTTCTGGAGTTATGGCAGTGTGAGCAGTGCGTGCACTGCCCTTACAACCTTCTTCTCCTGACCACTCTGAGCTATCACTACCACTGCTACCCTTGCCGTTACTGTTGGATGAGGGGGCACCCTGATTTATTGGAAGGGCTTCAGACCTACATGAGGGCGAAAGAGGCGTCGAGTCAATAGTGGATTTTCTAAGCTTTTCCTGGGGATGGGGCTTGGATTGGGGCTTGCAGTAAGGGAAGCTTACTCCTTGAAGCTGATGGTAATGGTGGCTGTGAGGCGAGGGCGGTCCAGAGCACAGATGTTCTGGAATTGAGCAATGTTCTTTGTACGCAGAGGTGGGCATGTTTTAAAATGAGGAAGAGGTGGAGAGAGGCGGCTGGAGGGGTGGTGTAGTGCGGAAATGCCTTCAGGAGAGACAGAGCGAGACAGTCGTGAAGCATGGCCTCAGCCTCTAACGCTACGAGTAGCAGGGTAATGGCCAAAAATCTCATCGTGAGGCGGTGAAGAGGACTCTGAGCGGATGGACTGAGGAGGACGTGATGGCCGCCCACACTCACTACCTCAGCAACAACACATTCGGTGTCACTTGGGCATTATGGAGTTTTTGGAGGCATTGGAGATGGAAATGAGTGGAGAAGGCTGAGTAGAGGGAGCAGAAGGGTGAGGAATTGAAGACTCTGGGGAAGAATTGAAGCTGCAATGGAGGCTATGAGAGAAATGGTGACCAGGAGCTAGAGTAATACAATAGTAGAGGTTTCACCGCCTCCCTGTGGGCATCCGAGAGCTCGGCTCTAAGACCACAAAGGGGAAAATGTAGCTGGAGGGCGATGGCAGAATGCTCCAGCGCGGAGGAATTTTGAAAAGGTGGTAGCCGCATCGACGTTCGGGCGAATTAATGTTGAAGTGTTGAGAACAGTTGGCATATATAAATGCCATCGGCTTGAGCCCATGCGTGACCATGTAGATGAGCCATGTGTCACGTGTTGGGCTCGTCGTCCACCTGCCTATATTATTCACCCACATCCGGGAGATATATGTTAGAGAGGTTAAACCTTCTATTGCTATTCCTTATTTTTGGGGATGTTTGGATTGTAAGGAATAAGTTCATTTTCATTGATGGACATATTCATGTTGATATCATAGTTTCCCAAATATTGGGAACTTATGATCTTATTCTTAATAAGACTCAAGTGAAAAACTATACGAAAATAATTTAGGTTCTTTGATGGTGGAACCAAATTTATTTGAAGGAGGATCAAAGCCGTACTTATTTGAAAGCCATTCATTCACAATCAAAATGGGACTTGGAGTTGGGAAAAATAACTATGATTAATTGAAGGAACTCAAATTACTATTGAGATTTGCTATAGAAAAAGGAATGGATCTTTGGTGACTCTTTGGTGTTCATCAATTGGGTTAAAGGACTTAAAAAATGTCACTATTTCACTTTAATTCATTTGTTGAATGAAACTATTACATTAAAAGATTTTTTTTTTTCTGAAAAAGACTAACTATTAGATCATGGGGGATGGATGCGAGAAGTTGAATGAACAATTTAATTAGCACTATCATCTATCATTAGTTGAACTAGTTCCACTTTGAATACGAAGCTAAAATTTAAAAAATGGGTTTAATTTTTGGAATCATATCTCATGATTTTCAGGAGTGAATTATGTTATGCTCCTTCAATTCTTTTATGTGGACATTTTTTTTAATAGAGTTCATAGGTTATTATTTTTTTTGAACTTCTTAGTTTTTGTATTTTTACCTTCAAACATTTCATGAGCCAGTTTGGAGATTATGAATTACATGTTGGGCATGGTTGTAATTTTGTTTGCTAATGGCCACACCAACCCTTAGCTTGACCCGATGTTTACTCAATTTTTAACCTATAACCTTTGCACCAATAAGTACTTTAACAAAACACCCTATCACTATTTACTCTATACCCACTCTAAAAAATTAATTGACATTAAATATGATATTATATGAAATTTATCAATCTTAATATATTATAATAAATAAAAAATAATATGAAATCATTTAGAATCCAAGCATGGATTCTCTTGAAAGGAAAAGGTTTAAAGTATCAAGTAATACTTTAGCAACTAGTTTTTTCATTTATATGGTAGTAAAAGAATATTCTCAAATCATTTCTTAAAATTTGAATGAATTTATGATCTATTGACGGTTCTAGACCCACCAACATTTTGTGATCTCCTCGATCTGAAGTCCCAAGATATGAAGTCCCAACTAGACCTCACACCATTTGGAGTAGGACCAGTGGGGTGTTTAATGATATGCCTTGGATTTCAAAACGTATAGAGTGGTGCATTAGGTCTTTGGTTAAAGAAATTTTGTTACCCTATGGAAAGTTAATATGATGTATGAGCAATTCCGACACGTGAAGGGAAAAGGAAGTGCACTCAACACACAAACTGAAAATACATCATACAAACTAACAAGCAGAATAACCACAAGTTAAAGGTGATAGGTTAAAACATGAACACGCATTCAATGAGATTTGTACAAATGCAAAAGAATATAGTTCATAATCATATGCATAATTTAAACAACATAAATCGAAAATATAACAATAATGATCCTACTAAATTTACAATATATGCATGATGAAATGTTGGCTCTGATAATATTATAATTTAAAGTTTCATTCATAGATAGAACATGACGAACCACTTGCCCCAATTGTGGAATTGAATTCAACAACACCTTCCCCACCCAAAGAAGTATACTCCCTCTATGCTATGGAGAAGTCACGGCTCACACAAAACTCCCAAGCCCTTTCTAATCCTAATCCTAGCCAAAATCTTGGCTCCCAAAAATCACATTACAAGAGATATCATGATGTATTTATAACAAAGGGGGGTGACTCTTGGCATGCCCCATTTGTGACTCTTGAACTCCCATCATGACTCCTCAAAATACATATGAATCTTCACATTCCATCATGGAAACATGGAATTTCACTTATATAATAATTACAAATAATATTACAATTTCCACTCGTACTCATATAAGACAAAATAAGGTAGAGACAACTGAACATCCTAATAGGACAAAAGACTATGACGATAGAGTTGAGGTGAACTTAAGAGGGGCATATTGGACATGGCGTCTCTCAGTCACATACTCATGCCAAGATTGGTATTGTCTGATTGTATACCCAAACTGCAAGATAGTGTCATGATGGAAGAAGACTCTGACCTCCATAGAGTCTAGGTACAATGTCTTTGTACCAGTATTAAGCTCTTTCTCAATAAGGATCAACATTGTTCTGATCTAAACTGAGCCACCGATGAAAATCTGCAGGTTTTATCTATTCACCTCCAAGTCCTCCCAGGTGGCCATCTGTTCTAGTTGCTCCAGGTCCTCATCAATCTCCCACAGTACTTTTCACTTGCGTTTAGTCTTGTTCACTGTACCAACTCATGGGATATGGTGGATTATCACCATTAAATCCAAACTATTGTATATATGTAAATATTAGGCCTGAAAGTTTCTGATGAATGAGCTAAGTTTCCTATTATTTTGGTTCAGGATTTGAACTCTAGCTTTCTCTAACTCTACCCACGGCTTCATCTTCTTCACGAGTGTCTAGATGAAGGTGATCACATTGTCTACTCATGCATGAAGATGATAGAGGCTTGTACATTCGTAAGGGTCTTAACAAACTCTCTGATATTCCATTGCAAGTCATGTAAGCAGATGAATGCCTTATGTATGGCCACAAACTCATCACAAATTTCTCGCATAGTGTCTCCATGTGTGGATACTTTAGCAAGTATCACAAATCTTATCTCCTCGTAGTATACATGTTTGAAAGGTGCATCTTGTGATGTTGCACAGAGTTGTTCATTCTCTTGCAAGAGTGCCTATAGATTCTGCGCCAACTGCTTATTTTTTGCCATCAAACACTGAGTGTTAGATATGGTTGCTCCTTTGAAGGCCAAGTTGACATCATCAATGGCATTCAAATTCTTTTTGGTGTTTGCCACTATCACCATTTCTTTCATGAATGTAGGTGATGCATGATCATTTGGGAAGTGCATTGTCCACACTCGTACAACATTCTTCTCTCCAGTTCATCAAATGATAGATTGTACACATCCATCATGTATTATCATCAAGGGGAGCTACCTCCTGTTCTTTACTCAAGGCTTGATTTGCGGGAAAAGGTGGTGGAGTCTAAAAGTTGGCCTGAGGTGTGCTCGGCCTTAGGTCCACATCCTCATCTTTCATCTCTAGTCGCACTTCCATATCCATGACTTCCATCTATTGTGGAATATATATAAAAAATTCCCATTCCTACATATGTTCACTCACTCCTTCTTGTTATAAGTAAATTTGGGCACCATTCCCAATGACTGGTTAAACTGGACATCATCCCAAGAACCAATGAAATAGGTTCTATCATCCCCTATCATTTTAGTTGTTACATGCCCTAATATAAATAACAAGAAAAAATCATCCATGACTTCCACTGCAAGGTTTCCAAGGGTTGAATTATATGTTATATCACCTATGAGCTCACCAATGCAGTATCTCAAGGGACTAACTATTTTTCATATGCAGTTACCTCCATTCAAGGGTGCTCTGCAAAGCACTTCCTGACATTCATGAGTGCGTTGGTCAAATTGGAGCGAAATTCTCATTGTTCTGAAATCTCCACATGGTCAGTGCCTTCTAGAAGATTCCATATGTGTCAAACTTCGAATCCATGTGTCCATATAACACCTCTGAGCTTGGGAACATGTATTTCCTATTATTAGAAAGTCATTGGTTGAGAAACTACCCTCAGCTGCTCTATAAATTGAGCATAGATCCTAGTGCTTGAGAAGGAAAGAAATTTGGTAAAGAAATGTTGTTGAATTCTCAATTGAGTGTGATTAGAGTGCTATGTTGCTGGTGAGATGTTTATTGTGATGAGGATGGGATGAATGTTGGAGCTGGTGACATCAAATCAATCATTGGTTGTAACCTCCCCCTTCTATCCATTAATACAGATTGTTGTTCATTTTCCCACATATGTATCTATTTATGTTTCTATATTTCATATCATGGATTCTTAGCTGATCTATATGTTTCATGTTTCATTAATTTAAATGATTAAGATAAATAGCCATCTGTATATTGCAATATCTTTGTTATTTAGTGTTTATACTTGCATGAACTAGTCTGGCGACCAAAGTTGGATTGGAAGCTACAACAAGAGCGAGAGAAGGAGAATAGGAAGTGCTTTGATCACAAGTAAGTTCATCTATCTTTCTGTGTGCCTATTTATTCTTATAGAAAGTGTCTTCAAAGTATTTGATCTGTTGTTCTAAATGCATAGCACAACATTTAGGGAATGTGTTTTATTCGTAATCCATAATTCTGCATAACAAATTGGTGACTCCAGCGGGGAGTTTCCCTTCATCCTTGGTGTGTTTTTGTCTCTCATTATCCACCCAATATCATTTACTCTCAATTATTAGGCTTTCAAAACAAATAATTGCATTATATGTGTGTTTAGTAGCTTGAATTTTATTCTCTGTTGCGCCCAACGCATTTTTGGTCAAGACACAATGCTTTGCATAGCAATGTATCCTACTTAGGGGTTCTTTGCAACGCATTGTCTCCCCTTAGAGACTGTATTGCCCCCTAATCCAACCAGATTCCCTTTGAATTTTTCATTTCCATTACACTCAGACTTTTTTTCGTCGTGTTTTCAATTGTCTGATACCTCATAGAGATGAGTGAATTTTCCTGAATCTTCCTCCTTTTAAAAGTAAGTTTGTTCAATATTGTCTCTTTAAATGTTTTTCTTTATCATTAACAAATCAAATTCAGAGTATTTTATTTCTACATTAGATCCATTTTTTCCGTAAAGGAAATTGTCGTTAAATTCTTAGTTTCCTGTAGGAAAGAAATTGTAGCTCCATTCTTCATTTTTCCTAAAAGAGAAATTGTTGTTAAATTCATCGTTTCTCAAAGAAGAAAGCATTTGTTTTTGTTGATTTGATGCATATAGTTTCTTTTTTACATTCAAATTAAGGGAGCTAAAAAGAAAAACCTGCATTTTCATGTAGTGGATTGTGTGTTTTGCATAGGAACAAGTTAGGAAAGTTGCATATTAGTTTGTGCTCTTTTTTGTTTCCTCTCAAAATTGATTTATCTTTCCCTGTAGTAGCTAGGATTTTCATTGAAAAAGCTAAAATTAAAAAGTTTTCTTATCATTTTAGTTTTCACTTTAGGAATTTCCACCACATCATCATGGTGAACCTTGAAAGGAAAATTGATAAACAAGATCAACTTAAAATTTACATCATTTTACCTAAAAACGCATTGGAACCATAACGATAACATTTAGAAGGTCTAGGCTAGAGACATGTTCCGGCATCCTAAAACATAGCAGCTCTCATTAATTGTTTGTGATACATTCTGAGTGTGATACCTCACTCCACATATGTAAGTATATCATAGCTCGTCCACGTACCTTCGGGTATATCGGGCGATGTTATAGTACAAAAAGTATAAAGGGGTGCTCTCACTATGATGTTTCGCATTAGAAAACGCTAATACGGACGTGGGCCTCCACGTACCTTTGGTTATATTTGGGAGGAAAAATTTAGGTTGTTATCCATCCATAGTGAACCAAGTCAGTCACCTTGTAAATTACGATACACTAAACACAACATTTGGGAATATTGTCTGCCCGTACTTCTTGGTTCACCAGGAAGTATTCTGCAGTTCACAGTTTCTTGGTAAACTTTTTTCCTAGCATTAATCTTTTATTTTATTTATTTATTTTTTGGTCATAAAATAAATCAGTCATCGTGGAAGATGAAAATTTCTTTCTCCTTCATTTGCGTAGACTTTAATTGAAACCACCTTTACCACCAGAAGTCACTTTTGGTCGATGAAGGCGACATTGCTATACCAAAACCAGTACCATCAGTTCCTTTGGTGAAGCATCATCTTCCCATATGCCAGAGTCGGCACAAGTTGTTTCTAAAAATCCTGGCTCATCTATTGTTATCAAGATGGTGTCCTCATAGCTACCCGTGGTCATGATCCAGCCAATCAATGAAACCATTCCTCACAAACCCAACATTTTTCAACCGGAAGTTGATCAGATCCTATCTCTTTTTTGCCAGAACATCTACATCCCAAATTCGAACGACCAGAAGTTGTTCCTATATTGATCTCCCCACAATATATTATAGCGATTGAGTCTCCCATATCACGCAGTCAACCTCCTGAAATATACTTTGGGCCTGACGACAAAATCCTTCCACCTAGTTTAATTTCGATTGAAAAAATACCAAAAGATGAAACACCTTTAACTCCAACCCATTTTGGGGAGGATCTTTACCTATACGATTCTTTTCCTCAATCACCATACTCTTCTTTTTTTGATCTTGTGCCTATTCAAATTCCCGTCGATTTAAAATGGTATACATTGGGTCAAGTAACCATGCCTGAACCAACATCTTCAGTTGGACCATCTGTTCTGATTGCATCAACACCTGCTCTTGCTACCCCGTCGATGTTCACAACTTCACCAAAGTCATATTTACTTGGTGGCCCTATGGTCACATTAGGTTATAAAAAATTATTTGGAATTTTCTCTAGTGCATCTTCAAACCCATGGACTTCACCAATTTCATCGTCTATTATTCTAACTGGTAAACCTATAGTGAGTACAGAATGGCTTGATCCTTTATATCCATCATCAGGGAAATATAAAGCTAGTCCATTTGGGTCTATTCCATCCAATACCATCACAACTAGACTCCCTGCATTAGAGAGAATTATGTTCCATCTTATTACACTCCTCATGCTGGGGGGAAACCTATAGTCACCCAATTTGATAGTACTCCGTCGTTTTATGGTTAACCTAATGTTCAAATGAATGTTTTTCAATTGCATCCCACTCTACCTATCCAACCATAAACAGTCATACACTCGTATCAAACAATTCAACCTGTTGCACCCACATCAATTCCACTTGTTAATACAACTTTACCCCTGTTACAAACTCAAACTGTTGTACGAAAACCGTTTCAGGTGGGTCCTTCAACTCAATATCCTCAAGTATTGGGCCCTCAAACTCCAACTCCTTCAGCTAATTTACAACAACCACCTATACCTGGAATCATTTATTCACATGATGTATTACCATATTATGGGATGTCGGAGCCACAACTAGGTTATAACTTTCCTCAACAGAATCCAACTTATTCTAATTTGGGTTATAACATTGATGGATAGATCCCTTGGCATCCTTAGGCACAAATGCCATGACATCCTTCATTTCAACAAGTATTGTACCCAAGTTTTGGTCAACATAATGCTCAAGCCTTTGCCTATCAAAATAACCACTATCTTAGTTACCAGCAACATATTCATTATTCTAGTGCTCAAAGTCCTATTGCCTAAGAAATTCCATCATACCCTAGCTATGCTCAACCTCACCTCAATCGATAGTTTCCCTTTGTTGCAACTTTAGAGTTACCATATTTAAATAAGCTCACTAATGATCTAATCAACTATGCTCCTTGGTGGCTAGTGATACCTCATTAATTACCCTTGGATATTCCTAAGTTCAATGGAAGGAAGACCCGTCAACTCATGTTATGACTTATCATTTGTGGTGTTCATCAAACTCCCTAAATTATGACTCTGTTTGACTACGTCTTTTCCAGTGTACGCTCACTGGTCTGGCTACACAATGGTACATTGAGTTACCTAGAGCTTCTTTTGATAACTTAACTGCCCTAGATACTATCTTTTTGACACACTTCTAGTTACCCATCCGATATGAAACTGGAACGGAAATTTTGAATAATTTTAAACAGAGTAATGCTACTCACATTTCTGATCATATTCATGAGTGTCGTCATCGTCGTAGAATGGTTAAGACATTTTTTCCTAAGAAAATCCTTGCTGAGTGGTCCATTAAGTCCCTGTTACCATCTATAACTAAGGATTGGCTAAGGGTGGTGTCGTCACTGAAGAGCAAGTCATTGATCATGCCCAATATTTAGACTTGATTTATATTCAGTTTAGCACGCTCTATGAGAAAATTCCTAATGTGTCATGATCTAATTTTACTATTCCTCCTCCATCAAATGAATCTCATGCCAGAGATGGTATGATCGGTACTGCAAGCGCACATCATACTAATGCATATAATCATGCGTCTTCTTCTGAAATCAATGTCATGTCATTTAGCAAAGGAAAAAGTGATAAGCAACTTGGAAGTAAGAAAAAAGGGAAATCAAAGAAAATTAAAACTTCTACCCCATAGGAAAGATCATCTAATCAATCATTTGGATATCGGAAACCTCATTGTCCATGCAAAATCTATAATGAGGAACACTTTCACTACAATAGAAAAGGACATTGGCGAGGTTCATGCTTGTCATGGACCTTTAAGGTCCGTCACCAATGTCACATATGGTGACGGTCCCTCAAAAAGCGTCGCTGTAAGTGTCTATAGTGATGATCCTTTAAGGTCAGTCACCAAATCCATTTTCAATGACACTTTTGGAGAGGGTTATTAAAGGCCCATCACTAATTCTCTCTTTGGTGACATTTCTAGTGACAAAATTTTAATGACCCTCACCGATGCTCTTTTTGTTACTTTTGGTGACGGTAAAAAACAATTCTTCATCATTGATCACTCCAATGAGTTTTTGATGACGTTATATGTGCTTTTTAATATATTTTTTGTCAAAAGATAATGATTTAATACCATTATTGTGGAGTATTTTTTATAATATGTCCAAGGCCATAGTGGTTAGAGTCAGTCAATTTTTTAAAAAGTAATTTCCCTCAAGTAAGCACTACTCGAATAGATTTTTCCTATTAGTCAACACATGATTCATATCTATTAATTTTATTATCTATAAAATTACATTTAGATAAATTCCTAGTGTGTGTAGGAAATATATTATTTAAAACATAATCAAGCTCTATCAATTCTATTTATGAGAAAGACCTAACACTCCTCAACAATCTAGGCACACCTTAATTCAATTAATTCTTTGGCACACACTAACATTTTTTAGCACCTTGCATGTCTTGGAACATATTTGTACCTAGAACATATTGTCATGACACTGATTCCCAAGCACATGGTGGCATGTGCTAGCACAACATAGAACTCTCCTAGCATGTGTTGGCATGCATGTAGTCCCTAGTATGCCCTGGAACACCTTGGTTGAATGCATTGACATACATTAGCACTTGGCACACAATGCCACTTGGCATGTATTGGAAACTATTATTAGTGTGGCTAGCTTTCCCCTTTTTAAAAAGATAAAGTCCCGACTTATTAACACTCTTATTGGTTCTTCCTTTTTTTTCCTTGAAACTTCTTGACACATATTGACATACCCTAGCACCTTGCACATCCTTAGCACCTGGCATGTCTTGGCATATCTTGGAACTATTTGGCACAATAATTAGCACACCCTAGAACTCCCAAGCACAATTTGAGACTTCTTGACATGCCTTTATATTCCTTAGCATGCCTTACCAATCCTTAGCATAACTTATCACTCGCTCCTTGGCATGACAACTAGCACTCATTAACACTATTCCCTAGAAAATGTTCCTCATATTCATTAACTTACATTAATTTTTACCTAGTGCTCCCTTAATGTTTTTTTCTAGTACTCCTTAACACTCCTCAACATGCGTTAGCACTCCCTAAAACACCTTAGCACTCTTCAACATGCCCTTCCACTTCATAGCATGCATAACACTCACGGACACATATTGACACTTGGCACGTGTTGGCACTTGGAAAGTCTTAGCTTGTATGGAATACGTTGACATGCCTTGGTATGATTTGGGATGGTTTAATATTAAATTTATTTGAGATCAACTATTGGAAAGTAGATGAGAAGCAACAAAGGAAGGCTTGGCACTTAGAATGCACTAAGACTTTGTACTTGGCACCTATTGGTGCCTAGTTTTGGTGTGCCTAGCATGCCCCTCTTGGAAAAGGTAAATTGATGACTTGTTAACCCTCTTATGTGTTCATTTCCTTGTAGTTTAACTTGTTTCTACCTTTTTTTGCCTTCATATTCATTGGCACGCATTGACACACCCTTGCACATCTTGGCATGCCTTATCACTTGGCACATCTTAGCATGTTTGGCATGCATTTGCACTATATGACACATCTTAGCATTCCCTAGCACACATTGGCACTCATATCCTCGCAACTATCCTTTACATTTTTTTACGACTTGAGAACCCAGTCAATTCCTTGGCTACTATAGTTCATGTGACAATATTGGCTTGCTTCAACCGCATAAACTTGACCAATTGAACCTACTACAAGTAGATTGTGCCTTTTTCACCTAAGAACTACATATAACTCACCTTATACCACTCATGTCCAAGCTCAACTTGTCCCAATTAACTATTTACTAAGACAAGGATCACATGATCTAGCCATGGCCATCAAACAACTAAGAAACATAGCTTACATAGAAAATATTTCACATATATGTCCAGTCCATATAAACAATAGAACATTAACTGAGATTTTGCAAGAACCACAAGATGCACAAGGCACACAAGATATAAGTTGAAACAATTCAAATGCCCCAAAATGTGTACACAACAATGTACAATAAGAAATTATCTAGAATATTTTAAAACATGAGCATGTAGCCAAAGTGTGCCAAATCTCATAGAAAAAAAATAGTTAAAGGCAAAACAATGTTGTGCCTATCACAAAGTGATATCCCTTTGTCTAAAACTTCTATGTCAAGCCCTGTATAACAACCATAAGCTCTCCTCCTGTAAATCCTATTCTGAACTTCTCCTAACAAACTTTGTCCTTAGCACACTTGCATTCGCTGACATCCCTCGCACACTCTCTTATTCGTTCCATTCCATCCATTTTGACCTAGTTATCCCTTGATATGCCCCGACACTCCCTAACACTCTTCAGCATGCATTGAAATTTTCCGACATGTTTTGGCATGCCTTTTCATTCCTATTGTGCATGCCCTTACCCTCCCTAGCTATAATTCCCTCACAAATACCCTTACTTAACTTAAAACTTGGGAACCCAACCAAGCCCTCGCTTGACTACAAGAGCTTGAACAAGTTACAGTTACTACAACTAGACTATGTTGTTAAATTGTGTAGCTTGGGAGGTACTCCACAAGCCTAGTGAGATTGGTTTGTGTGAGTTTGGCCACAAAAGGCTTTGTGGGAAAATAATCCAAGCAAAGGGATTTTGGACCAAAGATGGGGTTTAAAATCTAAAAGAAAATTAAAAAGGAAAATTCATATTTCCTAAGGTCTAAGTGGATAAAATCAATAAGTTCTAGAGGGTTCCTAAGAGGTCTAGGAAAAACTATTTAAGGAGGCCTTAGGATGAAGGAAAGAACATCGAGTGAGAAGGAGCTCATTTGATCAAGGGGGTGAAGAGAGATGTAGTCCTAAAGTAGGTTGAGTAAGAGGGCTGAGTAAGGGTTGCTAAAGGGAGGAAATGAGCATCCTCTAAGAGTAAGATCATCATGTGAGGATTCACAAGAATGTTGCATACCTTACTAGTCATCTCGAGCTAGGAAGTAGGATGGCATATTGTTCTTTCTCTTATGGCAGATCAAGCTTAAGAGAGGTTTCTCATGAGAATCTAGGCATGTGATTTCAATGGTGTCTTTGTGTGAAGGCCGCATCAAATTATGAAATGTTGAAATTTGCAACAAGAAACATTGAAATTGGAAACCAGAAAGGACAAAAAAAAAGTGCACCCACGCTGGTGAGGAATCTTGATGCACCAAGAGTAAGTAATGTGGGGCATCTAATTTATTTTTCCCTTAAATAAATTAGACAATAAATGTAATTTTATCTCATAACAACTTCTATCCGTTAAGTGATTCATGATGATTGAGTTAGCTCAAGAAATTTGAGTTGAGGGTCTAAGATGAGGCATGTAGAGTGATTAATCTAATATTTTTGGGGTCCAGTTTCACTGGATGCATTAGTGGGGTCCATGTGTGAATTAGTTAACTCAATTAAATGAGTTAAAATAATTTTAAATAGTTCTAACTAAGTGATGACCTAGTGAGAGGTCAGATAGTGAACTAAATTAGATTTAATTCACAATGAGTTATAAATCAGATAACTGATGATTCACTATTAATAGTTTCATGCATATCAGTTCCTAGGAAGACCCAGTTAAGACAAAGGTTAAAGGGAACATAACTATTAGTTGTATTTATACATAATTTCCCATGTGCAATTATAAAATCGTTGGGATGCCATGACAGATTGCACATCAAGGAAGATTGATTTTCCTAATTAATAGGGAGCTAATTCCCTAGGAATTGCATGAGCAAGGCATGTTGAAGGAAGGATGAGAATTGGCTAAGTACTAGACCGAAATGTACTTCGGGTGAAGATAAATACTTGGCCTTGATGAAAAATTCTGCAATAATCTTTGGATGCCTCCAAGCCGATCTCTCAAAGAGAAGAGAGACTCCTCCTCCGAAAAATAGCAGATGGAGGTGGTGTAGTGAACCCTCACTGCAACACCCAGTAGCACAACATTATTCTGCTGCATAAATAACGTTGTCTTGAAGGAGGATGCTTGGCCTCAAGCCTGGATGTGAGACAAATTAGTACAACTCCTTCAAGAGGCTTCTCAAGAAAGGAGAAGGATTCCCAAGCGGGAGATCCTTGTGCTAAGCAGCACAGCAACTCAACTAAACAGCCGAGATTACAGAAATGTCTAAGAAGACATGAAATCAATAATCATATGCATGAATAACAATGGCTACCTTGCCCTTCTTTTAAACACATGAGATCTCCTTCTCCATGGGCCCCACTCTACTAGGGTTTCCTCCTTCAAGTAATATTCCCTCCTCTATCTCTAAGCTGTCCCATAGATGCTTTCCAGCTCATGCCTCTGTGATGTTTGACTTGGTTAAACCTAACCAAGCCTCTTTGCAAAATGTCCCCTTTCACACATGAGGGTGTGAAATCTAGTTCCAAGGCTGATCCCCTTTTATACTAGAGGTATTTTATCCATGTTTTTATTAGGAATGGGCCTTCTCACCCAATTATTCACCTCCTAAGTGAAAATAGAAAAATTTAATACTCCAATTCATTGCGGGAAAAATTTGGAATATTACAGTCGTCCCCTCCCAAATGTTGCTTGTCCTCAAGCAACTGCAAGGATAGAACTGGAAAGTCTCCACTCAAGGCATGGAGTTATAAATGTGATGAGGAACATCTTCCCCATGTGGATCCTCCATCCCCAATCAATCATCCAAACAAAATGAGTCACCTCCCAACATGGTAACTCCTGAAAATCTCCTTCCACCTCAAGCTCCAGAAATGAAGGTGGGCTAAAAATCTAAACATTGTAAGCATCGTAGCCTACCCCAAGCTGTCCATCTCTCCACTTATGAAAATTTTAGAGTGTGTGCTGATCCTGGGCTATAAAAGTATTGCCCCAAATGGCAAAGTGAAGAAAAACTCTCCAAAGAGTTCTCCTCCAACAATGAAGAACAAGCTGGCCCAAAACAATCCATCCATGATGAATAGGACATGGTCATCATAGAGTAGCCTTTTGAGAATTTTTCTGTAAGATTTACATGATAATTCATGGTACAAACAATATCTCAATAGGACACAACGCAGTCTCATCCACTACAACTCCAGAAAATAGTGTGGCAAGAAGTGTACAAAAATCATCTCATCTACTAATGAATAGTAAATGGCTGAATATGTCATCAATACATGATAAAATACTTGCCCATGATTATACAATGGATGAATATCAATCTCATGGCCCACCTGAAAAGAGAACAAATATGTGGTTGTGGTGGCCATATCTCCTCCCATGCTCCCATTAGAACATGTAGTGTGGAAAATGTGGGAATTCTCCCCACTCAAGGACATATTCAACTCATGCGTCAATCTCATAATCATGATTCCCATACAAATCTGATACATATCAACAAATGAATTCATGATTAGAAACAAAATCAATAAAATGTTGAAGGTTTCATGTGGTG
Organism: Pinus albicaulis; assembly: GCA_034641835.2. Classification (NCBI taxonomy): domain Eukaryota; kingdom Viridiplantae; phylum Streptophyta; class Pinopsida; order Pinales; family Pinaceae; genus Pinus; species Pinus albicaulis. Next base: position 1,809,708,507 of record CM076578.1, read on the forward strand.
CAAGAAGGTTCCAACGACTTTCCCAATATTGATAGCACAGTTTTCCAAATTGATGCTTCAGAAAATTACAAGGCAAAATGTTTCTTGATACATAGTGAGTCATGTATGTCATCATATGGAAAATAGGTGGATATAAAAACTAAACATACATGGAATGAGAAAATTTTTTCCCAAGGCCACATAAAATATGGCTGCCTCCATCATGTAGATTGGCCCAACACTGATCATGGAGCAATGTGACAAGCTTGCCCTCTTGTGAAGAAATGCATTTTATAGCAATGGTAAGAGTATGAAAATCAATAAATGTAAAAAAAAAAAAATCCTTACCATAAGTTGGAAGTAAGATGGTACAAGGATTCATGAGTGAGTCCTCCATAGTTTTGTGGCATGCAGTGAAGAAGAATGAATCATGTGCTGCAAGAAGATAATCCTCCTTATGCTTGGAAACCAAAGTCAAGAATAATATTCCATAGTGATAGATTCTTCCATCAACTACTATGTCATCATCATCTCCTCCTTGTTCACTAAGTGCATACAATGTGAAGTGATCCTGGGGAAAATCCATCCATAAATCTCTATTCCCAAGTGACATCATTGTGAGCTCATGCAAATAAGCTCCTGTCAATACAATGCTCAGTTCTTTGACATGCTCCTTGTCAAAGACTCCTCTAATAATGCTACAACAAATATGGAATAATCCCCAAGATGTAAGTGCTTCCAAATCATCAAATACCAAGGAGATAATTCCATCTCCTCCTCCTATAACATTATGCCAAGTGTGAGAGCAATTATGCACTTGCTCTCCCAAGAACAAGAAAAGAAACAAAATATTTTCTTGCCTCCCTATACTTTCATCATACATTCATGTGATAAAGACACAATGAATGATATGAGTATCACATCAACACCATGCATCCATACTCTATGTTTCCTAATGATGCAAGTATCCTACCATCTCTCATCCTCCCTCCTACTCTTAGGAAGAGTGTATGCCAAGTGATGGCCAAACTCTTTCAAGAGTAACCAGCGCAACCAAGCCTCCTGCTGCCCGATATCATAAATTTGCAAGTAGCCTCCCAGCTCCTTTCTTATCAACCACATCCACTCAATCACCTGTGGATGTCTTCTCCTTTTCCTCATCTTGGTACTCATCACATGAGGGCTACCATTCTCCCAAACCAAATCTCTGTCTTTGCATTCCATGGGATTTTGAGATGCAACCTTCTCAAGGATCATTGAGACCCTATAAGGACCCAAATAGGTGGTAGGAAAAAACCTCCCATCATGATGTGTATGGCTCAAGGAATGTCGAACACAAGCATGAGAGATGTTATCCATCCTAAGATGTCCTCCATCTTCTATCTTCTCTGGTGAGAAAGGAATAAAATCATTGCACTCCCTGGTGTGTTGAAGTGCACTTCTAATGAGATATCTCCTTGAAACCTACCTCTCAACAATAGTCTTCCAAAACCATTAAGGTCTTGGATCTACTGAAAGTAGAAGTTCCTCTTTGAGCTGAGAGGAGGCATTGGGGCCCTTGTTTTTGTTTAGTTTTGAAATCTTGGCTAAGACATTTTGAACTTTGACCCTTTTTGAGTTGCGGAATAAATACACATGGCAACCACGACCGCGCCGCAACTACCAGGAGTCGCGGAGCTACCAAGGTGGTGCGGAAGCACTCGATAGCTGGAGATAGAACAGGGAAAAGTGCAGATGAAGGAAACACAACAGAAGATAGGAAGTGGAACACGCAGATAACAGGAGAGAAGCCAGGAGAAGCCGAAGTAAAGCCACAGAGGAACCGATAGTCGCGAGCGCGGGTGAATAAATAACAGTCACCCGGCTGAAAAGAAGAGGCTGAATGTTGAATAGATGCTGAAGAGGTTGCGAGGCTCGAGACAGGAAAAGATGCACAGAGCAGCGGTGGAGGATTCATGCATGTTCTTCATATGGTTTCTTATCTTCTCTATTCTACCTTTCTGTTCTGAAACCCATCTGTATCAGATTTGTAGCTATCTGTGGGAATGCCATGTAATCATGTGTTCTACCAAGAGATTAATACAATGGGAGATTGCTGTCTAAATAAGATGTCCATGTGCTTATAATGTGTTTCTGCTGGTTTAAAATTTTATTTGTGAATGTCTGAATGCTTATTAAGTGATCTTGCGTATATAACTCGGTATATGTAATGGATGCACTGCCCTTCATTAGTTGCGGGTTTGTTTCTTGCCATTGATCTCATCCCCTTCTGCATGTGGTTGCGGCACGCCTTGGGTGAGACGCACTGCTCTCTAGAGTAGGGTGAAAATTTCGGCGTGTTCCTAGACTACACCGGACCCCTTTGTTGGCCACAACTCTTGAACCTGGGTCTTGTCCGCGAGACCTGACTCCTCGCCAACAAATGGTTTCGTTGCCGGGACCTACATGTTCTGAGGGGATCTAGATCATGGTATCGAGGATCTTTGAAGGAGCGATACGGCGATGGTGGGATGATCATCTTGACCAGTTCATTGCTCAGCAAGCAGAGCTGACCAAGAAAAAGGAGGCGGCGATCAAGGAACTTGTTCTTTTCTCTGATTCAGCCTGTTATACGTACGAAATTTTCTGGGGAAGGTTCCCTACGGACCTTTACAATTGGTTGCGGAGGTTATGAGCGACGCTGCCCCAAGAAGGCTTGCGGAAGATAAACCGCAAGTGGACGCATGAAGATCTGGTGGCACTGCATCGGGTAGATACTGACCTAACCCGCGCAGTGGATTTTTGGGTAAGGACCACGTTGGAAGGATACGCTGTGGAGTTTGCTGCTGAGTGCTACCAATCTTTCTCGAAGGTCGAGGCTGTTTTTCACTCAGGGCTGAGGGGGAAGCTGTTGAAGAAGATTCCGCTGTGGATCAAAGCCCTAATGGTGGACGAAGGGTTGATTGAATTCCACAAAGCGGGTATGGAAGCGTAAACCACTTGTACTGGGGGAAGGGTTGAGGGGACCGATGCGGTGTAGAATGTGAAAGTGGGGAGCGGGGAATGGATGCTGAGGCCGCATGCAAGTTGCGGGAGCTACGTGCACATCGGCGGGCACAGATCGCCGATAGGTGGCGAAGAAGGGTAATGCGAGATTTGAAGAGAAGAGAGATCGAGAGGAAAAATCAGAAGGAGGCGCCTCAGAGGACGGGAGTTATGGGTTTGGATACCCGGAAAGAAGACGGGACAGCAGTGGAAGTGCAGTGGGTGCATGGGAGCCCAGCGACGCGAGAAAGAGAAGTAACGACTAGCGAAGATAACGGAAAGATGCAGCCCGAAGAAAGTTCTAATGATGAATGGCACAGCGTGATGCAGCGGATGTTTCAAGATCAGACAACACCCACCCCTCCAGGTAGCCCTACTTCTCACCTTCTGCATGGCCAGGATCCCGACCTTCCCCTGGTACTATATCAACCTTTAAGCAATATTTTTAGTCAGTTACAAGCATTGAGTCGGTCATACAGTAGTGCATCAGTGTCAGTAACGTCCAGTAACAGCAGCGTTACTAGTAGTAGTATTTTTCCTAGTGGGACCGTTATGCAACCAAGACCGGGAGGCTTTATCTTGGTTAATTCTCCGCAAGTACACATGGCTGGATCTTTCACCCGGTATCCAGAGTTCTCTGGCCGGGGCAATGACGACGTAGAACAACACTGGTATCTGTGCGAAGCCATCTGGAGGGCTCGCCAGACGCCAGATGCAGGGAAGTTAATAGAATTCCAAACCACGCTCAGAGAGAGGGCTCTGCGATGGTTCATTAAGTGGTCCGAGGCGCATCCTAACCCTATAATTGCGGACGTGAAGCGGGATTTTGTCCGCGAATTCAAGCTTCCCCAGACAGACCAGCAGGGCCTGTCAGAGCTGTGGGAAATTAAGCAGAAGGAAGGTGAGACCGCGTGGGAGTTGATGTGGCGATTCAAGGACGCGATCGGGAAACTCAGCTACCCGATCGATCCAAACCACCAGAGGGACTGGTTCATCAAGGCTCTGCTCCCCTTGACATGAACCCCTCTCACTCAGCAGAAGATTGATAATCTGCAGGACGCTTTGGAGCAGGCCATGAAGATTGAAGCCATGGCGGGCTACCCCTAGGAATATCGGGGGGGCGGCCCCGCAAGATCCTTCTTTGATAGGGTTGCAACACCAGATCGCTAGCTTGACTGAAAAGCTCAAGGAACTTCAACCGGTGAGGCCAGCGCGACCGGATTTTTGGTGTACTCATTGCCTGGTCGAAGGCCACGTCACAACTGAGTGTCCTCGGTTGCGCGGGGCAAGGGCAGGACCCACGGTCGCCGCAATCCAGGGGGGTCCACCACCAGGGGGTGGCACGGCGATGAACCCCCAGGGATTCTACCAGCCGCAACAAACTTATGCGGGGTTCCCACCGCAATCGGGGTCCTCCACCACAGAAAACTGTGAGATTTGCCGGACGTTGGGGCATCCTCCTCAGATGTGCCCGATACTACAGAAGTATTCCACGGTCCCGAATAATGTATACTGCAAATTTTGTGTGTCAACGACTCACAACACTGAGCAGTGCAGGGTGCTTGATGCACTTGCGGATCGACTGGATCGTCCCTCGTATAGGGTGAACGAGGCTCCAAGGGCAAGAGGTGGCAGAGGCATGCAAGGAGGCCACACGGGCGGACGTTGTCTGGTAAAATGCTACAACTGTGACTAGGAGGGTCATGTGGCTCGAGAATGTCCCCTTCCACGACGACCCTGGTGTTCCCAGTGCCGGGTCAACGCCCATGCTACAGAAGACTGTCCGGAGCTCATCAAGAAGTGGGAAGAACGGGTGAGGCAGAGGGGAGCGAATCTGATAAACTCAGAACCGCGCAGCGCCACAACCCCCGACATGCAGAACGTCGCGATAGTAACGAGGGGTGGAAAGAAGACTGGCGAGGATGCCCACGAGAAGGAGCCAGCGCGAGTGGTTTGGCCGGCATCCCCAAAGAAGTTGATCAGGCCTGAAGTCCAGAAGAAGTATTTCCAGGAGGCGGTTGAGGCATTCGCCCAGTTGCGGAACGAGGGAGGGTTGGAGGAGCCCAGGCGGCCGGAATTCGGTGCGCAGAACGTCGCAGATACTGTGGTCGAGGATTGGCTCCGGCTATTCCTCAGGATTGTTGATAACGCTGTGCTGCGGCAGCAGCTCAAGCATGCTTTGGACGGAGCGCTGCAGGGGCGCACAGAACCTAGAGATCCGGCGGACGCTAGCCCTTAATACGTGCAACGTGTCAAGCGGAACAAGCAACGAACAGGCAAAGAATTCCGGCTTAACACGCAGGTCACAGGGTTCCAAATCAGCGACACCATGTTGGACTTGGGGTCCGACGTCAACATACTGCCACGAAAGACATGGGAGGCTCTTGGAAGGCCACGGCTAGCCTACTCACCAATCCAACTCAGGATGGCGAACCAGTACTGCATTTTGCCAATTGGCCGGCTCGAGGGAGTCGAGGTCGACGTTGCGGGGGTGAAGACATACACCGATTTTGAGGTTATTGATATCATGGGCGACAAGGATCCCTATCCTGCCTTACTCGGCATTGATTGGGCTTTTGAGAATTACGCCATCATTGACCTTAAGAAGGAGCTGATGATCTTTGAGGATGGGGAGGTACGGGTCACCCAGCCTCTCGACCCGTATCAGGGCCCGCGATATACGGAAACAGTGGACAATCGGGAGGATGCTCAGATGATGGACCACCTTTATCAGATGACCGCAGGAAAGCGGGACGATTATATTAACCCGACCGCGACATGCATTTCTTGGACGATGTGTGTAGGAATGATGGCGACGAAGTGTAGACCACCACGCGGAGATGTGCCTCCATTGCTCAAGTCCGGTGGGTAGGGACTGAGATCCGCGGATATCCCACATTGTCAAACATGCAAGCAGTCAATACTTTTATTGCCAAGGTGGAAGACCGGGTCCCAGCTGAAAGCCGGATACCACTTTTGGATGTGGCCTTGCAGTCAACATTGGCACGGTGGTGGAAAAATCACCGCAACACTCTGTTGTGATGGGAGTGCGTGGCGGATGCTCTGCGGGCACGCTTCAAAGAGGATGAAGGACCCTGTAGTACGCTTAAGTATCATGGAACTTCCGACCCGCGACACCATTTGCGGGCCTGTGAGGAACAGTGGCGTAGCACCCGGTACCCTGAGGAGCTGTGGGTCCACAGGTTTATCCACTCCCTGGGCACCATTCCCCAGGCCTGGTACCTGTAGGAAGAGCGGAAACGGGAACCCACTCTTGGCAGGCAGTTGCGGACAAGTTCGTTTTGAGCTTCTTGTTCGAAGGGGAGACGGCGCAGGAGTCTCAGGCCCTACAGGCAATCAAGGAAGTCTTGTTTTTCCGCCAGCCCGAGCCCGACGAGGGCCCGGCTGTGTCACGACCTGAGGTCAGGCGCAAGTTGGTTTGTCACCAGATTGATGGGGATCCGGAGGACGATAGTTTGGAGGACCTCAGGCATCTCTATTTTGACGAAAAGGAAGGTGAGCGGAGAATCAGTGAAGAGCCGACGACTGAAGGAGTCCATTTACAGCCGCTAAAGATAAAAAAAAAATGAACATTGGGACGGACGGGAAACCTAAGCTCGCAACGATGGGAGATTACTGGGACGAGGAGACAACAAAAGAAATTTTCAGCCTCCTCCGGGAATACGAAGATTTGTTTCCGTCTTCAGTTACGGACCTGAAGGGGATCAAGGGGGATCTGGGTGAAATGCGCATCACGCTGAAACCGGGGGTGAGGCCGGTGAAGCACCGACCCTACCGGTTGAACCCACGTATCAAAGAGAAGGTCAAGATGGAGATCGACAAGATGTTGGCTGCAGGTCTTATTTTCCCGGTAGAAGAAGCAGAATGGGTGAGTCCCATCGTCATCCAGAACAAGAAGGACAAAGCGGAGATCCGGGTCTGTGTAGACTACCGGAGCCTGAACAATGCCTGCATCCACGACCCGTTTCCCACTCCTTTCAGCGATGAAGTTCTAGATCATGTCGCGAGGAACGAAGCTTACTCCTTCACTGATGGGTTCTCGGGCTACCAGTAGGTGCGCATTGCCGAGGAAGACAAAGCAAAGACGACATTCACCACTGAGTGGGGATCATTCGCATACCACGTTATGTCGTTTGGTCTGAAGAACGCACCGGTTGTGTTTTCCCGGATCGTCATTTTTCTTTCTGGGAGTACATTCACAAGTTCCTGGAGGTCTACATGGATGACTGGACTGTCTACAGTCTATTGAAGAAACACACCTCGCTGTTGCGCATTATGTTTGACCGGTGCCGCCAGCTGCAGATTTCCTTGAACTTGAAGAAATGTATTTTTGCAGTACCATTCGGCACTCTTGGGCCACGTGGTGTGCAAGCAAGGGGTCTGCGTTGATCTTGCCAAGGTCGCGGTCATCGTCCACATGGTGGCCCCCGAGACCGTGAAGCAGTTGTGGGCATTGCTCGGGCACACAGGATATTACAGGCGGTTTATTCGCAACTATGCAAGGATTACGGCCCCTCTGGAGAAACTGTTGCGGAAGTCAGAAGCGTTTGAGTGGACGGCGGAGTGCGGGAAGGCACTTGACACATTGAAGGAGAAGTTGGCGACGGCACCCATACTTGTTCATCCTGACTGGGAGAAGCAGTTCCATGTCCATATTGATGCGTCCGGAATTGCACTTGGAGCTGTATTGGCGCAACCTGGGGAGACGACAGTTGATCACCCCGTGTACTTCGCCAGCCGTCGGTTATCGAATGCGGAGAAGAATTATACCACGACCGAGCGGGAGGCGTTGGCGATGGTGTACTCCCTCCAGAAGTTCCGCCACTATCTTCTGGGCGGCAAATTTACATTCTTCACGGACCATTCTGCATTGAAGTATCTGGTGAATAAGCCTGTGTTGGAAGGAAGAATCTGTCGTTGGCTACTACTTTTCCAGGAATTTACGTTTGAGGTGATTGTCAAGCCTGGCAGGTTGAATGTTGGTCCCGATCATTTATCCAGGTTGGAGACGGGAGAGAATGAAGGCCCGTTGGACGATCAGCTACCGGATGCTGACCTCTTCCGAGTTGAAGCAGTACCAGATTACCTGGCTGACATTGCCACTTATCTGACCACAGGACAGTACCCTCAGGATTACACCCCGCTTCAGAAATGCCACCTGGTTGTCCGGGCGGCCGACTACCAATTGATCGCGGGGCAGTTGTACAAACTGGGGCTTGATGAGGTGTTGCGCAGGTGTGTTCTCGACCATGAACGGGAAGTAGTGATGTGGGAATGTCACAGTGGTGTTGCGGGAGGGCATGTGGGTGCGAAACCCACCGCCAGGAAGGTGCTCCAAGCTGGCCTGTGGTGGCCGACGGTACATGCAGACTGTAAGGCCTATGTGAAGCGTTGCGATGTTTGCCAGCGGACGGGAAGGCCTTCGCACCGGGACGAGCTTCCGCTACACCCAGTGCATGTGTTGCGGCCGTTTGAGAAGTGGGCTGTTGATTTCGTAGGTCCCATCGCACCAATCGCTCGACATTCCAAGGCCCGGTACATCATTACCGCCACGGATTACCTCACACGGTGGGCTGAGGCGGCAGCGGTACGCGACTGCTCGGCAGAGACCGCTGCCCGGTTCATTTTTGAACACATCATCAGCCGCTTTGGCTGCCCATGGAGCTTAACCAGCGATCAGGGTACGCATTTCATTAATGCCATGGTCAAGTCACTACTAGACACATTTATGATTCAGCATCATAAAAGCAGCCCATACCACCCACAGGCCAATGGTACGGTGGAAGCTTTCAACAAGATTCTCGAAAAAGGCTTGACTAAAATCTGCAATGCTCAGCGCGACGATTGGGACGAGCGCCTCCCAGCGGCATTATGGGCCTACCGAACCACAGTGAAACGTTTGACCAACCAGACACCATTCCATTTGGTGTATGGCCGGGAAGCTGTGATTCCCGCCGAGTTCACGGTACCCAGTCTTTTGATCGCAACGTCCCTCTAATTCTCAGAAGAGGAGTCACTTCGGGAACGCCTCCAGGAGCTACAGGAGCTGGATGAGGCCAGATTCCTCGCGGAATTCCACCAGAAGGTTCAGAAGGCCAGGCAGAAAGCGTGGCACGACCGCCACATCAAAACCAAAGCCTTCCAAGTGGGCGGCAAAGTTCTCTTATATGACAGCCGGTTCCAGAAGTTCCCAGGCAAGCTCCAGATGCACTAGTTGGGACCGTACTTTGTCATCGAGATCCGCGACTCAGGCGCCGTTCGGTTGGCACATCTGGACGGTACAGTTCTTCCCGGATGGGTGAATGGCGCATGCCTGAAACCCTACCAGGAGTAGGTACCTTTCACTTTTCATCAATAACTCTCGCAACCGAGAGAACCCGTAGAGTAGCTTAGTCGAATAACTCTCCCGCAACCGGGATGAGCGTAGGGAGTCTTTTCTGTTCATAGGTAATCAGTCAAATAATTGGTCAGTTGCGGGTACCTTACCGCAACCGACTGTGGTCGGGGCGGACCAGTCCAGCGTGTCGCAGCGCCCGTCCAGCGTGTCGTTCGCGTAGGATCCATCCCCGTGCCAGTGTCAGTCCAGGTCATTTCTGTCAGTCCTTTTCTCAGTCCGTAGGATCGCTCAGATTTTCTTCATAAATTACCATAAGTAGACAGTAATCATACCGTAATCATTTTCCATCACCCGTAGTTCCCTCAGCCATCGCGTCCGCCCATCTTCCCATGACGCCGTCAGCAACTGTCAGATTACATACAGGCACGCGATTGATCGCACGATTATCGCAGCCTTGAAGGATAGCAAGAATTAATTGCCGTTATGGAGTCTCATCAACTCCGCTCGTGCCAGCGGAGGACATAATTTGCATGAAGATCAACAGCATGAGAATGACGGACCAGTTCAATTTGGAAGTTGCAGCGACTCCAGAGCATTTGCAGCATCGAAGCGCACCGCACCCAGAAGGAAACTCCAGACGAATCCTCCAAGTTTACCAGCGCCGCGCCAGGATGCCGAGGGCTCTCCTATCCGTCCCTGAACCAGTACTGGACAGCCGAATTCACCGCGTAGAGTCGCTCGTTGGCAAGTATGACAATGTAGCATGTATGGACGCCAACCTGTCTGACCCTGCTGAACTCCCCCACCTCCATTGGCAGACTTACATGGAGCACCATTATATGCCAGGCAGCAGCTCCAACAGTCGAATGCGACCAGAATTCAAGGGCCTACAGCAGTCGTCCTTGATGCATTTGAGGACTCTTCCAGTTTTCGGAACTACGGGACTGGCTCTGCAATGCACCCGGTTCCTTCTCAGGCGGATACAGAACGGGTCCCTGTGGCTCAATGAAGAAATTCCAATTCATGCCGAAGACATTCATCGGCTTACAGGGCTATCTCTAAACGGTGCAGATGTCTCCGCTGCTGGCCAGACATCCTCCAAGCGCGCCCGAAAGTCGGGTGACTCAGACCTGTACACCAAGTATGGCACTCGCCGGGGTGGCAAAGGTGCCAAAATTGACTTGATCAACAAACCAGAAATCCGGTTCGCTTGCTACCTGATCGCTAGCAAGACGATGCGCCACTACACGAAGGGAGAATGCACCCTAGACACAATTTCCATTACAGAGCACTGCACCTGGGGCGCCAAGTTGAATTGGTGCTCTTTCGTGCTGAAGGAACTCTTCGCGGCCTGCGAAGAAAACTACAAGCGTACCACCAGTTTCATTTATGGCTACTTGATTTTAGCTTTCGCCATGTGGAAATGGCACCTTCCTCCTGTCCGGTTTCCAGCGGAGACGACCGCAAGCCAGCCTCTTGCGATGAAATACACCCCCTGGCAGGTGTCCATGGATCCCAGCACCAAACAGGTGAACGCGGAGGCGTTTCGGGCGTGGTACGGGATGATGACAGATGTGGTGACCAACCAGCAACGGGTGCCCAGGCACTTGTTGGACGAGTACAGTGAGCAGGTGTGGTTTGGGGTCAGCCACAGGCACACCTTCCTCCGGCCAACTTGCGTGCCAGACACCACCTTTCACATGGCGCCCCTCCGGTTCCAGCTGAATGACGACACCTTTCACCGTGAGGTCTCTGCGTGGCCGGGGGTCGTCAAGCATGTCCGCGACGGGATCACCCGCTATAACTTTGATCGGATGTTGCCGGCACAGCGGCCTGCCGCGACCGGCGCAAAGGGGTCGTCACAGGTTGCGGCGGAACCTCCACAAGATGCAGCTGAGACCGCACCGGACCTGCCCGAATCGCTGGTCCCGATCGTCGAGCACCTCAATGACCAGGTACGACGACTTAACGTGGCCACCCAAGTTGCTTCAAGTGGTGCCCCTATATTTCCCTCCTTTGCTGAATTTCATATCAGTCGGTCTCGTGTTCCCTCCAATACCGCCCCCCTCATTTCTCCCATCCCCACTAACCTGTTCACCTCTGCCACCCCTATCATCACACCAATGGGCGAACCGGGCCTCGAACCCGATTCATCAGACCCACCTCCATCCAAGAGGGCCCGCATTGCTGTCACAGATGCAGTGGTGGATCTTACTGACGATGATCCACCAACCACTCCACCCACAGCAACTTTGATTCCCGATGAACCTCTGATCGATCCGTCAGAGTTCCTTAACCTTCGCCTCCCTCACACTTCTTTCACTCCGTCCACCGCTCCCACCGGCCGACCACATGCCACTTCCTCCAACCCATCCAATTCATCAGCCACTGTGTCAGATTCTCTTATCCGGGAACTTTTCGGAGGCGACCACGGGGTGGAAGTCACCTCCAGTACTCCAGCCGTGGTACCACCGGTTGACCCCGTGGCCACGCCCCAGGATCCTCCCTCTGCTATATCTACCAGGTTAACAAACGGTGGGGCCAATTCGGCTGCCCCTCCCCCAGAGCAGACCACGCAGCAAGACCGGCCGGAGTCCGAGATGGCCACTTCAGTGCAGCAGCAAACGCCGGTTCATCCTCTTGAGACTTCAAGCCGACCAGTGGCCAGCAACCAACCTTCGCAGGAGCGGGTGCCGGAGCAGCGCACACCCAGCACGACCAATGCAGAACCATGGAGTCCAGCACAGCTGTACCTGCTCATTCAGCGGGCGGCCCTCAAGGCCGAGCAGATCCACACAGAGCTGCAGCAGCGGTGTACCGAGCAGCGTAATCAGATCACGACGCTTACTGAACAGCGCAATCAGCTGACTAGGGAGAAGACCAACCTCCAGGAGCAGGTCAACATTGCTGTTCAGACGTTATCCAATGTATGGCCCGCTGCAAGGGCTCATTATGCCCCACTTCCTGCCACTATAGCGGAGGACAGTATCGCACTCCAGGCTCACCACCTCAGGACTGTTTTCCATGTTGTTTGCAGAGAGAACGAGGAACTCCAAGCGGCGTTAGCCGCATGGCCTACCCTTCCAGATCCACCCAGTGTCCATTCAGAACAGGTGACTGCCAAGCAGACGCAGGCAGTTAGTATGCAGGCAACTCTCCATTCCACTGCAGCCGTGGCTTCTGCCCTTCTGCGAAGTCTGCAGGAGTGCTCACTCGCGCTAACTGTCAAGACGCAGCCTATCGCTGCCCAGCTGCAACAAATTTCCCGTGAAATTCAGGCGACCGCGGACCCAGCAAGGTTAGATCAGCTCTATGCCCAGGCGGACGAGCTCGAACTTCAACTGCAACAGACTGAGGCCGACTCGGCTGCGGCCAAACACGTCCTCCGGGAAATTCGTCCGCCCCTTCGCGCCAATGCTGACGCCATACACCAGCTGGATGCCAAGGCCGAAGCCCAGCTTGCCACGTTGTTCGGGGATGCCCCGACGACCATAGACGAAGCCGCCGCCACCCAGATCTCTCAAGAAGCCGACTTGCTTGTGCAAGAATGGCAGCAAGCGTTGGCGGACTTCACCGAGCTTAGAGATACAGCGCTCCGCCAGGTCCCGGAGTTGGGGCCCTTGTTTGAACAACCAAGTGGCGGAGCACAGCAGGAAAGGGCGCAGGGTGAAGGCACAGCAGAACAGAGCACGAGAGCCAGCGGGGCAATGGAAGTAGAAACTGTTATTTGTGATTGACTCGCGGACGAGTCAAGCAATTGTGGTCGGGGCCTATTGGGGCCCTTGTTTTTGTTTAGTTTTGAAGTCTTGGCTAAGACATTTTGAACTTTGACCCTTTTTGAGTTGCGGAATAAATACACATGGCAACCGCGACCGCGCCGCAACTACCAGGAGTCGCGGAGCTACCAAGGTGGCGCGGAAGCACTCGATAGCTGGAGATAGAACAGGGACAAGTGCAGATGAAGAAAACACAGCAGAAGACAGAAAGTGGAACACGCGGACATCAGAAGAGAAGCTGAGAGAAGCCGAAGTGAAGACACAGAGGAGCTGATAGTCGTGAGAGCGGGTGAATAAATAACAGTCACTCGGCGGAAAAGAGGAGGTGGAGAGGCTGAATGTTGAATGCAGGCTGAAGAGGTTGCGAGGCTCGAGACAGGGAAAGACGCGCAGAGCGTCTGCGGAGGATTCATGCATGTTCTTCATATGGTTTCTTATCTTCTATTCTACCTTTCTGTTCTGAAACCCATCTGTATCAGATTTGTAGCTATCTGTGGGAATGCCATGTAATCATGTGTTCTGCCAAGAGATTAATACAATGAGAGATTGCTGTCTAAATAAGATGTCCATGTGCTTATAATGTGTTCCTGCTGGTTTAAAATTTTATTTATGAATGTCTGAATGCATATTAAGTGATCTTGCATATAGATTTGTATATGTAATGGATGCACTTTCCTTCTCTAGCTGCGGGTTTGTTCCTTGCCATTGATCTCATCCCCCTTTTGCATGTGGTTGCGGCACGCCTCGGGTGAGACGCACTGCTCTCCGGAGCAGGGTGAAAATGCCGGCGTGTTCCTAGACTACACCGGACCCCTTTGTTGGCCACAACTCTTGAACCTGGGTCTTGTCCGCGAGACTTGACTTCTCGCCAACAATTATCAGAGCTCATTGAGAAAGTGTCATCTTGAAAGGAGAAAATGTTTCTCACTCCAGGATGTCTACTATGTTCCCTCAAGTCTTCAAACCCCAACCTCAAATGTGATGTACAATCCAACAATGTCTCATGAGAATGATGGTTTGCTTCCTCCTTAAATGTTTCCATGTTGCACAATGCAATGCAACCAAGTTTCTCTATAGTATCAATTTGATTTGACCCTTCGTCATGTAAAAGAAAATATCCACAACTATCAAAATAATTTACTGAAACAAGAGATTGTGGAAATATTTTCATACCTTGATGAGGTTTGGGAACCTCTTGTAGGGCTGCAAGAGTTCCTTCCTCCAATGTTTTGGTTGCCTCAACTGTTGATGCATGTGGCTGCTCCTTCATGAGTGTGACATCGTTATTACAAGGCTTCTCCCATTCATACTCCTTGAGGTCTTCTTCAATACCTCTCATAGTTTGGAAAATAGGAAGGGAGATCTCTTCTTCCGTCGTCCTTCCAAGGGGTGGAGTCATGATTTAATTTTCTATGTAAAATCCTTCTTCTTGATGAGAATAGGAAGTGCATGGTCATTCCTCTTCTTCTTCTTCAATCTTCTTGTTTCTGAACATTGATGAGATTAATCTCATTTTCTTCATCATTCTAATCTTCTTGGGCTAAGACTCACAGGCTGAGCCAAGAAAGCTACTTTGATACCACTGTAATATCCCAAATTAGGAATAGCTACACTATTGGAAATATCTCAAGATATTACCAATGTGGAGATCAGCAATACATAAACATGAGCTGGAAAATAGAAATGAATATATTAACACCAAGAATGCCAGAAGATCTACATAACCATTACATTATATCATAGCAGCAACAATGTGTACAAGATCTTGAGGAAATCATCTCTCAAGCTAGGCAATGTAGCCTCAATGAAACAAGTACATAAAGTATGACAAAGAACTGCTACACAAGAATGCCCAAGGCTATGACTGCGTAGTATATGAAGGATAACTGCTGCAAAATAGTGTCAATACACAAATATGACAATATATAGCTCAGATAAAAGAGGGGGAGCAAGATCTCAACCCCTGGAAACAACAATACACAATCCTTCGAAGGATTGGCTGAAATAAGTGAAAAATGGCAAATCAACAGAAATGTCGGAGTTGTTGGGTAATAGCAGTAACTGAAGAACTAGAAATAAGTGGAGAAGGCTGAAGATGCTGCAATCAATGAAAATACCTCCTCCAATGGATCTCTAGAATGAAAGGCTGATCCTCTCCCCTAAGATCTCACCCTCCAAAGATATCTGCAAAGCCCCACTGCAAATGCTCCACTAAAAAAATGTAGTCACTGGATGAAACTGCACTGCAGAGCTAGGGAATGAGTTGGCCTTGATGCTAAAGTCTAAAATAAGCTCCAGATGCCTCCAATATGATCTCTCAAAGAGAAGAGAGACTCCTCCTCTGAAAAATAGTTGTTGGAGGTGGTGTAGTGAACCCTCACTGCAACACCTAGCAACACAACATTATTCTGCTGCAGAAATAACGCCGTCTTGATGGAGGATGCTTAGCCTCAAGCCTGGATGTGATAAAAATCAGTATAAATCCTTCAATAGGCTTCTCAAGAAAGGAGAAGAATTCCCAAGTAGGAGATCCTTGTGCTAAGGAGCACACCAACTCAGCTAAACAGCCGGGATTGCGGAAATGTCTAAGAAAACATGAAATCAATAATCATATGCATGAATAACAATGGATGCCTTGCCCTCCTTTTAAACACATTTTTAAACACATGAGAGCTCCTTCTCCATGGGCCTCACTCTATTAGGGTTTCCTCCTTCAAGGAATATTCCCTCCTCTATCTCTGCACTGTCCCATAGATGCTTTCCACCTCATGCCTCTGCGTTGTTTGACCTGGTCAAACCTAACCAAGCCTCTTTGCAAAATGTTCCCTTTCACACATGAGGGTGTGAAATCTAGTTCCAAGGCTAATCCCCTTTCATACTAGAGGGCTTTTATCCATGTTTTTATTAGGAATGGGCCTTCTCACCCAATTATTCACCTCCTAAGATAAAATAGCAAAAGTTAATATTCCAATTCATTGCAGGAAAAAATTGGAATAATACATGCAGTTATAAAGTCATTGGGATGCCATGATGGATTGCGCAATCAAGGACGATTAATCATTTATTTCTCTTACTTATATGTGATTGTGCGATCGTGTTTTGTTTCTACAAATTGTAGGAAGGATTCACTATCTTGTTTTAGTACATTACAATATGAGATTGAATCCCATTGGTTGGATTTTCTACATGAAATAGAAGAGAGTGTTGACATGATCTTGTCTTGAAGGCCGCAATGTCTGTGATAAAGACCAACATAAATGGAGGAGCACTTGCACTATAATTTAGAGCTAGAACAAAAGTAGACATAGCTGTAGAATTGACTGGGATAACCCTAGTTTTAGGGTCGACATTGAGATCTGAAGTTCATGTCAAGATTCAGTCAAAGAAATGCCTTGAATCCATGGATCCATATGAGCTAGGTCGAGTCCCTTATGGAGGCAAGATTCATGGTTTTTTCTATGGGTGGATAGGGTTTGTTCTACAACAATTAGAAGTACATAAGTATAGTGCCCTAGTTAGGACAGTTTCTTAGCATGTTTAGTTCATAAGGTATGCCCTTAAGACTGTGACAAATTTGTGTATAAGAACAGTGTTTGTGACCCTTAGAGCGAGGTTTATTTCTGCAATATAGACTGCATATCTGGAAGATGGTTTGCATATTTAGTATGTGTGGAGATAGCAGATCCAAAGGAGGGTGGAACCTGAGCAGAATATTGAGCATGTAGAAGAAATGTGCCATATGAAGAATGGATTGACATGTAGAGGAGTTGATTTTGGTAGACTATCCATAGAGTTTTAGACAAAGATCTGAAGCAACCTATATAAAATTAGTCAATGGACTATTAGTGGCTCATTTGTGACCCTAGTTCAGTCATCTACAGATTGTTAGAAGAATGATACACAAGAACAATGATTTTGAGAGGAATCAAACCATTTTTAGGTGGAAGATTTGAAGAGCCCTAGATGAAGATAATATTGTGGGCCCTAGATCAGTAAAAATAATTGACTGTGGTTGGGCAGATTGATGGTAGTCCAAAATAGTTGGAGGGTTGTTAGGTGATTGTCAAAGAAGAGCCCTAAATCTTGTACTTGTGAAGGACAACAAGATTGGTATAAGGGAAGGTG
Source organism: Pinus albicaulis (assembly GCA_034641835.2). Classification (NCBI taxonomy): domain Eukaryota; kingdom Viridiplantae; phylum Streptophyta; class Pinopsida; order Pinales; family Pinaceae; genus Pinus; species Pinus albicaulis. Next base: position 1,809,725,769 of record CM076578.1, read on the forward strand.
TATAGGGCCTACGGATGTGAAGGCTTTGAAGGACTAAAGTTGCAGTTAAGTGGGCCAACCAACTAGCCATAGTTCACTATATTGTAGAGGATTAATTTAGTGAGAAGAAGGGAAACCTCCATAGCCCTAGATTTCTCATCTTGGAGCCATAGTATGGAAAAAGAGGGCATACCAAAGATTTTTTTACAAATGGAGTTGTGAATAACTTGTTACCACTCAAACTAGTAGTGAACCTAAAAAGGGTTCCTAAGAGGGAAATTGTTAGGACAAGGGCAACAGTGGAGGCTTAGCCCATTGTCACCATAGCTAAGGCTCCTTGCTCTTCATGGAATTTCAAAGATGGGAGGATTCCTGGTAGTTTAGGAATTCACTTGTATATTATAGGTCAATGAATAGGTGGGAAGTGACCCTAGAAACCCTTCCCCTAATATATAATAAAGAGTGGGACTTACTTGCCTTTTAAGCAATGGACTTGATCTTATAGGGAGAGAGGAGGTAGATTGAAGGGTTGAGGGAGAATAATAAGACTTATGAAGGAAGTTCTCAGTCCCTAAAATCCTTTGGGAACTTGGACTCCCAAATGGTCCTTGATGAAAGGCCTTTGACACCAAATGGGACCAGACAGGGCCAAGTGGACCCATCCCAACTTCAGGGATGAACTTTAGCAACCAATGATGTTCCTATCATGGAAAATGTGAGGGGAAAGGATTAGGAAATATTTTTTACTTCGATGGGTCAAATAGATCCTAATAGGTTCTAGCCTTGGGAACACCTAGGCAAAACTTGATCTTAGAGCTAGGGCTTGAGGTATCTGGAGATTCCACTGTTATAATTGGTCCAAATTCTGAGGAGAGTGAGATGACCCACCAACTTAGTTTCTGCTAGGAAATCGAAGTTTTCCTATGGCTATATTCATGGGAAATTGATGCCCTAGGTGACCTAATGGGGCTAGACCTAGGGGAAAATGTAAAATTATGAGAAAAGGGGGGGTAATCATCACCCTTTTTGAGGGAATAGTGCCTAATTCACTTGGGGATATGGAATTAGGGATGATAATGAACAAGAATTCGGTTTCTTGATCAAGGAGGCCCAGGAAGTCAACTTTGTCCAATGTTAGAGGAAAAAAAAAGTGACATTTAAGAATTTATACTTAATACAAATGGTGCAAGATTATTGAGATAAAATGATCTCTAGGACATTTAATCTATATAACAATGTCCCATACATTAAATAAGCTAAATAGACAAATAATTCCACATTTCCATCATGCAACAATTAGCCCTAGTTATAATGAAATTCAATAGTATGCAACAAAAACAAGAGTAACATTAAGTTTTCACTCTCAATTTTAGAGAGTATATCCAACTAGCTTTACATTTTCAAAAACAAAGCTCCAAGATAAAATTAACCCAAATCTATACATTAAGATGCATCCATCATCAAAAATAGTTCTACAAGGAAAAATGCGAAGTTCTCTAAAGATAGAGAGATCCCAAGTCAAGTGATGATACAAATGAATCCAACTAAGTCCTATTTATACATTTATTAGGAGTTGGTAGAATTAGCTTATGGGCATACATTAGCCCCTAAACATAAAATAATATGCAAGTAACCCTAAATTTTGGCGACAATCCCACCAAACTATCTCATACATGGAATAATAAGGCTCATAAGAGGTCAATTGATGTCCTAGGGCTTTCTATGAGGCATACTAGGGTCCATGAGTGCCATAATGATGCATGGGACCCATAAAAAGTGTTGGACAAGGGGGTGGCCCCTTGTTCTCCAAACATTAATCCCGTGGTGCTCTCATTAAACCTGTGGACTGAAAGGGTTGTGTGTGGCCATCATCAGCAAGTAGGTCAAGTGTTGTCTTGTTCAGGACTTGATATGTTCAGGAGAAGATCTAGAGAGGAATTTGAGATGGTAGATCAAAAAATACCAAGGACAAGAATAATATTTCTCTCGCAGATAAGGCCAAGGGAAAGATGGGAAAAGGGAAGACCTAGTCTAGTCAGAAGGGAGAGAAAAAGAAGAAAGATATAAGTAAGATCATGTGCTTTCATTTCCATGAGTTTGGAAACTGTGCTACTAAGTTTCATAATTAGAATAAGAGGTCTAGTAAGAATCATGTGGTTGCACCAATTGACGTAGATGGGTTTGCTTCTCAGTTTGAGAAATATTTATCATTGATAACTTGCATGGAAAGCTTAGTAGGGAGAAACACATGGTATATTGATTATGGAGCCTCCTTCCACATGAATGGGAACATGGATTATTTTAGCGAGCTAGAGGAGAAGATAATGGAGGTTCATATTGAGCTAGGAGATAATGGAAAGTACATGACCATGGGTGTTGGTGCCATCATCTTTTAGAGGGAATCTGGAATCCCTCTCTATCTTAGATATGTTCTTTATGTTCCAGGACTGAAGAAGAACCTTGTTTCAGTAGCAAACCTTGATGACAAGGGATATGAAGTCATCTTAAACATAGGTAAGGCATACCTCAAGCACTTAGCTTCTGGATTAGTGGAGCAGATAGGTGTGAGGGCGAGAAACATGTACAAGTTGTAGGTAGAGACTTGCGTAGCCTTGAGCAACAAGACAGGTGGTGAGAAGAGTAGAGATGTTGGAGAACTTTGGCATAATTTCATGGGATACTTGCATAATGAGGTGCTGAATATTCTTCAACAAATAAACACAATATTACCAGCGTCTAGTTTTGACTAGGATGATGTGTGCAAGAGATACACACATGAAAAGTATGCCAAGACTACTTTTCAAGGTTGAGACAATAGAGCCAAATAGATTTTGGAGCTAGTGCATTTAGGTGTATGGAGACCCTTCTCTTCTCCATCTCTTATGAGACATGGGTATTATGTTACTTTCATTGATGATTCTTCTTGGAAAACTTGGATATTTTTTATGAAGAAGAAATATGAGGTCATAACCAAGTTCATGGAGTTTAAGGCCTTGGTATAAAACTAGATAGAGACGAAGATTGAGGCAACGAGGAGTGAAAATGGTGAAGAATATTCCTATAATGCCTTCAAGGCTTTGTGTGTAAAGGAGAGAATTAGGAGAGAGATTATAACACCTCATAACCCTAAGAAGAATGGGTTGGATGAGAGGACGAACCACAATATTGTTGGAGCGACCAAGGCCATGTTGCATGATCAGGGATTGATGTTCTTCTGGGTAGAGGCATGAAACACTACAATATTTCTACAAAATAAGAGTCCATACAAGGTTCTTGTATGAGTTACACCGGATGAGGCTTTCACTGGAAATAAGCCTGATGTTTCACACTTCTGTATATTTGGCACACAATTTTATTTCCATGTGTCCAAAGATAGCGGGAATAAGTTGGATCCCACAATAGAAAATGGTATTTTTGTGGGATACAATGAGACAACTCATGCATATAAGGTGTATGTGATAGGAATCAAGAAGATTTTTCTCAAAAGAGATGTGATGCTTCAAGAGTCCAGAGCTCTAAGGGAGTCCTTAGAGTGAGAGTAGGTTGGAGTACCTGAGATGGAGGAGCTACTCACTCCCAATGAGGTGCCTTAGCTAGGATCATAGGAGAAGATGCCAAGACAAGAGTAGACTCCTAACACTTGGAGGAAGAAAGCTAAGTGGGTCATGAAGTTTATTCAGGAGGCCGAGGAGCAGGTGGAAGCTCCTAGAACAATTTTCAAGTAGAGTGAGTAGCCACAAAGGTACACTGAATATATGGAATTGATGACAAGTGTGGTGTATATCGTGCCTTCTAGTTATAAGGAGGTAGATTCTAAGCAAGTTTGGAAGGATTCCATGGTGGAGGAATATTCATCCATCATGAAGAACGATATCTAAGAGATTATGCCATGACCTAAGGGAAAATTAGTTGTAGGATCACACTGGTGTACAAGGTGAAGCATGGAGCATATGGGAGTGTGGAGAAGCACAAGGCCATGTTTGCGGTTAAGGTCTTCTCACATATTGATGGCATAAATTACGAGGATAGCTTTGCCCCAATAGCATTTTATTCATCCATCAGGACTATTCTGACACTTGCAACATAAATGGGGTGGAAGATCCACTAGATGGATGTGAAGATATCATTCCTCAACAAAGTGGTTGAGGAGCAGCCTTATATGGAGCAACTAGAGGAATTTCAGAAGTTTGACAGAGACACACATGTGTGCAAGATGAGGAGAGCTCTTTATGGGCTGATGTAGGCTCCAAGAGCATGGTACACTCATATTGATAGCTACCTTTGAGGATTAGGCTTCACTAAGAGTGAGGCATATGCCAACTTGTACCGCGTCATGGTTGGAGGGCTTCCACTCATTCTAGTGCTATATATTGATGACCTTATATTAACTGAAGTAAAAACCTTGATCCGATTGCAAGGAGGACCTTGCAAGGGAGTTTGAGATGAAGGATATGGGCTTATGCATTATTTCCTTGCATTGGAGGTTTGGTAAGGTGATGGTGAAATCTTCATGGGACAATGGAAGTACACTACAAAAGATTCTCTAGAGATTTCATATGCAGGATTGCAAACCCATGGCCACACATAAAGTCACAAACTAGAGGAAGGTGGATGCTAGTAGAGCAGAGTGAGCAGAATTTATAGTACACAGACAACTCATCATGTCATTGATGTACTTGGACAATACATGACTTGATATTTGTTTTTCAGTCAACCAAATGAGTCAGTTCATAATGGAACCACCCAAAGCTCATTGGATTGCTATGAAAAATGATTTGAGGTATCTTATAGGCACAATAGATTACAAATTGTGGTATAAACATGTTGATGGAGTGATGCTTGAGGGCTTCACAGATGTAAATTGGGCAGGATGCTCCAGAAATCTAAGAGTACTTTAGGTGGCATCTTCAGAAATTGTGTCAGCAGGTGTTTCCAGGGGCTTGTCTAGTGCTAGGAAATAAGATACTATAATGCAAAGAAATATGGGTTGAGTCGAGTTCTTACAAGGATGTTTCGAGCTAAGTATTAGTAGAGAGAACAATCTTATACTCTATTGGAACAATTTTCCTTGTAAAGTATTCTATTTGCTCAAATTTCGCCAATAAAATCTACAACAAGTAGAGGGTTTTCCCAGTTGAGTTCCCCATAAAAATATTGTGTTATTATGTGTGATTATGTTTTTGTTCCACTGCTTATCAATCATAGAGAAATCTTGTGTCTTGTTGTAACAAAATTACTTTCATATTTGTTCATTCAAGCAGTTGAAAGATTTCAAGGAATTTTTACACGCCTTAACTTCTAAAACCCCTAAGCCTTTCTCCAAAAGCATAGGTGTTCCAACACTAATCTTCTTGGTCATATTAATTTTTTGTTCTCTAACCGCTCCAAATACAACCTCCAAGCACTACTAGGGTTCAAGGAAAATAGCCCCAAGGTCCTCAAATTTGACCCACATTTTATGGACAATAAAAATTCCCCCAAATATCCTCCATGTATTTTCTTTCAAAGGGTGATAAGGGGATTAGGGGCCCCATTATCACAACCCATAAGCCCTTAACCCATTGGATGGTTTTCAAGGCTTTCTTAATGGTTTTTTATGTATTGCATGGAATTATTTTTATGTGATATAGGCTGTATTGCACAAAACGAATCGCGTGATATGATAAAGGCCATGAAATTTGGAAGGGACATGTGGTAAATCCTCATTGGAATATCATGAGCTGGGAAATATTTTTTTTGTGACATGTGTCACATTGTCATATCATTGAAAAATTTCAGGAGGACATGTGGCATGCTCTAATTGGTTGTTGCACCTCTTGTAAAATTTGAGGTTAACACATGTCACACATTGGTTGGTTGTTGCATGTCTATAGTCTTTTTAGATGTGATAAATATGAGGAAAGGGGGTTTCCAAATAATAAAATAGTTTCATCATGCGATGAAGAAAGAGAGAAAGAAAAATAAAGGAAAAGACAAGGGATAGAGGAAGAAAAGAGCAAGGAAGAAAAGGTGGGGGACATAGAAAACACAAAGAAAAGTAGGATGCGTACAAAGAAAATTTGTGTGATGTGCTATTGTATAGGGTAACATTTTCCTCTGTGTGACGTATTGCATATATAAAATGTTCAAGTGCATTGTGTCACATGGTTTAAAAGGCTTGGGACGATGAGAAGATTGGTGAGAATGTGATATAATTGTGGAGTAGTAGCATTATAACCCAAAAATAAGTTAAGCAAAAATGAATGTCTCAACAAGTGTAAACCCAAGGGTGAATCATACTAGTTGTGACATGGCATAATATAGATGACTGGTGAGCTTGTTGCCACATCACCATTGTGATCGTTGACGTGGTTGAGGAAAAGAGAACTTGAAGAAATATTTGGAAGGTCATATCTTTCTACAGATGTCTCATAAGTAAGCCATATTATAATGGTTGGAAATTTCTTATTGAGAAAAACACATATACAAGCTCAAAAAATACCCTATAATAGTACATATAGAGGAAAAAAATAGATTAACTCACCTCCTTAATAACACTTAGGGGGGTTGTGTACATGATAAGAGAAGATGATGTTTCCTATAATATTAAGAAAACAAAAAACCCAATAAGTGGTTAAGCAAAGATGAATGTCTCAACAAGTGTGAACCCAAGGGTGAATTATTCTAGTTGTGACATGGCATAATACGGATGTTGGGTGAACTTACTGCCACATCACTAGTATGATTTCTAGTGTGGTTGAGAACAAGAGAACTTGAATAAATTCTTAGAAGGTCATATATTTCTATGAATGACCCATAATTAAGCAAGAATACAATAGTTGGAAAGTTCTTGTTAAGAAGAACACATATACAAGCTCAAAAGAGACCCTATAATAGTACTTAAAGAGGAAAAAGTAAATTAAATCGTTTCCTTAATTCCACTTAGTAGGGTGGGTACATGATAAGAGAAGATGAATTTCCCTATCATATTTTAAGCAAAGACCAATTCTTGGATTTAGTTCTCAAGGGTCACATCAATGTCCTTGATGAAATTATTCCTTCAAATTGGGATAGATATTGGAGTTCTTCCAAAGTAATTATATGTATGGACAACATGAGGACTAAAAATATCCATGAAAGAACTTTCACTTTTTCTATGATGAAATAATTTTTTCCTTAGTTTTGAAAGTTTCATTTGAAATATTCCCAAGATGGTTTGAGTAGACTTGAATAAATTTCTCATAATATTATTGTATTTATCAAAATGTAACATCTAACTTAAAAATTAATCTTTATTCATTAAAAATGTTTTCATCTTGAGATCTTCAAAAATAAAAATAAATGCAACTAAATAATAAAAAATGAAAAAAAATAAAAAATGAAAAAAATCACTCCGCTCTTTTAAAATATTCCATGCTAAATCACACTTAGGGACTGATTTCTAATTTGGTTATTATCTTTCATCCCAATTGAGACATCAGAAAAAGTTTTGAATTTAAATATTGCATCATTTATATCAATATATAACCCATTCCATTTGAAGTATTCTCTGTTAATGGTAGTTGAGCTTTGATTCCATTTTCCCACATAAATTTTTCTAGATACCGATTTTTGAGTTTTGAATCCATTTTTCTGGATACTAAATTTTTTATGTATTATATATCAGCGAATTATGTAATTTATTGTCTGGAATAGCTCGTCCCATCCCCGGTATACAATAGCACGTTCGTCCCATCCTCGGTTCCTCGCTGCCCACTATTTTAAGCATTGAAAGTGGTCAATTCAAACCCCGGTTCAAGCCGGTTCAAGGGTTTGCACAAGGACAGGCTAGCCGGAGGCTTAGAAGATGGAAGTCTGATCATCCTAGAGATGCTTGAAAATAATGGCTGGATCGATTTCTTCAAAGATTCAGGTGGCTCGGAGATTACTTGAGAAGCTAAATGTATTCATATATCCTGCCTCTTTCCACAATTTTTCTAATGCCTTTTCTCATTACTCAATCCAGATCACATGCATTTATCAAATTTTCCACATAGATCTACTTAATTCCTCATATATTCTGATTTTTTACCTTGACCAAACCGTATGTGGAAAATGCCAAAATATTAAATCAAATCAAATTTATGTTATTTAACAAAACCCAACTCGATCATGAAGATCATTCTTCAAACCATTATGGAAAGGCAACCCATTATACTCAGGGGAACATGCTCATCTAAAAACCCTTTATTTTTTCAAAAGGTAGGGACTATTTGTAACTGAGACTCACATGTTGGTATTTTGTCTTGCTGACGAGCATCAAACTCCCTTCCGGAATATTCTCGGTCCTCCTCTGTCCCTGCCCACAATGAATCCCCTCATAAGTGTCTCTAGTTCCCCCACTTGGGCCCTACCTGTCTCCATCCTAGTTGAGAATGTTGTATTATAATATTATTGCAAAGGTCATAAGAAAGTATTATCTAAGGCCAAGGCTGAATGCACATTTGAAGGAAAACCTCTAGATGTTTGGAAATTTGTTGCCTTGCAGACCGTCACTTCATTACCTGTGATATCTTAAAGAAGTTGTGAAATTCTATAGATTTACCATTGGAGCTCTCCCGGTAACATTACCCAATGAGATTTGAAATCAACGCTTTTGGATGTTCGGCATTTTTCTATTCTTCTAACCCTTGCTACATTTGTTTGGGTGAATTCTATGAAAATTGTCGATAAGATTACAATTCCATTTCAGTAAATTGTGTAAATATACAGATTGACTAGCAAGGTTTGGAATCACTTAGAAAGAAAGAAAAGCCTCGATTCAATGAAATTGACATCGACTTTGGCAAGCCGAATGGAATTCCTTCTTAGCAAGATCAATTAAATAAGAATTCACAGGAGACCCTTGAACTTTCCAATAAATTGTGCATAAAAAAATATTTGTGGTGAAAAGAATTCATATACCTGACATCTCCATGGCCTTAATAAATCCACTTCAATTTCAATTGCCTTATAGTCCGAGGAAACATAGGTGCTTGGGAGATAATTTCCTAAGTTTTCTAAGCCATTGCAGCATTTGGGAAATGATTTCTGGACAAAACTTTTAGCTTCCCCTAAGCTTAGTAGTCGTGGAAACAATTTGAGAAACTTTGATAATGCCATAAATGGAAATGTTACAGGTAAGACTCCTTTCTTTGTAGGTAAATATGCATAACAAAATGGGGCTTCAAATACCAGAATATCAGCATCTGTTGCTTCTAACCATGCTCCGCCCATTTCATATAATTCAAAGCTTTCACGGAGTGCTTGTCATTTAGATCGATTTCACTATTCTTTTAGATTAGTTATCAACTCTAGCAATAACCTCGGCACCATCCATACAATGAGATTGTTCGATTCATTATATTGTTTTCTTAAGGCAGACCTTTGAAATTTGTTATAAATATTAATTTTTTTGCAAACCTAGCAGATTACAGATCTACTTAATGAATGCACAACTAGTTTATTAACATTAAATTAGACGGAAACAAAAATATAACCAAACTCACAAAAAAATGACAGATTCTGCACCTTAAAAACAGTCGTAAGGCCTTCTTTTTTGCAGCTCCATGACCCCAAGGGTTTAATTGAAAAACACATAGTTCCTTTAAATATTTGTAGGTTGAGGAAACCATTTCAAGCCCTTAAACTTCAACATAATCCAATATTTTCAATTATTTACAATAATAAGTCCACTATGCAAACTCATCTTAGAGTTTGGAAAAGATGGAGAATACTTGATTGATTCCAACCTTGTAAATAAACAAACTTGTCTCTTCATTGGTGAGACTCTACACTGCTAGTTGAAGAAATATATGTGCCTTGAATCAAAGATGATATCTTAACACGAGTTATTGACACTTGAACATAATTTCCATGGATCCCATGTGTTAGGGTCCCGTGATTTAGTTGATTGGAAAGCCAAATGACAGTGTAACATCAAACCAATATTTGGAGCCCAAGGACCTATCCTTCCTGGATTCAGAGAGCGCTCTCTCTATATGTGTAAGGGATATCTATGTGTTTTCTTATTGTGTTCTGATTTTAGGCTAGTTATGAAGTAAGTTTTTTGGTTTTGGTTTTTAGGTTGTGAGGGATGAAACTTATCAAAGATATAAGATAGGTAAAAATATGTCAGATTAACTGGGCTATGGGGTCAAAAAGGTCAAGAAATCTATCAGATGGTGATACAAGGCTGTTGAAGGGCCAATTTGATTCGAGGTAGAAAGGATCTTTGGGAAAAATGGAATAAAATGGACATCAAGTTTGTGAATAACAAAGGATTCCAAGCATAACTATTTTAATAGCTGACACAAACATGGTAGGGCAAACCATTAATCATGAGAAATGTAACTATAAGCTAATCAATACATAGAAATAAACATTCAAGCCATGCATAGAGATATATGACTCTCTAACTTTGGGAAATCGCTATCATACTTTGGGGAAATACACTTAAAACAGACAAAAAACTTAAATAACTATGCCGGAATGCCGAAACATGGTACTTCAAGTTATTAGGCATTTTGAAAACAAGATTTTATGGTCTTAGGCAAAGGGCAAGATCGGAACAAGACCTCCTTGGTTCAACAAATGACAATCTAATCAGTCAAAGAGAAATTTCATGGATGGAGCTATGGCTAGCCATGAGTAAGCAGGGCGTACCATAAATCATACTTAGCATGCATAAAACCATGAATGAAACAAGCAAAAATATCCTTAAGTTATTAAAGAGCAATAAAGAATTCTTTAATGTGACTAAGGATGAAGAAAACATGGAAGCTATGAAGAAACATGAAATTTGAGGTGCCTCCAAGGGCATGTCTCAAATTTGTTCTCTACTGTTCTATAGCAAGAAAGAAACATGGATTCATGAATGAAAACTAGGAAACAAAACAAAGAGAGAGACACTATACCATTCTACCAAGTCATGGAATCCAACAACAATCCTCTTTCATCATCCAAGAACATCCAAGAGACTATCCAAAAGCATGAGACAAGTATTTCTTCCAAAGATTATATGACCATATATTGCTTCTATCATCAATTTCAGCCTTGTTTACAATGAAATCCTTTGGAATATATAGGCTCAAGTGAGGAAAACCTCTTAGTTCAATTTGCACTCTCATTGGCCTATTCAAAATATCTAAACTTGTCCTTGAGGCTTTGCAAATCCCAAGGCACAAAATGTCTCATAAAATATCTAAAAAATGCTAAAAGAGGGAAATAAATTGAATTTTCATAACTTCTCATGTGCAAAAAATAGCTAGACGCACATGAGGAAAAAGTAGTTTTTAAAGGTTCAATTTTTACAAAAATACTCAAAAATTACATCAACAAAAGGTCCACTGACTTGCCGGCAACTTTTGGCAGCCTTCCCGATGTCGAAATGAGGCTCATGATAGCTCGTTGGAAAGCTATGATTGTCTAATTTCTGGAGAAACTGGAATTTTCTCAATATGATACCTAGAAGTCCTCCAAAAATAGGCCTGTGTGTAAAAAACCAAAAATAAGGTTTGCTGATAGACCGGGCAGAGTGTAGAAAAAGCGGGCATTTTTCGCCATTTCGGAGAAGAAAATGATCTTCAAATGTCCTGAAAATCGCTGAGTGTGTGCTCCTAAAATTATGGCATCCAGTGATACCATTCTCCTCCTTTGATGATCCCCCAAACTGAAATGGCGAAGCCCATGAGTTTTGGCCAAAAACCCAAAAATGCCAAAAAACCTAAATATGTCGAAAAATGCCCAAAATTGGTGAGCATGACCCTCAAGGGTTCTCAGCAACATGTTGTGAAGAAAAGGCCAAATCTGAAGTCCTAATATGTCTTACCTCACTTTCCGTGCCGGGCGCTTCCCTTTAACCTCCTTGAGCTTTTCTTGAGCAGCCTTCAACTTGCGCCGGGAAAATTGATTTAACTTTTTGTAATGCCTCGTCATTCTCCTTTGAAGGTCTAAATCCCTATTTTCCTTCTCCAATTTCCTTTCCAAGTGGTCATTGACTCTCTCAAGCCATGCCTCCTTATTGTTCTCTATCTCCTGTTCAAACAATGCAGTGAGAGGGGTAGATTGGAGAAGGGCATTTTCCTCTTCTTTTTGCTTCTCAAGGGCCTTTTTAAGCCCCATGGTTCTAGGCTTCTTTCACCTAGGCTGATCTTCTCCTTCACTTTCATCAAACTCGCGCATGAGTTCTTCCAACCTTGCTTGGGCTTTGGAGGCCTCCTTCGTGTACTTAGTCGCCTGTGTCTCATAAACAGCCATATGGACACTCATTTGCCTATTTTGGATTTGCAAGAATTGATTGAAATTCCTAGCTCTATGAAGATCATCCTTTAAGGCATCAATTTGGCCTTCCCTATGGATAAAGAGGTTTTCTAGAATCTAGGTTTCATTATCACTATCATCACTTTGGACTTGGATGATTTCGAATGACTCTCCTGTTCATGACTTCCTTCTACCTTGCCCTTCCCTTTGCTTTGGGTGGCTATCCTAGTGCTCTTCCTCCTAGGAAAATCAATCATGGGCTTCTCTGGCAACTTTCCTTTACTTCGGAGGGCCCTTGTCACATTTGGAGTGACCACCCTAGGCACTCTCTTCTTTGTTGTCCGGGACTTGGCCTTTTTAGGAGAAGAGGGCATGGCCCCTTTACCTTTGTCACCTTACTTCTCTTCCTTTCGAGTTTGATGTTCTTCTTGAGGAGGCTGCTGTGTATCATCTTTTGGCTACCCTTGCTCATCACTGCCATGCCCTTATTGCTCTGTTTCACAAGGCTGCCCCTGTTCACCCCTTTCCTGTCCTTGTTCATTATCTTCATGCTATTGCCTTGTCTCACCCTCATTGTCATGTTGTTGTTCAGCATTTTCTTCCTCCCCCCCTTGCTGTTGTTTATCATCACTGTGATGCTGCTCTTCATGCTACTTCCCTTCACCCTTTGTTTGTTTTTCTTCATGTTGCTTCCCTTCATCCTCTTCCTCATCATCATGATCAGACTCTTCTTCTTGTTCTATAGTAAATTTGAGTTTTTTAGGAATAGGTCTGCTAGAGGAAGGCGATGGGTGATGAGTAGGAGATGTAGGGGATGTATGGACTGGTGGGACAGTGGAGAAATCTGGATGAGTGATGAAAACATCCCAAGCGACCTCTCTCTTTTCAAGCTGATGAAGAATGATGATTTTGATGAGAGAGTGATGGAAGAGACAGGCTATTTTCTATGAAGGAGGATTCTTCTAGACAGTGGAGGCCATTTTCTCAATGCTCTTGTGTAAGAAGAAAGGAAGATTTAGCAATCTGGCTCTAGTGAAATGCATGCGCAGTTGAATGTGATATGCATAAATTCGAGAGAATCTTCCCTCACAAGTGAAGTACTTCATGATAATATTCATGAGAGGGGTGTAGCTGGCTAAAAGATATGAGAAAGGGAAAATAGAAGGACATGATTCTTTGTGCTCAAGCTTTAGGAAGGGTTTTTAATCATCTAAGTCCAAATGGCTTTGCTTAAACCATTTCTCGCCAATATAGGGAATTTTAGTGGCTTTGGAGATGGATCTTGGGGAGAACTTGAAGTCAAGGCCTGCCAATTGGAAATGTTTATCTTGAAACCTCAAAGCGCAAAGGTGTGTCAAAGGAAAAAAACTCTTCACCTCTTGCACCCTTTGACAAAAATATAAGCACCCGACCTCATGGAAATTGAACAAGACTGATGGGTGTGCATTCACTTCTTCGGTGGAAATAGGCTCATACCTCTTATGCAATCCACTCCTACTATCCTGCCTGGGAGGAATCTTGTTATAAATGCTCCCTGCAAAACCAAACTGCCTCAAAAAGGATTTCTTGAAATGTGTTCTCAAACAAAAATTTTCCTTCTCTATCAATCATTGTTTGATCAAGGTAAATTTGCTTTCAAATGCTGTGTGAGATGCTTCTGTGATATAAGGTCTCTTTTCCTCCCACAACACTGCCCTTTCTCTTGGTATGCCAATCAACAAACAATTTTAAAAAACAAGTACACAGTCAACAAAATATACACACAGTCAAAGGGTTACTGTGTTTGGGTAAGGTTACCCAGCTTTTTTGTGTTTTTGGTGTGAGAACATACAGATTTGTAGCAGACAAACAACAAAAACTCCTCACAATCAATACACTGCTCTTGTATTCACTATTCTTCGCACAGATTTTGACAATACCTCCAAATGGCAATTTACAGCTTTATACACTAAAGTTTTTTTATGGACAAATTTGGCAGCCCTGACTCTGTTCTTCACCACAAGGAGGACTTATAGAATAAAATATCACTCATATAATGATCATTGTAGCTGAAAATAGGCTCCCTGTTTCATTTGTTCTAATACTGTTTTTCTGCCTTTAAACAGTGCCTCTACCTTTCATCATTGTTTTGAGGGCAGTTATTGGGATTTTTACATCAATAGAAACACACCATTCTTACTGTTTCACCTCTAACAAACATAACCACAGAAAGTCTCGAGTTTTAAGCAAAAACACATCTCTTTTTAAACAACTCAAAACCATGATTCACACTGTGAGTTTCATCCCTTTTTCCACCACTTAACAGTTTTGAAAAGAGCAAGGAGGCACACAAAATACCTTTGAAAATGATCATGGCATTGTTTGAGGATTTTGGACCAGCTTCCAGACTTTTTGAGGGTGTTTATACCATTAAAAGTGTGCGTAGCACGTTTGTTGTGGAAAACGCCGCGCAAACGGAGGTTGTCGGGTCACTGTCGGGCCGACAAGACCAGCGCTTACAGGTGCGCCGCGCAGTAGTGGAGTGCTTTGTAAAAAATCTTCCTGAATGCACCGTGCAAAGCTATAGGCGCGTCGCGCGTTCTTCAAGCTCAAAAATCAATGAATTAGCTCGAAATTTCCTTCTCTGGTCTCATGGACAGCAAGAGGGGAGCAATGTTTGTTTTTTGGGAATTCAAAAAGGGCTTGCAACGGTCCCTTTATTCTCCTTTGAACGTGAGAATCAATTACCTTTGAGTTGGATTTGTGAGGGTTTGGAAGACTTCTCTCTTTAAACCACTGCCTTTGTCCATTTGAAAAGGAAACAAAATGATTTTGAATCATGTTAAGAAGGGCCCAAATTTTGAATAGCGTTGGTAAAAGGTCTGTGTATACTAATTGAATAGTTGTAATAGCTATGACTCTTTTCCTCTTATAATAAAATCATTCCAAAGGTTAAACTCTGTTTACTATGTTTACACATTTGAAAAGTAACCTCTGCCACTACTGACCCTTTAGTGACATTTTAACATGGAAAATCTGCTCAAAAATACACCCATGATCGATGAAGCATCTTTTGCCATTTGCAAGGAGATGACCTGTCTCTTAAAGCTTGGTTGATATTTCCTGTTTCTGCTTCTTTTAAAGGTGATAATGCTCAATGTGAGGCTGGTCCAAACTGTTAGGTGCTTTTTAAACTCCTCCTCTATCTTTGACCCTTTTCATAAGGAAGATGCCATTACGTGTAATAGTGACATGCCTTATGGGCTTTGAAAGTTTTTTCCAAAAACTGAAACATAAGCCCTAAATCTTCTTGCATATTTATGGACATAGGTGCTCAGTTTTAATGTCTTTTTGGAAAACTAAACCCAAATCACCTTCTGTCCGTTATGATAAGTAATTTTTTAAAGAGATTTTACATGAACAGGAAGAAAAAGATCTTCTTGAAAAAAAATCATCATTCTTAGGCCTGTGTCATGGCTCATTTCTCAACCACTTATCAACTCTATTTTGTTTAAAGGAACATAGACTAAATGTTAAGCCTTCTCATCAAGGAGATGAGTTTTTGTATCTTTTTAAGGAAATCACACCCCTCGGCTAAGTTTGTACATTTCTTGTCTCTCAGACTGTCTTTGAAAGAAAACCCTCATAGGAGATAAGCCAACTTTCTTTGACATTTTATAGCACTCATGCTTTTCTTTTGCTTTTGACAAGATTTCCCTGCTCAAAAGCATTCAAATGTCTTTTGTTTCTCTTACCATTTGTCTCTTGATCAGTCAAATCTTGAAATCAGTCATTGCTTTGGCCCTCTGCTTATGAATGAAGGAGGCCTATCTTGAAAAAATGCTTGATGTCCTTTCAACCTCTATCTTAATAAAAAGAAGCATGTTTGATGAATCATACTAAAAAGTGGCTTCTCTTATACGTGATGGCAGAGGCTAGCTTGAGCCCAAGACTATTTGACTCTTTTGGCCATCTGTTTAACAATCTTTTCTTTAATGATGATGAACCTGTTAGCTTCACATTGTAACTGAAATAATAGTGAAATCATGCAAATCATTTTAAAGCCCACTCCTTTTCCTCTGCCTTTAATCATCATTCTACTTCAGAAAACCTTAGTTACTGTCTCACTGTAACCAAAAGTTATCTTAACTATTAAAATCAAACTTTGTCCATCTGCCCTTTGCTTATAGATGAAGGAGGCACTCTCAACCCTCTGCTTGTAGATGAAGGAGGTTCTTCAGTCATGTCATATCATTAGCCCTTTGACAGTGCTATTTTTCCTTTCACTGTCCTTTCAGGCTTTGAATGTGAT
>CM076578.1:1810432349-1810522050 GCA_034641835.2 Pinus albicaulis
CTACAAAATGTGCCTGGGTCGCAGATGCGCCACTGAATCTTCTCTATCCTCTGCATCACCCTGATATGAAGGGATCTCTCAATGTCAGGATCCCAAACCGATCTCTCAATGCCAGGATCCCAAACCGATCTCTCATGGTACCAGCCAACCAATAATCCTCCTGGATCCCATTGCCACCATGGCCAATAATAGCCCAAGTCCCATTGCTCGGACTGCACACTGCCTCTGGCTATGACTGATGAAGACCATGACCCCTGCTGCTCTGCATCTATGACTGTGTAAGCTGGCCCATCAACTGTGTACCAACTCATCACCTCTCTCCAATCAACTGCAAGGGTAGAACTGAAGAATCTCCACTCGAGGCATGGAGTTTGGAATGTAATGAGAAACATCTCCCTCATGTGGATCCTCCATCCCCAAGCAATCATCCAAACAAAATGAGCCACCTCCCAACAAGGCAACTCCTGAAAATCTCCTTCCACCTCAAGCTCCGGTAATGAAGGTGGGCTGAAAATCTGAAATTGGCAAGCATCATAGCTTACCCCATGTTGTCCTCCTCTCCACTTATGATAAGTATAGAGTGCATGTTGATCTTGAGCTGCAAAATCATTGCCCTCCAATGGCAAAGTGAAGAACAATCCTCCAAAGAAGGTCCCTCCAACAATGAAGAACAAGCTGGCCCAAGACAATTCATCCATGAAGAATAGGACATGGTCATCATGGATCATCCTAATGAGATGTTTGTTGAAGATTTTACATGATGATACATGATGCAAACAATCTCTCACGAGGATACAACGCAGTTTCATCCACTGCAACTTCAGAAAATTACATGGCAAGCAATGTACAAGATCCATCACATCCACTAACGGATAGTAAATGGTTGAATATGACAACAACATGAGACCAAACACTTGCCCATGGCTATACAATGGATGACTATCAATCTCATAGCTCACCTTAAAAGAAAATGCATATGTAGTAGTGGTGGCCATGCCTCCTCCCATGCTCCCATTAGAACATGTAGTGCAGAAATTGTGAGAATTATTCCCACTCAAAGACACATCCAGCTCATGTGTCTCCCTCATAATCAAGCCTCCCATACAAATCTGATCTATATCAGCAAATGGAGACATGATCAGCAATAATATGAAGAGAATGCTGAAGGTTTCATGTGGTGCAAGAAGGTACCAACAGCTTCCCAAACAAGTACAACGCGGTTTTACAAGTTGCTGCTTGATGAAAGTACAAGGCAAAATATTTCTTCTTACATAGTTAATCATGCATGTCTCCATATGATACATGCTATAGTGCAGCAAATGAACATACATGTAGTGATAAAACATTTGCCCAAGGCCACAAAAGAGATGGCTGCCTCCATCATGTAGATTGGCCCAATACAACTCATGGAGCAATATGACAAGCTTGCCCCCTTGTGAAGCAATGCACTGCATAGGAATGGTAAGAGTGCGCAAATCGATGAATGTATAAACAAACTTCTCACCATATTTTGGAAGTAAGATAGTGCATGGGTCCATACACGAGTCTTCCATAGTGCTTTGGCCCACTGTGAGAAGAATGAACCATGTGCTGCAAGAAGATCCTCCTGATGCTTGGGAACCCAAGTCAAGAAGAATATGCCATAGATGTCTCTATCATCATTACCTCCTCTTTGTTCATCAAGTGAAACAAATATGAAGTGATCCTAGGACCTATGGGTTATAGATCGACCACATTTACGCTGGGCACACTTCATCCATAAGTCTCTACTCCAAGGTGACAATGTTGTGAGCTCATGCAAGTAAGCTCCTGTCAATACAAAGCTCTGTTCTTTGACATGCTCCTTGTCAAAGACTCCTCTAATAATGCTGCAACAAATATGGAATACCTCCCAAGATGGAAGTGCTTCCCAATCATCATCAAAGACCAAGGAGATAGTGCCATCTCCTCCTCTTGCAACATCATACAAAGTGTGAGAGCAAATCTGCCCTTGCTCTCCCAGAAACAAACCAAGCAACAAGACATTGTGTTGCCTCCCCATACCTCCATCATACCAATCATGTGATGAAGACACAATGAATGATATGAGTATCATATCAACACCATGCATCCATACTCTATGCTGCTCAATGATGCAAGTATCCCGCCATCTTTCCTTCATCCTCCGACTCTTAGGAAGAGTGTTTGCCAAGTGGTGGCCAAACTCTTTCAAGAGTAACCAGTGCAACCAAGCCTCCTGCTGCCCGGTATCATAGATCTGCAAGTACAAGTGATGGCCAAACTCCCTCAAGAGTAACCAGCGCAGCCAAGCCTCCTGTTGCCTGGTATCACAGATCTGCAAGTAGCCTCCTAGCTCCTTGCTCATCATCCCCATCCACTCAATCACTTCTGGATGCCTCCTTCTTCTCCTCATCCTGGTACTCCTCCCATGAGGGCTACCATCTCCCCAAATCAAATTCCTGACTTTGCACTTCATGGGATTTTGAAATATAAACTTCTCAAGGATCAATGAGACCCTGTCAAGAATCAAATAGGTGGTAGGCAAAAACCTCCCATCATGATGTGTATGGCTCAAGGGATGTCCAACACAAGCATGAGAGATGTTATCCATCCTAAGATGTCCTCCATCTTCTATCTGCTCTTGTGAGAAGGGAAGAAAATCATTGCATTTCATGGTGTGAAGTGCATCTCCAATGAGATCTCTCCTTGAGACCTCCCCTCCATCCATGTTGCACAGCGCAGTGCAACCAAGCTGCTCTCGATCTGCATTTGGAACTTCTTGTAGAGCTGCAAGAGTCCCATCCTCAAAAGTGTCAGCTGCCCCAACTGTTGATGCATGTGGCTGCTCCTCCATGAGTGTGACAGCGTTTTCACAAGCCTCCTCAAGAGGTGATGTGATCTCTTCTTGATGAGAATTGGAAGCGCATGGTACTTCCTCTTCTTTTTCTTCATTCTTCTTGACCTCCTCAAAGGTGGATGTATTTCTTTTGGATCTGAAAAGAGATGAGAATAAACTCTCCTTTTTCACTGTTCTGGTCTTCTTGGGCTTAGACTCACAGGGAATATTGGATTCCTCATGCATGGGAAGAGGTGATCTCGCAGTGGTACACTGCAAATCTGAACTCTGCATGCTAGAAACTCCTCTGTTACCATAGTACCTTCCTCCTTCATCCTGTCTGAGCTGACAGTAATCTTTGAAGGGCAAAGCTGCTTTGAAGTCTTCCCCCTTGGACTGCCATTCTCGGAAATACTCTCCAAAGGGTATATGACCATGCTGTTGGGATATCCTCATATGTTCCATAGATAACTAGCTCCACAGGCTGAGCCAGAACTATGCTCTGATACCACTGTAATATTCCCAAAAATGGATTCTTCAGCAGATCATGCCTGAAAAACGC
Source organism: Pinus albicaulis (assembly GCA_034641835.2). Lineage (NCBI taxonomy): Eukaryota > Viridiplantae > Streptophyta > Pinopsida > Pinales > Pinaceae > Pinus > Pinus albicaulis. The sequence goes on from CM076578.1 coordinate 1,810,435,748, forward strand.
ATTCTTCAGTTATGATGGCTTCAGCTATCATAGAATATGTCTGAAAATGCTCAGCAAACAAAAGAAATAACAGCAGCAACCTTTACTCAACCTTTAGGGGCAAAAAGGTGGGGAAAAGTGAGGATTTTGGCCCTAAAATGAGTGTATAAGAACATCTGCGTAAAATGACGTCTCAAGGTTCTGGGATATGTTAGAATAGGTCAAGAGGGACTTCCATGTCGAATTTCAGCTCAAACAAAGGCGTTTTTCTAAGTTAAACAGTTCCTCCTTCCCGACTAGTCAATAAAAACCCTGATTTCCCAAGACTTTGAATATGCAGAAATTTTCTGAAGCAAGGGCAGCGTATTTTCTGAAGGAATATGATGTATAACACTATAAATAATCAGATAATGAGTTTTAGAACAAGGCATAGGCTTTCACCAAGGTTAAACAGCAGTTTTATATAGAAAACCCCTCAAGATAAAGGTACCGCAAGACCAAGATTGATCCAGAAACCCTTCAGCGTTTTCTCCAGGAGGCTGAAGCTTATATTTATTATATTACAGATCTGCAACAGATAAATACATGAAAACATAGATCTATAATGAGACAAAATTCCCAAAGGGCTCTTTATTACTTTCCCCTTGGGGATTTCAGCAATACATGAGAATGTCGGAGCAGATCTGAGTTTTACTGCAGCAGATCTGAAGAATGATTCAGAATTTCTGAAGCAAACTTCAGTATCAGATCAGAAATATACTTGGATTGGTTGGCCAATCCAAGGATCACCCTCAATCAGAGATCTAACTCCAAAATGATGCCAAAACCCTTGGAACGCTGCTCCTTCAGCAATAACGCAGATCTGGGGAAAGAACTGCGCAATATACCATGAAGAACATATAGGCCTGATGCCAAGATCTGATAATAAGCTCCAATATCTCCCAATCTGATCCTCCAAAGGAAAGAGAGGCTCTCCCTCTGAAAAACAAGAGAAGGAGGTGGTGTCGTAAAGTCACCACGGTAACACCCTACAACACAGTATTACGCCGCTGCAGCAATAACGCTGTCCTGGAGGATGATGCTAAGAAAATAACCTTGCCCGAGCAGGGACTCGAAGTCCCCCGGGGCTAAGGGTGAGATCTCCGCACGGAGACACTCGGTGCACTAAACAGTGCAGCAGACGGGCTAAACAGCCAGCGTGCCAAAGAAGACAACATGTCTCACTCAACAATCCATAATCCAAGCATCCAAGCATGAATGAAATGAGGAGGCTCCTTCATCTTTTATAGTGTTGGTTTCCCTCCAAAACCCAACGTAGTCTCTCTCTCTCCTCCACATGGTGTTGGGTCCCCCCCCCCCTTGACTCCCACTTAAGTCACAACGTTGTGCTACTAGGTGGATGTCTTATTTCATTTAAGTGAGTTTAGACCCTCTTTACTCACTTTTTATTTATTTACAAACTATAGGTGGCAAAATAAACAAAATAGAATATTCCAATTTGCTGTCGCAAATTAGGAATATTACAAATTAATGGTAATTGCTAGGGTTGACTCTTGAGTTATGTTTTTTGTTTAGGTTTAGGGTATTGGGGTGGGAGGGGGGCTTGACAGTTAGTTTTATAGCCAAGGGTGGCTGTTTTTGGAGGAAAACAACCTCTGATTTCCTCCAAAACCACCTGAGAAACTGCCACTGGGGGTCCCAGACTCCCCTCACGCATGTCAGATCTGAGTGGGCCAGTTAGGGTTGGAATCAGCCGGTTAGGGCCAGTTTGTACCAGTTAGGTACCCAACCAATACAAACCAGCCCTCCAACCGGTTTTTTCTACCAATTCATTACCTGGTCCTATCTGACCAGCCAGTTTGACCCCGGTTCAGACCAGTCGGTTTTTAGAACAGTGATTCTAACTCACTTCATCAATGTTTTGATTTCTTACTGCATGAACAGTTCTGATAAGGATATTTTTTCATTTTTTATGCTTCTATGATTTTTTTTGGATTGCCTATTTTGAGCGATCTACTTGACTGGAAGTTTTTCAGGTTAATGTCAGTTATCCCTCAAGAAGGCCAATATGGGAACATTAAACAGACATGGAAATCAAGTTTGATTTTATTGGAAGGTTGCAAAATACATATAATATTCTAAGCCAGTTATCTGCCCACCCTAATATACCCCAGGGTATTTGTAATACGTACTACATAGTTTAATTCACTAGATTCAAGCATTTAGACTTACATTTGATAAGAAATGTGGAAAGCAATTCTTTCTTGCAAAAGCATGTTTTCTTCACCCAAACATTCTTCACCTCTAGCATTTCATGAAGCTTTGTCCTATTTCTCAAATAGGATATTAAAACAAAATTCGTTGTAATATAAAATAGAACACTGCAAATGCTGCACTGTTACACTATCTAGAATATTATTAATATGAAAACCTGTAAGTTTCTAAAAGAAAGCAGCTAGTTTGTCCACATCAGTTCCTAAGGTTGCCTGATAAAATTTTGATTTGATCCTGTCTTTCATACTCCTCTATTTTCCATACAGTTACTTTGTTTAAACTTTAAAGGGCATACACATGAATGGAAAACAATATGGAGATGCTCCAACAAATTATAGCAAAAAAAATAGAACTTCCATAAATTACATACCTTGAATGTATCTACAGGCATGGCAGAAATTTGATCAAGCCAAACTATACCCTTCTTCGAGCTTGTCACGGAAAGCCTAGCATAATGATCTGTTGCTGTCGCTTTTAAAATGAACTCCTTTTTTGTCCAGTCCTGAATTTCAAAACTGCTAGCACTGGAAAAACATATGTATCCTCAAAACAGGAACAAGTCGAATAATACTTCTGGCTCAATTATGTGAATTAATTTAGTGTCTCTTCACAGCTGCAAATCCTACACTTATTATTGAACTATATAAGTAGAATAACCAAATATTTTGGTGTGAAATTGACTTACACAATACTCGAAGCAGCCAAAATGTTGAGTCCATCTGAAGATGTGAAAGAAATTGAAAGATTAACTGCCCCAGTTGACCTTACCCACAAAACAACATGATAGGATTCCCCCTCTTCAATATTCTGCAAATACAACAAACTCCTTAGTATATACTATAAAATAGATGTTATCAGCTTACAAAAACAGGCACAAATTCTGAATGAAACTGTTGATAGTGCAATTATAAATCTACACATCAGGAAAATAGTTGACAAGATACTTTCATAAAACCAAAAGGAGGGCACCATTGGAACTAACAAAAATGGAGGGATGCTTGGAATGATTTTTCTGATAACAAGGCTCTCATGAGCAGTGACCTTTGCTGGAATTGTTACCTCCCAAACCTGCACTTGTTGTGGCAAAGCACTAAAACACAAATGCAACCCTGGTGGAACAGCAGCCTTCTTCTCACTTTAGGTGGTCTCTCCTCCGACACAAGGGACATACCCTAAGGCCACCTAATCCAATCAAATGGTAATCAAAATGAATAGAGGATGGGGCTTAGGACAACAAATCTGAATGCTGATATTTACTCCAATATATTTCAGATTTGTAATAGCAAAAGGAAGAGTTGATTTTATTTATTTTTCAGGTTGGTTAAGGGCAAGATTAATGTCTAAACACTATTGGGCTTATGAGTTATGGAATCTATAAGGCAACCAATGCATGCTGTTTTCTCAAGATGACATGGAAGCATATAGCCCAGATGAAGAACCCAGAGTAAAGATATCTTGCTGGCCATTAAAAAATAAACTTCTTGAGGTGAATCCAGATGTAGAAAGACCCCCAACATGCATAAAGGGTGTGCCTACCACAATATCATGTAAATTACAGCTAATCTGAATCAAGAAAGAAGACACATAACAACATTTTCTAGTAATGGTCACAGATTTAAATGGGGAATCAACGGCAATGTAATATTCTGAATAGAAAATAAATAGCAATACAAAGCAACATAAACAAAAACTACAGCAAATAGAGAGACACCATGAAAAACACTGCAACCATTGAGAAAAGTTGAGCCATTTTATTATAAATCTGAAAGAAGGAACTAGTACAAGAGGTGATCAGAATGATGGCACCTTGGCTTGCTCAAGGCAAGCTGACATAACTCTCAAAACCCTGCTATGAATGGTTGCTTCCTCTCTGAACTGCGTAACTCCCTAACCCGTTGCTGCTGCTGGAAAATGTTGCTTCTGGATGGAATGGAACTGCTCTTTGGGGTTGTTCCCCAGCTCAGAAAATTGTGAAACTCCGACTATGAACTCTCCTCCAAAAACCCGGAAAAACCCAGAAAGGAATTCCGGAAAGGCTGACCCTAAAATCTGACCCCCTTGGGAAAATTACGCACTCCTGGTGAGTACGCTGGCCTCTGAGGTGAATGACTGGAAATGTTGGCCTCAATCTACTCCAAAAGATCACTTGTGAAGGGTTGATGCCCTCGCACTACTCCTGGACTGAAACTCCTAATCTTCCTTCTCTCCCGGCGCTGCCCTCCTCCAAGGCTGCGTAATCTCATAGAGTGGTTGCGCTGCCTTAGTGACTGTGTAACTCTTGTCTGAAAGGCTCTGCGTTCTCTACTCTGAAAATCGATGGTGAAGCTCCTCACTTGAGCGGGCAGTCGGAGTCCCCCGAGGCTGAGGTTGGGATCTCCGCTCGGAGACACCCATGTGATGAACAACACTTGCAGACTTAGCTAAACATCATAAGTGTGCTCAGTATCTGTTAGAAAGAAATTCTGAAGATGCATAATAAAATGAATGAGTAGCTAGCCTCTCCCTCCTTTTATGCTTGAGGCCATAACTCTCCCTTAGGCCCCACTATGATGCGTTGTCTCCTCTTGCCACGCTTCCCTGCCTAATTTGTGGTGTCCTAGCCCACGTTGCCTTTGCGCTTTCCCTCTCCCTGCACCGTCACTTGGCTCCCCTGGGCCCCACGCTGAAATCAGAATATTGTTTAAGTGACTTTAGGGATTTTATTTCTCATAAGTTGAGTTACAAGTCCCATCACCCATTTATTTTATGGCTGGACATTAGAAAAACAAAATCTGAGCAAAAATTAATATTTCCAATTACTTGCTGCTAATTGGGAATATTACAGTCCTCCCCGCCAAAATGTTGCTTGTCCTCTAGCAACTACAAAGATGGGTTCTGCAAAATCTTCACTCTTCCAAGTGGCATCCTCATCCGGAAGATTTCTCCATCTCACCAAGTACTCCCTGACTGTCCTGCTCCATAGTTGTCTCTCCCGGGTGTCTAAGATAGCTTCTAGTTGTAACACCAAATGCCCCTCATCATCTGTAGGTGGAAGCTCCTTTGTTGTAGTCACCTACTGCCCCAATGCCTTCTTTAGGCATGATACATGGAAAATGTTGTGTATCCTACTCCTTGTCGGCGGCTCCAACTCATAAGCAACCTCTCCTACTGGGCGGATCACCCTGTACGGTCCATAGAAGCGGGGCTTGAGCTTCTCGGCTTCCTTCTGCTTCAGCGTAGACTGTCGATAAGGCTAAAGTTGGAGGTAGACCAAGTCACCTACCTCAAACTGTCTCTCTACCCATCCTCTATCTGCATACAACTTTTGTTGATTCTGCGTTGTGGCTAAGTTGTCCTTAAGAGCCCGGAGTATATCTTGTCTCTCTTGGATCCAATCCTTGGCCCTGGGGGCCTTGCTAGCTCCAAGCATAACATCAGCAAAAGTCAGAGCATGATATCCATACAAAACATAAAATGGAGACATACTGATAGACATGTGGAAAGTGGTGTTGTAGCAGTATGCTCCCAAACTCTGTTTTAAAAAACGGCCTGGTCGAAACCAACCAGGCCTGGTCGACCAAGTCGGTTGGGCGGCCGGTCCGACCAGTCACATAACCAGCCAGGCTGGTCGGTTTATTACCGAGCCGGCCGGTTTTTGTAATGACTCGGCCAACTCGGTAATAAACCGGCCGACCAGGCCGAGCCCGATTCAACCAGGCCTGGTCATTACAGCTGGCCAGTGGGCCCATTTTTGGCGGTTTTGCGGACTTGAAAAAGGAATTTAACTCGCTGTTAGGGTTTTTATGCTTGTCTAAGCCCTCCCAATGCTATATAACTAACCCACCCCCTCTATTGAGCTCACATCTTTCTCATGCAATTTGTTTGAGCATTTGTGAGTGTTTGCTGTAGATTGTGGACTCATAATACACTGTTAAACACACATTACTGACAAGAGATACAATTCTCATTGTCAAGGAGATACTGTCATGTCTCCACCTGTCAAGTAGATCACTGTCATTGTCACATTCCAATAGATTATTGTCATATAAAAGCACTGCATAGATAGTGCACAGCATACATAAGAGCATCTCACAAGACCACTAACACTTATTACTGTTATCCCTACCAATTCTTGTCCCAAGCATCATTGTCTCAAGTACTAGGATCGAGACCCAAGCATCACCGTTACAAAATACAAAATGGTACTGTCATACATCTTTGTCACTCTGCAATGTATCACTGTCATATCAATCTGCCCTTTTGTTCAGAATATATTTAGAGACACTCTCAAATTTTAATGATTAGGGCATAGGGACAGCTCTTCAATTTGTTACCAAAAGAAAGTTGTAACTTGAACAAACTGGACTCCTTTCATCAGTTTAATCATTAACAGAAATTATGCAACCTTCAATGCTACATGTACATGTGTCCTTTCCCTATCTTGTGCTCAGAATTAAAACTAAGTAGTAAGGAACTATTGGTCAATTGTTGATGTCACGGAACTTCAGCTCTTTTTGGTCACAAACTAGGGCTCAAAGATATTTGCTTGAATTAGTCCAAAGACAAGCCTTGAATTTGTCACAAGATCCTTCCAATAATAAATTGAAGAGAGCAAGCATCAAATCAAATGGATTTATTGAGCCAACCAACTGCTGCTACAGCCTTATAGAAAATTTAAACAAGTGACAATATTATTCAATATTGTCTCCCACTGTAGAAACCCTTAGAGATACCAGAAACCTTGAATAACAACCTTCAATACCTTATCAAGTAGATTTGTTTGTTTTTTATCAAGGCACTTTAAGCTCAACAGTAATTCTTCAAAACATTTGACTCATGCAAACTACTTCAAATCAAGCTTACATGTAGTGATCATACCTGAGAGATTAGGTTGGCTTAATTTTATTAGGGTCGTAAAAATTAATATTTAATGTATTTTTTACAAAAACCGAGTCATGACCGAGTCATTGAAACCTGGTCGACCGAGAGCCTAGTTTTATCATATGTTGTCTTTTGTCTATATTGTAATGCTTTGTGTTTGGAAACATGAATAAAAATCTTTAAATTTATGTTTTTGTACAAAAAAATTAATATTTAATGTATTTTTTACAAAAACCGAGTCATGACTGAGTCATTGAAACCTGGTCGACCGAGTCATTACCGAGTCATTACCTCGACCTGGTAGCTGACCGATTCCGTTTTTTAAAACATTGCTCCCAAATGCAGCCAACGCAGCCATGCCTTCTGCTGCCCCGTGACATAGTTTCACAAGTAGCCTTCTAGCCACTTGTTCACTATCTCCTTCTGCCCGTCCGTCTAAGGGTGATAACTGGTACTAGGAGTTAACTCTGTACCCACTAAACGAAAGACCTCCTACCAAAAGCCGCCCATGAAACGGCTGTCCCTATCACTGACTATGGTCTTAGGAGGACCATGCAATCTGAAAACATTCTGGAAGAACAACTCTGACACATGTGCAGCTGCGTATTGTGCCGATATGGCTAAGAAATGGGCATACTTTGTTAGCCGATCAAAGACCACAAAGATGCAATCCTTGCCCTGCATCGTGGGCAACCCAATAATGAAATCCATGGAAATGCTTTCCCACTTTCCTTCTCGAATGGGAAGCGGCTGTAGTAGTCCGGTTGGGTGGTTCATCTCCCCCTAGTTCCTCTGAGACACCTCGCACTCCCTCACATGCCAGAGTACGTCCTCCTTGAGGCCTCTCCACGAGAACCTCTCTCTGATGGCCCTGTAAGTCTTCGTGAATCCCTGATGACCTGATAGCGGAGAGTCATGGGATGCACGCAATATCTTCTCCTTGAGCTGCGAATTCCCAGTCAAGAAGATCCTATCTCTGTAGTAGATGACCTCATCCATCACCATGTACCTGTCATCTGAAACTTGGCCATCCAGCACCTCACAAGCAAAGCAGTCCTTGGAGTAATACACCAACAGTTGAGCCCTCCAATCTGCATCTAGGCTCATCAAGGACAGCATTGTTTGTCTGCGTCATAAAGCATCTGCCACTACATTGTTTTTCGCTTTGACATACTCAATGTCAAAGTTGTAAGCCTAGATCTTACTGACCCACTTCTGCTGCCTCTCCTGCAACTACTTCTACTCAAGGAAAAACTAGAGGTTGTTGTGATCAGTCCTTACCCGAAACCGTTGCCTACCAGATACTGCCGAAACTTGGCCAATGCATGCATAATGGCCAGCATCTCCTTGTTGTATATCGGATACAACCTCTCATGCGGCAATAGCTTCCTGTTCTCGAAAGCTATAGGGTGGCCTCCCTGCATCAAGATTGTGCCTACTCCCTCCAGTGAAGCATCACACTCCAGAATGAAGGGCTACGTGAAATTCGGCAAAGCCAACATCGGGCAGCTGCTCATCACCTCCTTGAGCCTGTCAAAGGCCCTCTGCGCAGTATCAGTCCAGCTAAATGCCCCCTTCTTGGTGAGATCTGTGAGGGGTGCAGCAAGCTGGGAAAACCCCTTGACAAACTTTCGGTAGTAGGTGCAAATGCCTACAAATCCCCAGAGTTCTGTCACATTTTTCGATTCTACCCATTCCCGAATGGCCCGGATCTTCTCCTCGTGTATTATCACTCCGTCCACACCAATGATGTGCCCTAAGTAGAGCATCTTTGTCAACCCGAACTCGCACTTAGAGAGCTTAGCATAGAAATGTTGCTCCTCCAAAATACGCAATACAGCCTCAATGTGTTGCAAATGCTCCTCCCAAGTGCAGTTGTATATAAGGATGTCATCAAAGAACACCAGCACGAACTTCCTCAACTAACCACAGAAGATGTGGTTCATGCAAGACTGAAAAGTGGTCAGTGCATTGGTTAGCCTGAAGGGCATCACCAAAAACTCGAAGTGGCCATAATGGCACCTAAATGCAGTCTTGGGGACATCTTGGTCCCTCACCCGGATTTGATGGAATCCCGACCTCAGATCGATCTTGGAGAAGAATTTTGATCCCCTCAACTCATCCATCAGCTCATCAATCCTGGGAATGGGGTATCGGTTCTTCATCGTCTTTTTGTTGAGTGCCCTGTAGTCGATGCACATCTGCAAAGTGCCATCCTTCTTCTTTACCAGCACAACAGAAGAAGCAAACGAGCTAGTACTGGGCTGGATGTGTCCCTGTGCTAAGAGCTCATCGATAGCTCTCTCAATCTCATCCCTGTAGGCCTTGGGGTGCCTATAGGGTGTGGTGATCATTGCTTGGATCCCCTGCTCCAGCTCAATGGTATGCTCAAACCCCCGGTCCGGTGGTTGCCGCGGTGGTATGTCCCCAAAAACCGTGGAGTACCTGTTCAATATCGACTGCACATCTGGGTGAACGGACTACCCTGTGGCCCCTGCCTCCAAAATACGCAGTTCTACTGCCCACTCTATGTCTCCCTTCTGGAAATCTGCCTCCATCCAGTGCGCTGAAACTATTTGCGAAGGGTATATGTGCATGCCTCTAATCATCACATGCTTTTCGCTATTCTTATCTGTCCACTCCATCTCTAGTGTCTCCCAGTCTGTGGTGACCTTACCCAACATAATCAGCCACTGCACTCCCAATACCACATTGGTATCTAGGATGTCAACCACAAAGAATTGGTTTGTCATAGTGTAGGTCCCCATTGTCACTATGAATGCCGAAACATATCTCATACATGGTTCTAGCGCTCGGTACCAGCACTGAGAAGCCATCAAAACTCTCTGTCAGTATGCCCCTCCTCTCTACTAGCTGAGCATCAATAAAGTTATGAGTGGCCCCGCTATCTCCCAAAACTGAAACATGTTGCCCCTACACGATGCCTTGGACACATAGTGTCAAATACTTCGGAACTCCTCATAGAGATGCAAGGACTCCTCCTGTAGGTGCAAACGCTGCCCCAACTACTCCTGGGGGAGGAGGTGGTGGATGATCTCCTCTCTGTGCTACAGTGCTGGCCTCTCCCTCTATCTCCTCATAAGCATCTTCATCTCCCTCAGTGTCGGAGAAGACCTCGATGTAATGTGCCTTCCCTGCGGCACATCGATGACCCGGTGCCCATGGCTCCTGGCATGTGATGCATAGCTTCCTCCATCTCAAGTCTCTCCGAGTATCATCGTCCAAAGGCCCTCGACCTTGGTTCCCCTTCTGCGGTGGAACTCTTGTGTCCTTCCCCTTTGGCTAAATTGTCAGTCTCTGGGGGAAAGGAGCTCTGGTCCTGGTCAAAGCATCCTGCAAGTCTCTTGTCCTCTCGACCGACGACTACATCCTAAAGTGTAGCAAGCCTACTGGACCTGACTAACCCACGCAGAGGTTCTGCCAACCCATCAATAAACATGTAAATCCTCCTGGCTGCGGACAAGTTTGGCACCATCATTGAAAGTCTCAAGAACTCAAAAATGTAAGTTTCCAGGTTCTCGGTCTGTTTGAGCTTGGTCGGCTCGACAAAATGCTCCTCCAGATCCTTCCAATCAAACCTCTCCACCAATCTCCGGGTGAACTCTGCATACGTTGTCACTGCTGAGTGACCCAGCGTGGCCATCCCATGGAACCACCAGTCATGGGCTTCCCCCTCAAGGTGCAGCGCTACCACCATCATGGCCTCCACCTCTGCCATCTGGTTTAGCTGAAAGTAAATGTCCAACTTTTCTACCAAAGCTTTTGCTGAACATTTAGATGACCCATCATAAGTTGGCAAGAAAAATCTGCCCATGGTACGTTGCAGCTCACCTCCATGCGTGTACCCACCTCCTCTATTCCAATTGCGGGGTTTGTTGTTGTTCTTGAGCTGGAAGAAATCATGGAAAGAGAGAGCTTCACCAAACTCTCGCCCATATGACTGATACTCTACAAAATAGTCCCCGTAATGAGTTATCTCCGGCTCTTGGGATCCTCTCGTTCCTGTACCTACAATCAAGAATGTGGGCATAGTGGAACGTGGGAGAGTGCGTAGAACCACCTGCTGTGTTGTGTTCCACTACTGTGTGTGATTGGAAGTGTTGGATCCTTCTCCGATGTGGAAACCCCTTGGGGTTTCACGCTGTCTATTCTCCCCAGCAATCTTCTGACCCATCTCCTCTATCTTCCTGGAGAGCTCCTGTACAGACTTTAAGAGGAGATTCTCAAAGTCCTTCTCATCATCTATTTCTTCTGCCATAGGTGCCTCCTCCTCTGCGTCCTTTACTGGAACGCAGCCCACCTCTCCAAATGTGGTCTCAAGCCTCCGCTCTCGGCACCTGTACCGTTGCTTCCAATAAGTGATGTATTCTTTGTCTCCGGGTGTCATAGACTGATCTGCTCCACGGTCTGAGCCAAGTCTATGATCTCTGATACCATTGTAATATTTCGAATAGGAAATAAACAGCAATACAAAGCAACATAAACAAAAACTACAGCAAATAGAGAGACACCACGAAAAACACTCAACCATTGAGAAAAGCTGAGCCATTTTATTATAAATCTGAAAGAGGGAATGAGTACAAGAGGTGATCAAAATGATGGCACCTTGGCTTGCTCAAGGCAAGCTGAAATAACTCTCAAAACCCTACTATGAATGGTTGCTTCCTCTCTGGACTGCGTAACTCCCTGAGCCGCTGTTGCTGCTGGAAAAAGCTGCTTCTGGTTGGAGTGAAGCTACTCTTTGGGGTTGTTCCCCTGCTCAGAAAATTGTGAAACGCAGGCTATGAACTCTCCTCCAAAAACCCAGGAAGGAATTCTGGAAAGGGTAACCCAGAATCTGACCCCCTTGGGAAAAATACGCACTCCCGGTGAGTATGCTCGCCTCTGAGGTGAATGACTGGAAATGTTGGCCTCAATCTGCTCCAAAATATCACTTGTGAAGGGTTGATCCCCTCACACTACTCTCGGACTGAAACTCCTGATCTTCCTTCTCTCCCGGAGCTACCCTCCTCCAAGACTGCGTAGTCTCTGAGAGTGACTGCGCTGCCTTAGTGACTGCTTAACTCCTGGCTAAAAGGCTCTACGTTCTTTGCTCTGAAAATCGATGGTGAAGCTCCTCACCTGAGCGGGCACTCGAAGTTCCCCGAGGCTGAGGTTGGGATCTCTGCTCGAAGACACCCGTGTGCTGAACAACACTTGCAGACTAAGCTAAACAGCATAAGCATGCTCAATATATGTTAGACAGAAATTCCGAAGATGCATAATAGAATGAATGATTAGCTAGCCTCTCCCTCCTTTTATGCTTGAGACCCTAACTCTCCCTTTGGACCCACTATGTTGCGTTGTCTCCTCTTGCCACGCTACCCTACCTAATCTGCATTGTCCTGGCCCACGCTATCCACGCTACCACTGGGTTGCCTGGCCCACGCTGCCTCTGCGTTGTCCCTCTCCCTGCGTTGTCACTTGGCTCCCATCACCCATTTATTTTATGGCTGAACATTAGAAAAGCAAAATCTGAGCAAAAATTAATATTGCCAATTAGTTGTTGCTAATTGGGAATATTACGGGCAATTAAGATTATTCTAACAATGAATAGATAACATATTTGATGCGAGAAATTTGAACATTAGTCTTCAGCAATTAGTTCAAAGGATGTACCTCGACTTCTATAACACCAACCAATAGTATCTAGTCCTCCAAACTTTCAACCACCATTACAATAGTAGTTCATCTTATAGAAATGAAGAACTCAAAATCTCATAAAATAAAATAAAATATCCAATATCCAAAACCCTAGATCTATCCTAGTGAGGAATAAACAAACAATATCCTCCTGACTAATAAATGACAAGTCAAAAACACTAACAATAAAATAACCAAGTAAAATGGAGTAGATAGTGGGGGAACCACTTCTGCTATTTTAATGCAAAACGTCCTCCTTGAACTTGGGGGTTGAAAATGTGAAATCATCCATGAAATAATAAACAATGTTCTCCATGGGAATGCCTTCCAAGAAAATGCCACTTCTCCTTAGTGAGTTCTATCTGGAATTGTGGACTACTAGTGCTATTGTTCTCCTTTGGATGGAGCATCTCAAATGAGTAGGTCCTCTTAATAAGTTGAAATTTCCTGTGGGTGGACAAATTCAGCGCTAAAAGAGTGGGATAGATTTAACCCCAACGACTCACTCTCCAACCCTGTATTTATTTAAAATTTTAATTAAAAAAATAAAATAAAAACGTTTTTATTTTATTTACTAACTTGTTGAAAATTGTATGTCTCTCTAACTAGTAAAATCCTTGGGGTATTAGAACTTAATTTCATACTTTCACCAAGGGAAGGATATATCTATTTCTTGAGTTTTATCTACCACATTTTAAATGGGCATATTTAGTTTCTATGTGCAAATCTGCAGGATTACATATTTTTAACAAATTTTCAGATTGCAAATTTCACCCAAAAGGCACTCAATAAGGCTTTTTTACTAAAGTAAATATCATATTTTCGCCTTGTTTTAGCTCACATCTCATTAAATAGATTTTATCTTACACCTTTGGCTAGATTTTATTTATTTCAGCCCCTTTTAGAGTAAAATTTTAGCTGAAATAATTTTCTGGGGAATTATCCAAGGGGTTTCAACCCCAAGGCCTCCAAAAATGAATTTCTAGGTTGCTGAAACTTCAATTTTGTAGCAGGTCTACGGCTTAAAGTTGCTCCAAATTGACCAATATTTAGTCTTTAACATTTACACCCTAAGATTCAAGATCTAGGAGTGTTTTGGCACTTTTAGGTGGCTTTCCAAAGGGTTGGCTTGTTATTTTTTGCATTTCTGCAGAAATTATAAATCTACTAAACACAAGGCAGCAAGTAAATTTACTAAACAACTCCCCTAACTGAGTGTTTAATCTTAGAATGACTTACATATTCGATTAGGATTTTTTTAATACACTCCTCCTTTCAGCCATTAGACCCCATTATAAGGCATTGGTTTTGTAGTGGTTCGTTGAAGCTAAGTCCCAAGAAGCCTCCCATAGCCTTGTGGTACGAGTTTGGACTTAAAGAGGGAGGACTTAAGGCCAAGTGATTGTGGGTCTCAAGAAGCCTCCCATAGCCTTGTGGTAGGAGTTTGGACTTAAAGAGGGAGGACTTAAGGCCAAGTGATTGTGGGTCTCTACCTTTTGTGTTTCGATCATAGCGAATTGTATGGATCTTCAGCAACCCACTAAACAGAGCAGTAACAATACATTCTAATAGATGGCATACCTTCATTAAAGAAGAAAGCTAGACGATGAAAAGCATTGACCAGACCATGGCTAGAGGACTCTTAGAGTCTAAGGCATAGCTATTTGTAGATCATCATAGGGATGTTGGCTAGCAAGCAGAACAAATAGTAAAATAGTTTTACCTGGGGGTTACCCACTTGGATGGGTAACAAGATGCACAATGTTTTGGATGTTGAGGACTTTTCCGGATATCCAAACCATCTTTCACCCAGATTACTATTGATTTTTTTGTGTAGCATCGGGAGGTATTCCCGCATGCTTAAGTTTCCCTAGAAGAATTATGAAAAATTTAAATGAAATTTGATTATTGGAGCATCAAGTTGGCCCAGCTCAGGAAGGGGTGTGTCCCTTTGGTTATTTCACCCCCATTCTACAAGTATAAAAATATGATATGATGCCTCATTCTCTCATCAATGAAAAAGAAACTCTGAGATCTGTTTTCGGAGGTTATCTTTTCTATTTTTATCTCTCTCTCTCTCGGCAGCATGTGTCGAGAAAGAAGACTGAGTTTATCAGTTGTTTGACCAAGTGATTGGTTAGACATTGACTGCAAAATAAGTTGAGTTTAATCGCACAACAAGGAAAAGTTAACAGCAGGTTTGACCGCAGGCTGTTGATCCTAGGGCTGAGTTTGACAAGACCAAAGTTTGACTGAAATTTGAATATTGGCTGGTTTGACTAGTGTTGACTTGCTGGAGTTTTGACCTGATATGATTGGCATTTTGACTTGGATATTGACACAGACTTATACACAAAATTGTTGATTTGCAAACCCTGTTGAAGAATAATATCTCCTAAAGAAAAGTTGTTGGGTTTTCTCCCAAGTTTGGGTTTCCCAAGGTAAAAATATTGTCTTTATTGTGCATGGTTGTCTTTCTATGATCTTTACTGTTTCCACTCCATTTACTATTGATAATTTCTAAAGTATGAGGAGATAGAGGGAGAGGCCAGCACTGTAGCGCAGAGAGGAGATCAAGTATCATTGGATTTGGTATTGCATCTTGTAGGAGAGGTTGAGAACTCGGTTCTCTACTCCATTGGTAGCCCCGGGACAGAAACCCTCTGGTGATCCAGTGAGTTTGGGCAAATACCCATCTCCCCTTGGTGAATTCATCCATAATTCACAGGAGAGCTCAAAAGCGGCAGTTTGGTTCAGTTTTGGTGGAGGGCCCGTGCAGCATTGCAGCAGGCATTTGCAGCAGGCAGAGCCTTGAGGCCAGTTCTATCTAAGCTATTTCAGCTATTTGTCATTTTAGCATGTAAACCCTAGTTTATATATGTTATAATAAAGCTGAGATTATTTTTGCATATTGTATGTTCAAATTGCATGTATTCTCTTGTTATATTTTACATGGCAATCTTCTATGAAATTGAATGGTAATTTTATACAGAAATTTTGGTTGAATCAATTTCTGGAAAATTCTGTAAAATATTAAGAATATTCTGGATATCCAACGCATAGGAAAAAGTTAAAAATAACTTAGTCTAGTGTAGAGTTAGGAAAAGTGTGTTTCTTTACCATGTACATTTGTAACTTCTAATCCGACGGTCACGATTTGTAGTGATCCGACAGTTCACTCTCTCCTTGGTATTAACGACACTTGATCTGTGGCTTAACACCCAATTGGTCCATGATCTCTATTTAAAGAGCATGAAGGGTCATTTGTCTGGTAACCGTTTATGAGAGAAACATATGTAACTTTTCTTTTTATATTAATAAATTGCCTGAAGTGGCCGTGTTGGCTCAGGCTGTCGACTGTTTCCCTCTTCGAGGGTTTTAACCACGTGATAATACTAGTGTACTGATTTGTGATCTGTTTGTGAGCGGTGACCTTTGGTTTTTGATCTAAGGAACTTACCCTCTAAATTCCTACATGGTATCGGAGCTATTTTGAGGGCCGCATCCGTTGTTGATCCAAATCCGAAGCCGGTTTTACTACATGCGACTGCCGATTTGTAGATCTACTAATTCTGACCATTTTCGGACCTGGAGAACTGCTCTATTGTGTCCGGAGCGTCTGTTACAGTGAGGATCGCCTTTCGTTTCATGCGAGAAGGTTTCTAGTTGCCAAATTATGTCAATTTAGAACTGGAGGTATAAAGTATCTGTTTTGCAGTTATATTTGTTAATAGTTCTGCTTATTTCGGTTCCCTCTGTTTATTTCGGTTTTAGGTTTTATTTATTTGTCGAATCTATACCCTCTTCTCTGTGTATGTTCTTTGCTCTGCGTTGTGTACGATCTTGGCAAATCAGGAAGGGGTTTTTTTTTTTGCTCGGATTTTTGTGTTTTTTGTGCAGGAAAAAACACGCACACCGAATACTAAAAAAAAAAAAACCCTTCCTCCTTTCAAACAATTACAGAATCCTTTACTATCTCACTTGGTGAGAAGTTAGTTTATGAGAATAAAGGTCTTGGGTTCAAGTCTCTTTCTCAAGCTTCTTTTGTTAAAGGGGCGGGATTTTTTTTTTAAGTTGAACTTCATCATCAAATTTCAAACCGTTCCCATAACTATTCGGCATCTACAACTCAATTTATTCAAAAAGGCATAACTTCTTCATACGGAGCCGTTTTTCGAGCCGTTCTTTTTTTAATCAGCCTAATTTTTGGAGATCTTTCCATTAGAGCAATTAGTTTCAGCTTTTTTCAGCTTCAGTTTTTTAAGAAATGGAAAGTGCATGCCCGATTATTCTTAACAGCACCAATTATTTCCAATGGCTACCTCACATGGTAGATATACTTGGAAGTAAAGGGCTTTATAGAATAGCCACAGGACAAAAAACTAAACCTTCCGATGATGATAAAGTCACTAAATGGGAAAACAAACAAGATCAAGCACGAGGGTTGATAGGAATGTCCGTTGCTCAAGATCTTCGATTTCATATCCTTGACATTGACACCCCTCATGAAGCGCTGGAAAAGCTAAATACTGTCTTTGGCATTCAAAATCAAATCAGCTTGAAAATGAGTTGCTTACTTTGGACCCCAATAATTTCTCCTCTATTGAAGATTTTTTGTCTAGATTCAAGACCCTTAGACTTCTTTTAGAAGGTTGTAAGGTCAAAAAGGAAGATGGCAGCCTCATCTATTGCATTCTTGCTAAGCTTGCCCCTGCATACTCTGTATTTGTTTCTACCTTCCATTCCACTAGAGAAGCCATCATTTCTTCAGGAACCACCTACAAGAACCCCTCTTTTGATGTTTTTTGCGATTCTTTGATAAGAGAACAAGAAAAACTCTTACACCTTGGTCTTATCACTTCTAGAAACACTTCTAAGAAAGCCTTAGCAGCCCAACAACAATCATATCAAAAGAATCCCAAGAAGCAGTATCCTAAAAAGTATGGTCCAAAACCAAACAAGGGTCCTAAGAAATTTTAGCCGCAAACTGAAAAAGCAACTCACCAAAATGATAAGGCAAATAAAAACAAAGGGAAGAAGACAGATAGACATTGCAACTTTTGTAATCATGACGGCCATATAGAGTCCAAATGTTTTAAGAAGATGGAAGCCTTAAAAGCAGCAATGAAGAAGCACAACATCAATTTGGAGCACTCTTCACATTCATCTTCAGGAATGGCACTTTCTGCTTGTGGTTGACAAGCATCAAGATCTGGTTATGCATTAAATGTATCTTCTTCTTCTCATTCTCATGAGTGGCTCATTGATTCTGGAGCTTCTTACCACATGGCCAAAAATAAAGCCATGTTTTCTTCTTTAAATGATTGTAACACCAAACATATTTATGTTGGTGATGATAGATCTCTTAGTGTTGTAGGATCTGGAACTATTCATCTAGATAATGGTCAGTTTAATGATGTACTATGTGTTCCTACCTTGTCATGCAACCTTCTCTCTGTTTATCAGATAACTCATTCAGGTGAAGGGAAAATAGTATAATTCTCACCTCATGATGTTGTAATCAAGGACCTCAAAGATCCTAAACATATTTTAGCTACTGGCATTGCTAATGATTCCACAAGGTTGTATAAGTTTGAAAACTTTGGGTCATCATCTCTTCCCTCTGTTTTTGTTGCTCATAATGATGATGTGAGCAAACTTTGGCATGAGAGATTTGGTCACTTAAACTATCGCTCTCTTCAAACTCTATGTAAGGAAAATATGGTGACGAGCCTTCCTATGGTATCTTGCCGAGATGGTGTTTGCTCCGGATGTGTACTCGGAAAACATCATCGGGATAGTTTTGACAAACGTGCCTCTTGGCACGCTTTAGCCCCTTTGCAGCTTGTGCACAGTGATTTATGTGGTCCACTTCCTGTTGTTTCTTTCTCTGGTTGCAAGTACTTCTTAACTTTCATTGATGATTTTTTCAGACGCACTTGGGTATACTTTTAAAACTCAAGAGTGAAGTTTTTAACATGTTCTTGGCCTTTAAGGCCTTTGTTGAGAAACAATCTGGACATCAAATTCTTAAGTTAAGATCAGACAATGGAGGAGAATATGTTAACAACAAATTTATCAACTTTTGCACTAAGCATGGCATTCAATTGCAACATACTGTTCCATATACTCCACAACAAAATGGTGTAGCTGAAAGGAAGAATCGCACCTTAAAAGAAATGGCTAATTGTATGCTTCAATCTAAAAGACTTGGTCTCAATTTTTGGGCAGAAGCCATTAACTGTGCAAATTACATAGTAAATCGCACTCCTACTAAGGTTTTAAAGAATATAACTCCAGAAGAAGCTTGGAGCTCAATCAAACCAGATGTAAGTCACTTTCGTGTTTTTGGAAGTGATGCTTGGGCCCATATTCGAGATGAGAAACATAAAGCCTTAGAACCTAAGAGTGAAATTAAATTTTTGTTGGATATTCTGAAGATGTCAAAGGATATAGACTTCTTCAACCAAAATCCAAAAATATAATCATTAGTAGAGGTGTAAAATTTGATGAAAAAAATATCATCCTGCGAGCCTAGTTCGGTGGATGTGCCACCTTTGGCCTGTGAGCCTGATTCGGCCTATGTGCCACCTCTCTCTCTCTCTTCTATTTTTAATAGCATTCCTTCTAGTTCAGATGATGACAGCGAGGATGACAATCCTCCTCCACCTCTTGAAACTATTCCTTTTACTCCACAGCTTCCAAGATGGGTCCGCTCTACTCGAGATGCAGCAGGTTCTCTTGCATGTGACCTTGCCAATCGACGACGTACACGTTCTCAGTTCAAAGAGCCTCTTCCTTATTGGCTCAAGTTCCAAAAAATCCTGATCCAGAAACCTTTGAAGAAGCCTCCGGTCATCCAGATTGGGATGATGCTATGAATGAAGAATATCGTTCCTTATTGGCAAACGATACTTGGGATCTTGTTCCTCTTCCAAAAGGAAGAAAACTTGTCAGATGCAGATGAGTTTACAAAACCAAGTTTGGACCAGATGGAAAAGTGGCTAGACATAAAGCTCATCTTGTCGCTAAAGGATTTTCACAAGTTGAAGGCATTGACTATACTGAAACCTTCTCCCCTGTTGCCAAAATGAATTCTATCCACCTTGTTCTTTCCCTTGCTGCCTCCTTTAAATGGGAAGTCCATCAGATGGATGTTAAATTCGCCTTCTTACATGGATATTTGCATGAAGAAATCTACATGGAACAACCCCCTGGCTTTATCCAAAACGACTCCAGCCCTATTTGTCGCCTTAGGAAGTCTCTTTATGGTCTCAAACAAGCTCCTCGGGCTTGGTATGCCAAAATGGATAGATTTCTACTAGATAATGGCTTTTCTAGGTGTCATTCTGACAACACTGTCTACACCAAGAAACTGGGTAAGTCGTTCACCATTCTTGTTCTTTATGTTGATGATCTTATCCTTATTGGTAGTGATCCCAACCATATAAACCATGTGAAGTCTAGCCTCAGAAAGAAGTTTGAAATGACAGACTTAGGACACTTGCATTATTTCCTTGGTCTTCAAGTCTTGCAATCCGAAGAAGGTATTACCCTCTCTCAGTCCAGGTATGCCTGTGATCTTCTACACCACTTTCACATGGAAGACTGTAAGCCAGCCCCTTCTCCCTTTCAATCTGGAGTCGAGCTTTCAGTCACTTGTACTACCCCTAAAGTTGATGCTACCTTATACCATCAACTTGTTGGTAAACTTCTGTATCTAACCCATACCCGTCCTGACCTTTCCTTTTCTGTTGGTCTTGTCGCTCGGTTTATGCACCAACCTCATGAAAGTCACTGGAAAGCAGCTAAAAGAATACTTCGATATATTCGAGGCACAATTCAGTTCGGGATTCATTATAGTGCAGGAGCATCTCCATTGTTGATTGGTTTCACTGATTCTAATTGGGCTGGTGACCTTGATAATCGACACTCTACTGCAGGATATGTATTCACTCTTGGTTCAGGACCTATTACATGGTCTTACAAGAAACATAGTGCCATCTCTCTTTCTTTAGCAGAAGCAGAGTATCGTGGTGCAATTGAAGCCAGCAAGGAAGCCATGTGGCTTCATCAGATCCCGTCTGAATTTGGTCTTCATTAGCAGCATCCAACTACACTTTGGTGTGATAATCAGAGTGCCATTCAGCTATGTAAAGATCCAGTTCAGCATCAGCGTATGAAACACATTGAACTCCACATACACTTCATCGGAAAGCTCATTCATGATCATGTTCTTGAAGTGCAGTACTGTCCAACCAATGATCAAGTAGCTGATATCTTTACAAAGGCTCTCACAGAAGCGAAGTTTACCAAACTTCGATCCATGCTTGGAGTTCAGGAAAGTTATCATTAAGGGGGGATAGGCTCTTAATGCCTCCTTCCTTCTCTTATTGTGTCACCTTTGTAAATCCTTCAATCCTATCCCAATTTGTTCTTAAGGGGGGATGTTAGCATATTTCGACACATAGGAAATAGGCTCCTTTTGTGTCACCATTGTAAATCCTTCAATCCTATCTCAAGTTGTTCTTAAGGGGGGATGTTAGGATATTCTGACACATAGGAAATAGTTAAGAATAACTTAGTCTAGTGTAGAGTTAGGTAAAGTGCGTTTCTTTCCTATGTACATTTGTAACTTATAATCCGACGGTTACGATTTGTAGTGATCCGACGATTCACTCTCTCCTCGGTATTAACGACACTTGATCTGTGGCTTAACACCTGATTGGTCCATAATCTCTAATTAAAGAGCATGGAGAGTCATTTGTCCGGTAACCGTTTATGAGAGAAACATATGTAACTTTTCTTTTTATATTAATAAATTGCCTGAAGTGGCCGTGTTGGCTCAGGCCGTGGACTGTTTCCCTCTTCGAGGGTTTTAACCATGTGATAATACTAGTGTACTGATTTGTGATCTGTTTGTGAGCGGTGACCTTTGGTTTTTGATCTAAGGAACTTACTCTATAAATTCCTCCAACAAGATGCACAATGTTTTGGATGTTGAGGACTTTTCCGGATATCCAAACCATCTTTCACCCAGATTACTAATGATTTTTTTGTGTAGCATCGGGAGGTATTCCTCCATGCTTAAGTTGCCCTAGAAGAATTATGAAAAATTTAAATAAAACTTGATTATTGGAGCATCAAGTTGGCCCAGCTCAGGAAGGGGTGTGTCCCTTTGGTTATTTCACCCCCATTCTACAAGTATAAACATATGATATGATGCCTCATTCTCTCATTAATGAAAAAGAAACTCTGAGATCTGTTTTCAGAGGTTATCTTTTCTACTTTTATATCCCTCTCTCTCTCGGCAGCATGTGTCGTGAAAGAAGACTGAGTTTATCAGTTGTTTAACAAAGTGATTGGTTATACGTTGACTGCAAAACGAGTTTAGTATAATCGCACAAGAAGGAAAAGTTAACAGCAGGTTTGACCACAAGTTGTTGATCCTAGGGTTGAGTTTGACAAGACCAAAGTTTCACTGAAATTTGAATATTGGCTGGTTTGACCAGCGTTGACTTGTTGGATTTTTGACCTGATATGATTGGCATTTTGACTTGGATATTGGCACAGATTTATACACAAAATTGTTGATTTGCAAACCTTGTTGAAGAATAATTTCTCCTAAAGAAATGTTGTTGGATTTTCTTCCAAGTTTGGGTTTCCCAAGGTAAAAATATTGTCTTTATTGTGCATGGTTGTCTTTCTATGATCTTTACTGTTTCCACTCCATTTACTATTGATAATTTCTAAAGTATGCGGAGATAGAGGGAGAGGCCAGCGCTGTAGCACAGAGAGGAGATCAAGTATCATTGGATTTGGTATTGCATCTTATAGGAGAGGTTGAGAACTCAGTTCTCTACTCAATTGGTAGCGCCAGGACAGAAACCCTCGAGTGATCCAGTGAGTTTGGGTGAATACCCATCTCCCCTTGGTGAATTCATCCATAATTCACAGGAGGGCTCAGAAGCGGCAATTTGGTTCAATTTTGGTGGAGGGCCTGTGCAGCATTGCAGCAGATCCTTGAGGCCAATTCTATCTAAGCTATTTCAGCTATTTGTCATTTAGGAATGTAAACCCTAGTTTATATATGTTATAATAAAGCTGAGATTATTTTTGCATATTGTATATTCGAATTGCATGTATTCTCTTGTTATATTTTACATGGCAATCTTCTGTGAAATTGAATGGTAATTTTATACAGAAATTTTGGTTGAATTAATTTCTGGAAAATTCTGTAAAATATTCTGAAAGGGATATTACACGAACCACTTGGTCAATACTAAATCATATTGTGTCGTAAAATTGGGTAAATTATTGAAGGTCTATGTGTAAAGATGTATTCCCCCTTTGAGGGTTGAATTAATTGTAATATATTGATGTAGAAAATATTTTAGTGCATGGTCCCTCATACTTAGACACCATGGCTAAAATATTTGAGAGTGGAAAAAATATTAATCCCCTCTAGTATCAATTAATTAATTTTTTTGGCTAGAATAAATAAAAATCCTAAACAATAATATTAATTATTTTTTAGTCTCAAATAATTATAGAGAAATTAATTTCTCTCCAAGTGCAAAAATTCGTGGGTCAAAGAAAAGACAAATTCTGGAGGTCCCCCACCAAGGGAAAATTAGATATTTTAAGAAAATTTGAGCCCTTGGACCTTGGTGGTTAAGACAAAGTCAAATTTTTGAGAAAATTATTCCAAAATATTAATTTTTGGATTTATTTAAAAGTGGGTTTTAAGAAAATTTCGAATTTTTCCACAAAATTAAAATTTCGGCAATGGAGATTAAAAGAAGATCAAGTTATTTTTGATGCTCGAGATTATTTTGACGAGGATCAAGCCAACTAGCCATCCTCTTCCACTTGGAAGGATTTCTCTATAAATAGAAGTCATTTTGCTTCTATTTGATATGTTTGGATGATGTAAATTTTGTAAAGTTGGTATTGAGCCATTGCTCTGCTGGGAACATTTTTGTATCATAATAGAAAAATTTTGGGGTTTAGTTCATGGTGTTCATCTTCTATTGATATGTGGTATGTGTTCATTATGTGCTTCCCTATATTGTGCTAAAAAAAATTTAAAAATTGTTATCTTATTTGTCGGTGATAAGAGCATTGTATTGGAAAAAAATTATTTTATCTTAGGTGATCTGATTCACCATATGATCTAATGATTCTATTTGAGAAAAAATTATAGAGATTTGCAGGTACGCTAGCCCTTGGGCTCCAAGTTCATATTCAAACTTTCGAAAAATACATCTATCCACTGCTATTAGTCAAAAAATATTTCTCCAATAAATTATAATTTGCTACCATTGTATATTTGTAAAAAAATTTGTAAACTACTTGTAAAATCATTTGTAAATTATTTCTAACTTTTGTTTTGCAGCAATTGGGGTTTTAATATTTCTGGGGTTTCATATTTTTGTAAATATATTGGGGTTTTTGGGGTTTGTTATTTTTGTTTTGCAGGCAAAAAAATTTTAGCCCAGCAGCTAAATTTTTGGAGCATTATTGAACAATTTCATTGGCAAAATTATGAAGTTAAAGGTTCCTACCCTATCCTCTCTCCCCTTTTCCTCCTCAGCTTGCCTTCTATCCTTTTCACTGGCCATTTTCCTCCTCCAAAACCCTAGCCACATGCATGTAGAGGCCCTACTAGCCCTCCATTCCTCCTTGGCTCCCTTCTCTAACCCTCGTTGGCCCTGGTAACCCATACTCCAACTCTCCATTTGCTCTGTTCTCCCAATATTCCCTAGCCGCAGGCTCTTAGTGCCTTGTGCATTGCCCCTCACCTCTTTTCCAAGGTCTCTAGCCTTATTACTAGCCCTTTTTTGTTGAGAATTTGGTAGGGAAATGATTAATACAAATTCTCTCCTTGATAATTACTTATGAGCTTATTTCTTTTATTTATGTCTTCTCTTCTTAGCTTATTTAGTCTTTCATCAAGTCAATTACCAAAACACAAGAGACACAAATTTAGGCTCTTCGAGCCAGGGCAAAACCTCTCCCTCTTGGAGAGGAAAACCCACGAGAAATTCTTTTTATAGACTTCAATTGACTAGTACCATGACCATGACACAAACCCTAGACCTTTATATGCCATCAAGACCTTGTCACTACTTCTTCAATGACTCCTTGAGCTTATCCTTCTTTCTTGCACCTTTCTGCACCGATCAGCATTGTTCAGCATCAGCCTTAGAGAACCCGGTCTCTACTAGTGTTCTTCTTCCTTTGTATCTTCACTTAACTTATTTGAGTGTATCCTTGTCTTATTTTCTTCAATGTTAGACCACAGCTTAACTCAGCCCTTACTTTAGCACAGTCCTCTTTTTCCTAATAAGCAGTCCTTTGACACAATCATATATTCTCTGCACCTTAACACAGTGATTTATCTTGCTCTTCAATGCACCTTAACCCAGACTTATTCAGCACCTTAATCTGCATTTTATCACAGTCCTGTAGCTCGCATAAAATCACAAAATGCTTCACAATGGTCATAGTTATTATGCACTTGTATACTGTCTCGGCCTCGCTGTATAATGTTGCTTCTTTATTGTGATCCGCAATCCTTTCCTTTTATCTCAGACTTATCCGCACTATTTCTTTTTGAATGTCTGAAGTTCTTCCTGAAGCACAGTCCGAAGATCTCAAACTTATCTGCATTCCACTAACTCAAATGACCGCAGAGCCTTTTGTATATATTGGCATCATGTCTCCGATTTAGGCCGACCCTCACATTGATTGGAGGCTGACTTGATCACAGTATATAGGACGACTAGAGGAGCTAATCTTCCAGCGTTGAATGAGGTTGACTTGAGAGCAGTCTTGAGCCATTTCTCCATGGTTGAGTGACAAAGTCTTGAGGCATATTCTTTAGACTAGACACTTCATATACATGACTCTTAATTACACGTATAACAAGAAGACAAATCCTAATAGACATCAAGAAGAAGTCTATTGACTTATAATAAAACCTTGTTCATGAAACCCATGAAGCAAGCATACCAAAAACATATTTTATTATCTTTTTCTTCTAAATTACATAAATACATAATTACATAGTCAATATGAAGACCAATCCTAGTTACACTTTTCAACATTTTTCTCATTCATTGGCCTATTACCTGTTGAGATTTTGTGTATTTGGGGTAGCATCAGTTGTGCTCTAGCTCCAAAATTTTGAGAAGGGACTCGAGTACACTTGATCTACAAGACCCAGAAATTGATTTGGGAAATTATATCTGGTTTAGGAGATATTAAATTAATTAATTATTTTAATGTATTTCCTAAGTTAAAACTTAGGGAACTTAAATAGTTAAAAGTAAATTTAATTAAACATGTGATGAAATTGTCTTAAGTCACACGGATCAAGCTTTCTTTTGATCTTATCCATTGATTCAAGATTTGATCATGGCCATTGATTTGTCAACAAGAAAAGTATAAAGGAAAGGCTTGGGGTCATTTGTAAAGACACACAGAGGCAGAGCACTGAAGCTAAGTTGAGATTCTAGGGCAGGGTTTGCTACGAATACTCAGAAGTGTTTCAGCTGCAAAGAGGGGAATTTACGCTAAGAGGATGATCTGATCCCGGGGTCTAGAATACACAAGAGGAAGAGATCAGCTCAAGGACAGTGCAGAAGAGGAGAGCAGCAGCAGTAGCAAGGACGGCGCAGTCCCTCCAAGGACAGTGTGATTTTCAGTAGGTAACCCTCAGAGGGTTACGCAAAGACCCTAAGGGGCAGCGTAGTGACTGTGTCACCCAGTCTGGGGTAACGCAGTCTCTTCCAAAGCAGCATTGAGGGTTTGAGGGGCTTCAGAGGCTGACGCAAAGGCTTTCAGGGGCAGCACTGGGGTTTCTAAGCCCTAATCTTGGCTGAGTTCTGTAAATCCCATTTGAGGGTGTGGATCAATTATTATTTTGGTCCTAGATCAGCCAGTGAGTTATAGATCTAGTATATTCTCTGTCGAGATTTCCAGATCTGGAACCCAGATTTGTGTATTCAGAAAATTTCTTAATAATAAAGCCCTCCAGCAGCGAGAGACTGGTTTTCCCGCATTGGGTTTTTCCGGGGACTATTTGTCCAGAAATAACTATGTCACTTTGTCTATGTGTGCATGAACTTGTTCTAGATCTGGATTGGTAGAGATCTGTTATGTGTTTTGCTTCGATTTTAACTTGAATTTATTCAGTTAATAACTTGTCTAAGTAGGAGGAGCATAACTAGATTAACAGTAATAATTTCTGCATAAAGTGTAAGAATTCAGAAATTTTTAGATGGTATCAGAGCAATTGCAGATCTAGGAGGGTCACCAGCAGAAGACACTGAAGGTTCTAGCTGCAGAAAGCAACTAGAAAAGCAACAGAAACGCAGACCTGAAGGGACAGCACAGTTTTCGAAGGCAGATCCACGCAGAGGTAAGGGTGACGTTGTGTAGCATTGTCTCCTAGCAAGCCCACGCAATTACTGCGCAGAGGGAAGGGTGATGTTGTCTAGCACTGTCTCCTAGCAAGCCCACGCAATTACTGCGCAGAGCCAACTCAGAAATAGCGTTAGATTGGTCTAAAGCCAGCCAGTGTGATTCAGGTCTGAATCTGTCAGATCCAGAAAAGATAGCAAAAAAGCTGCAAAAATTCAGAAGGTGCTGGTGGGGATAATTTTCTGAAGTTTTCAGATCTTTAGCCTTAGCACAAGTGACAAAGAGAGGGAGGAGATCAGCTTCTCAGAGAGTTTCTTGCCAAAGGAAACTTGCAGTTTGATCAGAGGATCAAAAAAGAAGCTAAATCATAGTTGATTTGGTAGATTTCCAAAGAGGGAAATCAGCTGTCAGAAGGAGCAGAAGGTACTTGTTTCACCAAGGGCCTTAGATCCATTTCTCTAGCAAAGAGAAGAGGAAATTCCGACAAATTCTGAGCGGATGGCTCCTCATGGACTGCATGATCAGGATAGGTTGGATGGCCTCTCAAACTTTTCAGTTTGGAAGGCAAGGATCCTGATAGTCCTTGAGGCATACAATCTGAGAGACCACACAAAGCAAACTTTGGCCACACCGACAAATCTAGATCTCCTTCGGAAGCATAAGGAGGCTGCTAGGCATGCCAAGCGGCTGATTATAGATGGTATCAAGGACCATATTGTACCACACGTAGCTGAGAAGAAGACAGCTAACGAAATGTGGAAGGCCTTGACTTCCCTATATGAGGGAAAGTCTGTCCAAAGAAAAATGTTGTTGGAGACTCATATGAGGTCATTCATGATGACCAAGGGAGAAGACATGGAGCATTTTCTCTTCAGATTGCAGTCAATCAGAGATCAACTGACTACAATAGGTGCAACAGTGGATGATGCTGTGGTAGTCAGGACTGCCCTCAATGCAGTCACAGATGAGTGGGAAACCTTTGTCCAAAGTATCTTGGGCAAAGTGAACCTCCCAGATTGGGACAGCTTGTGGTCAATTCTGCGACAAGAAGAACTCCGCAGATTCACCAAGAGGCAGCACAGCCCTGAATTGAGCAAAGTGAAGAAGGAAGATGAGGAAGATGCAGCCTTGGCATCAAAAAAGCAGCCAAAGAAGAAGAAGGATCTTTCAAAGATCAAGTGCTTCCAGTATGGTGAAATGGGACATTTTGCCAACAATTGTCCTGAGAAGAAAAGGGACAAGGAAGCATCTTCTTCCAAAGAAATTGTGGCAGATGATGGGTCAGGAGATGATGCAACCATGAGTGCTCATGAACCACGGAGGTGGGGTGACATGGACATGTAGAGGAGCTACATGGAAGAGAGGTGGGATCCTTGAGCAACTCATCTCTTGGATCACATGCGAGCTACGACAGCCTTAAGACAGTAGCGGGACAAGTGAGAAGTGGGTGCATAGATCACAGATGAAGTAGGCAGAGGCAGATCTGAAGACTAGAAGGAGCAGCGCAGAGCAAATCAACAACAGCGTAGAAGCAGTAGCAGCACAGACGCTGATGTGACTTCAGCAGCACAGAGCAGAGCTACTTACGCAGTGCAGAGTTGCAGCAACACAGAAGGCTTCAGAGGGACAGCGCAGTGCAGCAGCAGCGTGATAGATTTCAGCACAAGGGGCTGATGTGACTTCAGTAGTGCAAAGGGAGTCTGATTACGCAGGCAGAGTTGTAGCTATGCATTGTTCTTTAGATGCCAACACAGATCTGTAGCCTATGGAGCTTCAGTGATGAGGATGTAGCCCATCTGACTTGTCTGTCAAAGATTGGGGCAGGAGATTCAATTGTTTCTCTCAACAACTGAAGTTGCAGTGCAACAGATCAGCAGTGGCAGTGCTATGAGCAGCACAAATGCAGCATATTCAAAGGGAGCTGCAATACAGAGGTTGCAGTGGCAGTGACAGAGTCATGAGCAGCAGCACAGAATGGCAGCAACAGTGCAGAGTTGAGTGGCAGAAGGCCAAACGTCAACAACACAGAACCAATGCCCAAAATCATGTAATGCATAAGTGTGATGTATTACTAGACCACACCCTTGATGCTAAGAGGGAGTGTTGAGATTTTGTGTATTTGGGGTAGCATCAGTTGTGCTTTAGCTCCAAAATTTTGAGGAGGGACTAGAGTACACTTGATCTACAAGACCCAGAAATTGATTTGGGAAATTTCATCTGGTTTAGGAGATATTAAATTAATTAATTATTTTAATGTATTTCCTAAGTTAAAACTTAGGGAACTTAAATAATTAAAGTGAATTTAATTAAAAATGTGATGAAATTGTCTTAAGTCACACGGATCAAGCTTTCTTTTAATCTTAGCCATTGATTCAAGATTTGATCATGGTTGTTGATTTGTCAACGAGAAAAATATAAAAGAAAGGCTTGGGGTCATTTGTAAAGACACACAGAGTCAGAGCACTGAAGTTAAGCTGAGATTCTAGGGCAGGGTTTGCTAAGAATACTCAGAAGTGTTTTAGCTACAGAGAGGGGAATTTAGGCCAAGGGGATGATCTGATCCTAGGGTCTAGAATACACAAGAGGCAGCGATCAGCTCAAGGACAGCGCAGAAGAGGAGAGCAGCAGCAGCAAGGACAGCGCAGTACCTCAAAGGACAATGTGATTTTCAACAGGAAAACCTTAGAGGATTACGCAGAGACCCTAAGGGGCAGTGTAGTGAGTGCGTCACCCAGTCTGGGGTAACGCAGTCTCTTCCAGAGCAGCGCTGAGGGTTTGAGGGGCTTCAGAGGCTAATGCAGAGTCTTTCAGGGGCAGCACTAGGGTTTCTAGGCCCTAATCTTGGCTGAGTTATGTAAATCCCGTTTGAGGGTGTGTATCAATCATTATTTTGGTCATAGATCAGCCAGTGAGCTATAGATCTAATATATTCTCTGTCGAAATTTCCAGATCTGGAACCCAGATTTGTCTATTCAGAAAAATTCTTAATAATAAAACCCTCCAGCAGCCAGAGACCGGTTTTCCTGCATTGGGTTTTTTTGAGGACTATTTATCCAAAAATAACTATGTCACTTTGTCTATGTGTGCATGAACTTGTTCTAGATCTGGATTGGTAGAGATCTGTTATATGTTTTGCTTCGATTTTAACTTGAATTTATTCAGTTAATAACTTGTCTAAGTAGGAGGAGCATAACCAGATTAACAGTAATAATTTCTGCATAAAGTGTAAGGATTCAGAAATTTCTACATTACCCACCATTTTGTGGGTGATATCCCTAGGAGAAAATTTTCTCCAAGATGGTCCGCAACCGGCAGCCCCTTGCAGCCACCAACTAGCTAGTCGTGCCATTTCTCCACCACCTAAGCCAGCCATGTGGTCCCTTGCCCATCTGTCATGATCGTATGCTTGAAGGCGGGCCTCTCGAACCTAAAGGTATGCCTTGTCATTTGATAATTGAGTATTGTAGTTCGTTTTTCATGGACACTTCTGGGTATGGATTAATGGGGGGATTCGACAGAAAGAGTGGGTTAGGTCTGTGTTTCTGTCCCCTAGATCTCTTTTGGATGCTACCCTTGGATCTCAGTCTCGCAGGATCTCTTTTATTGGCCTTTGGGTTTTGGGGTGGTACCACATGGTAAACCCTAATTTTGGTTGTGTGCTTCTGCTTCCTCATTTGCATATATCACTCCCTTTCCATTTATTATAACCCCATCCATCATCTTTCCCACCTGGGTCCACATTTCTCCACTGGGTCCACACAGGGTTAGCCTCCCCTTCCCTTTGCCCACACCTTGGGTCAAGCTTGAAACGATGCCACAGAGGTTGATAGAGCTGAAAATAAAAATTAAAAGCATAATTAGCCACATTCAACAGGAAAATGTACCACAAAATGCAAAATATGGTCGTGACAAACACAATTAGCACGTCGACAAAAGCTAAAAGCATGAGCTCTACCTCATACCCATGGCCATCACCCCGGTTCCTATAGGCCCTAGATGAGCCTCCTTTATCATTCAGGAACCCATGATTGTCCCAAACCCTGGTGGGCAATGAACCTCCCTACCTTAAAAGGGGTATCCATTGCTATACCTTACACATCATGCTCTTATCCTTTGAGCCCCAAGCAATTAATCAAAGAAAAATCATAAAACAAAAAAGGCATATATATAAGGGTGGAGACATCAAGTTCGGGTCATCTCATGCACCAATATTGTTCCCTCCTATACATTATATACCCAAATGTGGGCTTCCTGTTACCCACTACTTTGTAGGTGATATCCCTAGGAGAAAAAAATTCTACATGATGGACCTCAGTCCGTAGCCAGTAGCCCCTTGCATCCCTCAACTAGCTCGTTGTGCCATTTCTTTGCCATCTAAGCCAGCCATGTGGTCCTTCACCCATCTGTATTGATCGTATGTTTGAAGGTGGGCCTCTCGAACCTAAAGGTATGTCTTGTCATTTGATAATTGAGTATTGGGTTTACTTATCATGGACACTTTTGGGCATGGATTGATGTAGGGATTCGGCGGAAAGAGTGGGCTTAGTTTGTGCTTCTGTCCCCTTGACCTCTTTTGGATGTTACTCTTGGATTTTAGTCCCATGGGATCTCCTTTACTGACCATTTGTTTTTAGGGTTGTACTACTTGGGAAACCCTGACTTTAGTTGTGGGGTCCCACTCCCTAATCCACATATACTACTCCACTTCCATTCACTATACCCCCCATTTATCATCTCTCCCACATGAATCCATATTGCCTTTTTGGGTCCACATAGGGTTAGCCTCCCCATTCCCTTGCCCCCACCTTGGGTCAGTCTTGGAACGATGCCTCGGAGGTTGAAGCAGCTAAAAAGAGAAGTAAAATCATAAATGGCCACATTCAACTGGACAACGCACCACAAGATGCAAAATATGGCCGGGACAAACATAATTAGCACGTGCAAAAAATCCAATATATGAGTTCTATCCCATACCGATGGCCATCACCCTGGTTCCATAGGCCCTAGATGAGGCTCCTTTAACATTCAGGAACCCATGATTGTCCCAACCCCTAAAGGGCAATGAAACGCCCTACCAATAGGGGGTAATCCCTATTATATCTTACACATCATGCACTTATCCTTTGAGCCCCGAGCATTTGATCAAAGAAAAATCATAAAAGGCAAAAGGTATATAAATAAGGGTGGAAAAATGAAGGTCAAGGCACCTCATGTACCACGATTGCTCCCTCCTACACATTATATACCCAGGTTGGGCTTCCCTTTTCTAGCTACCCTTGTGCCCCGATATGTGACCCAGGGTTGCCCCTCTCATTCCCTATTCCATTTCGCCTCTTTATCACATGCCACCACCATTTGACGGTGTTGAAAAGTGTAACTAAGTTTGGTCTTCATAATGACTTGTAATTATGAATTTATGTAATGAAGAAGACAAATAATAAAATGTACTTCGTAATACTTGCATCATGGGTTTCATGAGAAAGAAGTTTTTATTATAGGTCAAAGACTTCTTCTTGATGTCTTTAGGGGTTTGTCATCTTGTCATAAATGTATAATTTAAAGTCATGTATATGAAGCTAAGTTGCACGAAACAGGGAAACGGAAACGAGTTTCCGAAACGGGAAGCGAAGCGAAACGCGACCTCCTCAAATTTTGGAAACAGGGAAACGCGGTATATATATATATCATTTAAATTTATATTATAATTTAGGACATTTAAGAAATGTTATGTGAAATCATACAAGTTTAAAACATACATGATAAATCATAAATTCAAAGCATAAACTATTACAAATTTACAAGTTACAACACATTTACTCATGAATGATCATTGATAACAGACACATAATGAAAATAGCAATATCGGAACCTCCAAAACCAGCCTTTATTATATATCAAAATCTCAAAATCAGCCTTTATTATATATATGAGGCTGCAAGTACAATAAAATCAAAAGACTAATACTCATTATCAGAATCCTCATCAAATATATCAGCAGAAGCATGCTCAGCAGTGGATGGTGTAGCTGAAGAAGATGTTTGGCCAATTCCACTTCTATGATCCTGGTCCTCAATATTCAAGGCAACAAGAGAGAGATCCAAATCAGGATTTTCTGGTTCCACATCCCACTCCTTAGAAGGACCATTGCCATATTCTAGACCCCTACGAGATGCAAGCAGAAGTTTGGAGTGCACATAAACAAGATCCTCAGCCTTCTCTGAGCCCAACCTGTTGCGCTTCACAGAATGAATAAAACCATAGGTGCTCCAATTCCTTTCTGCTGATGAAGAGCTTGCCACTTGTGAAAGAACGCGAATGGCAAGGTTTTGCAAATGTACACCATTTGCTCCATGACAAATCCACCACCTAACTGGATTCATGGTGCTTCTCTCCTCCAAAGATGATATATCTGAATAATCATCTATACCTACAGCAAAACTGGCAAATTCTTCCTTCACCTCCCTCTATAGATGAGCTGGAAAAATTCTCATAAGGGCTTTTTTCACCCCATTAGCCACCTCTCTATCCTTATGGGTTGCCTTCCTCTTCCCATTGCTTTGAGCAATAAGTTCCTCATCATAAAATTTTGGGTTCAAGGCATGTGCTAAACTATGCAATGGAGGTTGAAATTTTTCCACCTATCAACAATGATTCTCTTGATTAATTCGGCAAACTGACCATCTACAAGCAAAACCTGTGGTGACTCCTGTGAAACCATTTCCATAGTTTTCTCAACCATGGAATCCATGCCATCATATACCTCTCCTAAGAAAGGTTGGTCGGTGTTAGCATGCCGAAGAAGCTCAAATGTAGGGGTTGTGAACAGTAGCAAGAAATCTATCTTGCTCCACCAATCCTCATCAAGGCACAATCTACGCACCGCAGTTCCCCACTCTGAATCTGCCTGTCTCCACTTGGCCCAAAGCTTACTCACCACCATAGACACTAATGCTTGTTTAACCTCAACAAGGAGGCACAACATTTTGAAGTTTGAGGCATATCTTGTCTCAGCAACTTTTAACAACTCCAATTTGGAGTACTCTCGAAATATTGCTCGAGACTGGTGGTGGTTGGTGATGAATTTCACAATTTCCCTTGCTTCCCCTGTGAGTTCCTTTATCCATGGAACTTTATTGTCGATCTCCTCTAAGATCAGATTCAGATTGTGGACAATGCAGGGTGTCCAAAAGATGTGGTCATACCTCCCCTCAATAATCAAACCTGCAGCTTTGCATACCGGTGCATTATTCGTGATAACTTACACCACCTTGTTAGGACCAACTTGTTCAATAGATTTGATAATGACATCAACAATGAATTGTGCGTCTTTTACCTCTCCCGAGCAGTCTTCTGCCTTTAGAAACATTGTTCCTTTTGCTGAAGTGGCAATGATGTTTATCAATGGTCTACGCCTTGTATCTGTCCATCCATCTGAGACTATGGTAACCCCAGAGCTACTCCAAGAAGAACGAATTGGTGATAGCACATCCTCCACAAGATCCTTCTCATTTTTTAGAAGCTGAGTTCTAACTTTCTCATAGTTGGGTCCCTTGTACCCTTGAGGAGCTTTGTTAACTACCCTTATCATATCTTGCTAGAAAGGAGAGCGAGCAACATTGACTGGGAGACCACATGCATAGATGCACCGAGCCACTCTGGAATCAGCTTCTTCTCTTCCTTGCACATTCACCAGTTTAGCAATCCTGCTATCTTGAACTGTACTAGATGCCCCTCTGGATGGTGGTTGTTCTGCTTGTTAAGTGCCTATCCTCTTCCTTGCTTCAATTACAATCCTTGGCTCACTGTTTGTTGGATTTTTAGCTGCTTGACTAAAATCAGCATGCTTTCTTTTGATTCCATAAGCCTGATCTTGCTCTCTTTGATATTCCCTCCTTGCCATAGGGTCTGATGTTTTCATGCAACTTGCAATCCCTTGTCCTCAGCAGTGAGTCGCATGTGTGCAGACTCAAAAGAGCATTGTATGGGCTGAAGCAAGCACCCCGTGCTTGGTACACTTGGATAGACAGCTATTTCACCGGACTTGGCTTCACCAAGAGTGAGGCGGATGCAAACCTATACCAAATTGTGGTGGAGGGTAAGCTTTTAATCATTGTTCTTTATGTTGATGATTTAATACTGACTGGTGATGAGCAGCTGATACACTCATGCAAGGAGGATCTTGCAAAGGAGTTCGAGATGAAGGATATAGGCCTCCTTCATTATTTTCTTGGATTGGAAATATGGCAGCGAGATGGTGAACTTTTTGTGTCTCAAGGCAAGTATGCAAGGGAGATACTGGGTAAGTTTCACATGGAGGGCTGCAAACCCATGGATACTCCTCTTCCAGGAAACTGGAGGAAAGAGGATGCTACATGTGGAAAGGTAGTGGATGCTACTGTCTATCGACAGTTAGTGGGTCCGCTAATGTATTTAGTAAATACAAGGCTGGACATATGTTATGCGCTGAACCAGCTTAGTCAAGCAATGGTTAAGCCTACCAAGCTCTTTTAGAAGGCAGGCAAGCATGTCCTGAGATATCTCAGGGGCACATCTGAGTATGGCTTATGGTACAGAAAGACAGATGAGGTGAAGTTGCATGGCTTCACAGATGCAGATTGGGCGGGCAACCCAACAGACAGAAAGAGCACATCAGGAGGGGTCTTCAATATGGGATCTATAGTTTTTTCTTGGTACAGCAGGAAACAGAGATCCGTGGCACTCAGTTCAGCGAAAGCGGAATACATGGCAGCAAGTCAAGCTACATGTGAGGCTATCTGGATGAGAAAGATCCTGGTTGGTTTGTTTGGTTCTCATTTAGATCCTACAGTGATTCATTGTGATAATTAGAGTTGCATTAACTCTCGATTAATCCTGTGTTTCATGATATATCTAAGCATATAGATATCCAGTATCATCATATCAGAGATTGTGTGCAGCGGAAGATCATGTTGCTTCAGTACATTCCTACGGAAGATCAGGATGCAGATATTCTGACGAAGGCGCTCACCAGGAGCAAATTCGAATACCATAGAGACAGGATCGGGGTGAAGGATAATCCCTTTCTTGCTAAGAGGGAGTGTTGAGATTCAACAAGATGATGATCCTAGTGAAAATTAACCACCTACACTAAGTGGGGCCCGTAGGCTATTTTTAAGTGAATGTCTATTTTTAGAATGTTGAGAAAATTCTATTTATAGCGGGAGTCTATTTTTAGAATGGTGAGCAAATTCTATTTATAGATGAGTTTCTATTTTTAGATGTATAGGCGAAGTCTATTTATAGATTGCATGTCTAAAAATAAAATGCATGTCGGTTATTATTATCTCTTAATAATAATTGGACAATAAATATTAATCTATTCTCTTGAAGCACTTGATTTCAGTTAACTGAAGTGGCAAACCAGTTAGCTGAAGGAATTTCGAGTTCTAAGGTTGGTTGGTGGGACATGCAAGTGGACTTAGTTGTAACTGAGTGATTCGAAGTTGTAACAGAGTTGGATGTGTAGTTATATGAGTTGTAAAATAGTTTAACTCAATTATGTGAGTTAAACTCAGTGGTGCTAGTTGTAACTAAAGATACACTAGTGAGAGATCAGTGAATTAAATATTAAATTAATTCACATGGAGTGATCTCACATGCAACTGAAGATTTACTACTATTGACTACATGCATGTCAGATCCAGTGGAGACACAGTTGAGAGATAGGTGAAAGGGACAGTTTGACTATCTGTTGTGACATTAGTGGGTGCACTCATGCAACCACACACACATTGGATGTGCCCATGAGGATTGCGCGGTCAAGGCAAGCATGATCTCATTCATTCAGGGATTGTGATCAGCGGGGATTGCGCAGTGGAGGCAAGCTGTCAGGAGGCAGTAAATTGGCGCATGTATTTGCCAATTTTTGTATGACAATGTGAGACGATTGTATAATGTATTGAGAGCTCTTGGATTAGAGTTTTGTATGAGATTGTTTCATGATCCATGATATATACATAATATATGATAGTGGGGTTTTAGCTTTATGTTTTCTCAGTAAAAACATCTGTGTTATGTGGGATTGATCTTTCTTCATGTGTTTGCAATTGGCAATTAAATTTCTGCAAATATTTTAGTAGAAGGATTATGTATTTAACAGTGACATATAATTGTTAGATCATGAGAATCCAGACAATACATAATTGTATTAAAATTTCTACACAACGTGAGCCTTTTAGAGAATGACGTGGGCTTAGGAGGGCTACTCAGTGATATAGCACCTCATTTGGATGGAGAAGCATCACATATGGGATAAGATACATCCCTTGAGCTATTCATTGCACCTTTTCTTGGAAAGAATTGCCTTTTGGATGATGATGTCACCCTTAGGAAGATTTTAGAACAACACATGTGGTCTAATTGAGGCTTTTATTCATGTTATTTCATTGTTTTGGCTATCTTTGGGGGGTCGGCTTGATAACCCATCATCCTGTGTCATAGATTTAAAAAAATGTAGGGCCTTTTAGTCTATTTTGAAGGAAATCAACTTGGCTACCCTCATATAAATGTGGGAATCAGTTTCCTCTTAAATCATTGTCACACTTGTAACATAACAACTCTTCATTAGTGATCTTTCTCTCTAGTGCACAATGAAGGCCCACTTGAGTGACTTTCCTCAATGGATCCACTTACAATCAAAGCTTAACTGGATCCACTTACAATTATCTTGACGTTAAAATTTGGGTACCAGAGGACAAGTGGTTCCCTAAGGCTTTGATTTTTGGCCTAGGAAAAAGTGCCCAAATGTATTTTGTACTTTTCTCCTAAAGTGACTTTATAAGTGGTAAAGTCAAATCTAATTTAAAAGTGACTTTATAAGTGATAAAGTTACAAGTCTAATTTTAAAGTCACTTTATTAAAGTCAATGTAAAATTAGAAAGTGAAAAAGTGACTATGGAAATAAAGGCTAAGTGGGTCTTTATTTAAGTGGGGTGAATTAAAAATTAGAAAGTGAGAATTAAATGCACACTTATTCTCAGCCCTTGATCTAAAGCTATCTCAACCATTGGATTTAGGGATTCCCTAAAAGTCACTTAGGGTTAGCTTAAAGGAGAAAATAAGAGAAAAGGTCATTCAGTATTTCATGAGTTATTGAGAGAAAAAGAGAAAGAGAGCAAAGGAGAATTTCTAAGCAGGGAGGAAGAAGGAGAGCAGAACCTTGGCACGCATACCAAGGCAGCACTCAACAAATCAATACAAGAGGTTGGCACGCAATTCAAGGTAGATTTTGGGCACATTTTTCAAGGTAGAACAATACCTTTGGCACGCATTCCTAGGCAATCGTACCGCAGTTCTGGCACATAAATCGAGGCACAATTATTGTTGCTTTTCGTACAGCGTACTGTTGTTCTTGTGCACAGAAATTGAGGCAGAACTGTACAACATTTATTGATGTTCCTGTGCATGCAAATCGAGGAGAACCATACAGCAGCATTGATTGTTGTTTGCATGCATTTCGAGGAGGTTGTACAACAACATTTAATGCTGGTTTTCTGGGCACGAAAAACAAGGAGGTTGTACAGCATTTAGGTTGTTTCTGTTTTGACTGTTGGCACTTTTTTCGAGGCAGAGGTCAAGCACGAAAAACGAGATAAGTTGTAATTTTGTGGTTGCTGGGATTTCTGTGTATTTTTGTTTCACTGTAAAAGCATTTTCTAGAAATAAACAGAGCTCTCAAACTGGTTTTCCTCAAGAGTTGTAGGGGGTTTTTCCAGGGTCACATTGACCAAAAATCACAGTGTTATTTTTCTGTGTATGGCTATACTATTTTACTGTATTTTATTTCTACATTTCTAGCACTTGTGAAATTCCTAAATCTATGTTTTCAGAAAATAATTTCATTTCTAGAATTTTGAATGTATGATTATGGGAATGGGCATTTAACTATATGGGAGTGATAAAGTGAAACTGAAAACCAGAGT
Organism: Pinus albicaulis; assembly: GCA_034641835.2. NCBI lineage: Eukaryota > Viridiplantae > Streptophyta > Pinopsida > Pinales > Pinaceae > Pinus > Pinus albicaulis. Next base: position 1,810,474,954 of record CM076578.1, read on the forward strand.
GGGGACTAAAATTTCTACACTTGATTTATCCCCCATGAGCAAATCAACCAACATTTGACCAATATAAAGTGGTGGGAAAATGTTTTTAATTTGTATTTTAAAACCCAGGATCCACAAATAATTCTCGACATGTGTTTTACAAGGGAGGAAACATTTATGAACTAATTCAAAGGCGGATGCGAATCTAGATCCAAATCCAATCCTAGGATTCACAAATCCATCCCCTAAGGTTGATGAATCCAGTAACACAGGTGCAATCCATACATCTGGCCACATTCCACGCATATTCTTTACTCTTTTATTGTATTATTGGGTATAGTGAAAACCAAACTAGTCAAAGTAAATATGTAAGGTTGAATAACAATCTTGGGGTGTGTGCCCTCGTTTTGGCAACCCATAACCCCTTTTTGAAAGGACACCTCCTTCAAAGAAGGGGACACCTCATTTGAGTTATTTATAATTACACAATTCAAGCTCTCACTTCTATCATCTAATCTTGTGAACTTCATCTCTTATACAGTGCTATGCCTAAGGGAACCTATATCTCATGTTTGGTATTTCTTTCTTTTATGAATATTTGTGCATTTCTTGTGTAGCACACTTGTCCTCGAGCATATTTCTATCTCTATTTTAGTGCACTAGGGTTTCTCTCTCCGTAGTATTTGTGATTGACTTGCTACAAAACTTCGGTTTGGTTTGGTTCCATTGACTCCATAATCTCATTTGTGAATCTCAACAACCTTTGGCTCATGATTTATGTTATCGGATCCACGTAGTTTGGACGGGATCTGGTTCAGGATCCAAAATCACACAAATCCGTGAGAGATCCACAAATAAAATGGATCCTTTGTCACCGGAAATGCATCCTCGATGGCTGAAACACATCCCGACCCAAACGACCATCCCACACGCATGGATTACACTCTAAAGCAGCACTTGTTTCGACCTATGTCTGAACCCTATTTCAGCACTATTCCGACCGTGTCTAAACCCCATCCTCGCTGTCGCCAAGCTATGTCGTGAAGGTGAAATTTAAACCTGACCCTTTTCATTAATTCGTCAATCCAATAGGTTGTTGTTCAATGGAGCACGCAACCAAAAGGCACATCACTGTTTCTTTTGATCTGACTGAAATGTTTCAAGACCTAACTCAAGAGCATTTCCTTTCTTTCTCAACCTTGTATGCCGCTTCGTATTTAGTGTCCGTGGGCTTGGGCTGATAACAATTTGATAGACTCCAGATGTGGTCCTTAAGCTAAACACATTCGATCTCATATATCGTTTATATTTTACATAGGTTATAAATTTATAATTTAATTTGTTATAAGTTATATATAACAAGAGATATTAAATAGATATGTTTGATTTAATAAAGTTATTAAAGTAAAATTTAATTTGTAATTAAGTGATTTACTTATTTTTATCAAATTACAAATTTTATTTTTAAATATATTGTAACTTAACGTTTAACTTTTACAACTTAATTTAATATTATAACTTATATATAACAAAAGATACTAAACTTTCATACAACAACTAATAAATGAATTATAATAGTTATGATTTACAAGTATCAGAATTAGAAAATATAACTATTATATGTTTTTCAATGTAATTGATGCACAGTAAACTATATTGTTCTGGATGGCTGATAATAAACTTTTGATGGAGACTATAGTAAGCGTACCTGGACAAAGACATCGATTGGCAACCAACCCAAGGACTTTATTACACTTGCAAATCATATCACTCAACCACTTGAGCTAACTCATCAAACTATAATATCAATATTATAAATATAAATTATGTAATTACAAATTTTTATTTTGAAAACTTTTATATAAGTTTTATATTTTTTTTAAATTTTAAAAATATATTTATATGGTTAGTACCTGTGGCTTCCCCACTGTATCTGGATCCTGGCTTTCCAATGATCTGACAGATCCAGATCTGAATCCTGGTAAGTTAGCTCATGATTCATGAAAGCTAGAACAAGTGATATCTTACCCAATGTAAGAATGAAGAGGACAATGTTGCATTTACAAACTCACCAAACCACAAATAATAGGAAAGACATAAGTCTGTCAAGCTGCCTTCAAAACCTAGGGTTATTCCATATGCCAATGTAAATGTTAGTACCTTCAACAAAACATTGAGCCTCCAGTATCCTATATCAATCATGTTTAAGCAAGCCTTAGAGAAGGATATCATTTTTAAAATGGCACTAAAACATTATCTTCTTTATTGATATGAAATATGTAAAACGTGCGCCCAGTCATCAGCTGAAAATGTGTAATGACAATCCATTGCATCACTAACTGTTGTGTGTATCTGTACAAACTGTGGATGCATTAGAGCTGTAGTAGCTGTACCCTTGTACTGGCATTGTCATGGAAAGTATAAATAGTCATGTTTGTACAAAGTATGTTACAGTTAGGTTTTAAGGTAATGGCATGGACTCATAATAGTCAAGTGCTGTCTTGACTCCACAACAAAGAAAGTAACCAGGGGCAGGGAGAGAAATAGTACAAAGAAGTTAAAGTGATTCTAATTAAGTTATAATCAGAAAGAAGATTACTTTTGGTTCCATCATCCATGGCATATTTATCTATGAAGATTTCTAACAAATTGAACATGGAATTTATGTACTTGTTTATTAATGCAGAGCGATCTAAGCCAAGAGGATGTGATGAAATATTTTCGAAAGTGAATCATGTTAACGCTGCAGACTATCGGCTAAGCAGAGTTGTATGCATGTCATTGTTGGATCTGTGCTTAAATGGATTCATTTTGCGTAAAATAAAGTAACATGCCCAATGCCTCTCTCAAAAGGTCTGATTCTCTACTACCATGTCATTGAATCTTGAAAATTTATATATGCATTGCATTTACACAAAAAATATTATCAATAACCAAGTAAAAATAAGAAATAATGGAAGACCAGCTTTTCAGATGTTTCAAACAAGCACATGCTGCTAAGAGAAGCGGACATACCATTCCCCAATAACCAGGATTATAAACTCCAACTCCCCCATCAGGACACTGGTTTGTCCCTTCACTATCACAAAGAGTTTCCATCCGCAGGGCAACTTTATTCCGTTCAAAGAGTGATGACCGATCTGTCACCAGCAATACAGATCCTTCATCACCAATGGGTGACCATGGATCTATATTTGATGGTGTGTTAGGGCCCCCAGCTTCAAATCCTGTTAAACAAAGAGAAAATGAAAGCTTGTTCAGGGAAGGTACAAAGAAACAGAAAACCTTTACTCTCCTGAATATGTGGAGATATAGTTTACATTTCAATCAAATTTTACAGGAATTTTTTCTTGCAGCAACAAACAGAAAAACTGAAGGAATAAGACAATATGTTGGCAAGCTTAACAGAGTTGTCCTTGCCTACCCTCATCATATCATGCATCCAGTTATAATATTGGATGCTAATTATCTTTACTACAGGGCCTATAATAGAGTTAAATACCATATGTTTATATCAAGAAAATCATTGATTTAGGAGGAAATATTTTTCCAACTCTGCCAAACTTGTATGGTTTTCTACTCATAGAAACATATAAACACATTTACCAATAAAACTATGTTCCACCAAGACTCTGGGACGGGGTACACGGGTGTGGGGAGATGCACATTGGGGACATGTGGGAATACCCTCATTTTAGGGAAATTTAGGAGCAAAGAGGGGATGTCAGGGTGTGTGTGTGTGTGTGTATAATGAAATACGCTGATACATACATCATTCATCCATACACCACAAAATTCAATAATGAAATACATTGAACCATATTCATCATTTCAGAATCCACATTGATTTAAAAATTAAATTCATCATTCATCATTCTAGATTCTAAATAGTTTTAAAATTTTAATTCATCATTCATCATTCTAGATTCTAAACCGTTTTAAAATTTAAATTCATCATTCATCATTCTAGAATCTAATTAGTACTAAGCAAAAATAGACCATAGTAGATATTGAAGTTTGAAGATTGAAACAGTAAATTGATATAACTCAAACTCAAAAATAGTAAAGAGTGACGAGTCAAAGAATCAATCTAAGGTCATCAATATCTAGAGTCAAGACTCTAAAGTTAAAACTGAAAATTAAAAATGGACAATGAGCATTGAAGGACCGTTGTGGGGGAAGAGAGGCAAGAATTAATTGGTAAGTCGGATAGCATCATTGTTAGCTAAGTTGCACAAAACGGGGAAACGGAAATGAGTTTCCGAAACGGGAAGCAATACGAAACGTGACCTCCCCAAATTTTGGAAACAGGGAAACGCGGTATATATATATATATATATATATATATATATATATATATATATATATATTATAATTTATGTGAAATCATAAAAGTTTAAAACACACATGATAAATCATAAATTCAAAGCATAAACTATTACAAGTTACAACCAGTGTGGAAAAAGTCGGCAGAAAGTCCCGACATTTTGAAAAAATCCCAAATTTTTCCCTGAGCCGACTTTATCGGCCGACTTTTTCATCCCTGAAGAAGTCACGATTTTATCCTCGAAGTCCTGACTTTTTGCCGACTTTTTCCAAAAAATCGTGAGTGAGGTAGTTTCTTTAATAATTGTTTAATTTATTTTTTTTTAAATCAGGATTTTTTCCAAAAAATCGGGATTATTTTTTTCCAAAAAGTCAGGATTTTTTCAAAATATGAATATTTTTGTATTTTTTTAATTTTTCCGACTTTTTCAAAAAACTCCCGACTTTGTCGAGTTTTTCAACTTTTGGACCCTTGCCGATTTAATCCCGACTTCGACTTTTTCCACATTGGTTACAACAAATTTACTCATGAATAATCATTGATAACGGACACATAATGAAATAGAAATATCGGAATATACTAAACCAGTCTTTATTATATACCAAAATCTCAAAATCAGCCTTTATTATTTATAAGAGGCTGCAAGTACAATAAAGTCAAAAGACTAATACTCATTATCAGAATCCTCATCAAATATAGCAGCAGAAGCATGCTCAGCAATGGATGGTGTAGCTGAAGAAGATGTTTGGCCAATTCCACTTCTAGGCGACAAGAGAGAGATCCAAATTAGGATTTTCTAGATCCAGATCCCATTCCTTAGAAGGACCATTGCCATATTTTGGACCACTACGAGATGCAAGGTGAAGGTTGGAGTGCACATAAACAAGATCCTCTGTCTTCTGTGAGCTCAACCTGTTGCGCTTCACAAAATGAATAAAACCATAGGTGCTCCAATTCCTTTCTGCTGATGAAAAGCTTGCCACTTGTGAAAGGAGTCAAATGGCAAGGTTTTGCAAATGTACACCATTTGCTCCATGACAAATCCACCACCTAACTGGATTCATGGTGTTTCTCTCCTCCAAAGATGATATATCTGAATAATCATCTATTCCTTCGCCTACCTGTGTAGATGAGCTGGAAAAATTCTCATAAGGGCTTTTTCCACCCCATTAGCCACCTCTCCATCCTTATGGGGTGCCTTCCTCTTCCCATTGCTTTGAGCAATAAGTTTCTCATCATAAAATTTTGGGTTCAAGGCATGTGCTGAAGTATGCAATGGAGTGTTGAAATTGTTCCACCTATCAACAATGATTTTCTTGATTAATTCGGAAAAATGATCATCTACAAACAAAAGTTGTGGAGACCCTTGTGAAATAATTTCCATATTTTTCTCAACCATGGAATCCATGCCAACATATACCTCTCCTAAGAAAGGTTGGTCAATGTCAACATTCTGAAGAAGCTCAAATGCAGGGGTTGTGAACATTAGCAAGAAATCTATCTTGCTCCACCAATCCTCATCAAGGCACAATCTACGCACCGTAGATCCCCACTCTGAATCTGTCGGTCTCCACTCAGCCTAAAGTTGACTCACCACCACAGACACGAATGCTTGCTTAACCTCAACAAGGCGGCGCAACATTATGAAGTTTGAGGCATATCTTGTCTCAGCAACTTTCAACAACTCCAATTTGGAGTACCCTCGAACTATTGCTTGAGACTAGTGGTGGTTGGTGATAAAGTTAACAATTTCCCTTGCTTCCCCTGTGAGTTCCTTTATCCATGAAAATTTATTGTCGATCTCCTCTAAGATCAGTTTCAGATTATGGACAATGCAGAGTGTCCAAAAGACGTAGATATACCTCCCCTCAATAATCAAACCTGCAGCTTTGCATACTGGTGCATTATCTGTGATAACTTGCACCACCCTTTTAGGACCAACTTGTTCAATAGATTTGATAATAACATCAGCAATGAATGTGCATCTTTTACCTCTCCCGAGCAGTCTTTTTCCTTTAAAAACATTGCTCCTTTTGGTGAAGTGGCACTGATATTTATCAATGGTCTACGCCTTGTATCTGTCCACCCATCTGAGACTATGGTAACCCCAGAGCTACTCCAAGAAGAACGAATTAGTGATAACACATCCTCCACAAGATCCTTCTCATTTTTTAGAAGTTGAGTTCTAACTTTCTCATAGTTGGGCCCCTTGTACCCTTGAGGAGCTTTGTTAACTGCCCTTATCATATCTTGCCAGTAAGGAGAGCAAACAACATTGAATGGGAGACCACATGCATAGATGCACTGAGCCACTCTGGAATCAACTTCTTCTCTTGCTTGCACATTCACCAGTTTAGCAATTCTGCTATCTTGAACTGTACCGGATGCCCCTCTGGATGGTGGTTGTTCTGGTTGTTGAGTGCCTCTCCTCTTCCTTGCTTCAACTACAATCCTTGGCTCAATGTTTGCTAGATTTTTAGCTTGACTAAGATCATCATGCTTTCTTTTAATTCCATCAGCCTAATCTTGCTCTCTTTGATATTCCTTCCTTGCCACAGGGTATGATGTTTTCGTGCAACCAGCAATCCCCAGTCCTCCTCCACGCAAAAGATGTGCCTTCACTCTTGGGTAAGAGCCCTTGTAAGAATTATTGCAAAGATTACATCGCCATTCCCATGAGCCACCACCTCCACATCTTTGCAGCTTCTCAACATGCCTCCAAAGAGGATAATATTCAACCCTTGGGTTGGCCTTGGGGTTTGAACTTGAACCTTGGATGGAAGCCATTGCTGCAAAAAAATTAAAAAAACAAATTTGTAAATAAAAAACGTTTTTTATAATTTTGGTAGTATAAACCCTCGAAAAATAGACAAAACAATGGGAAAAAACCAAGAAATTGAATGCTTCTTACCCAAATTAATTTTGTGTAGCTGAAGCTACCCCAAAATGCCAGAAACAAAAAGAGAAATATGGTTGTAGTTGAGCCAAAAACCAAGAATAACATAGCTGGAAACTTCGCACTCCAAATCTTTTTTTGAAATCTCTTTCTCTTGTTGCTAAAATCTCCTTTGCTCACTGGTGAAAAAACCCTAGCTGAAGCACTACTCTCTTCCTCCTTTCTCTTCGCTAAAATCGCTCTTCTCCAAGTGAAACGACTTGCTCAATTCATGTGATGAGAGAATGAGGCGAATTGTCTTTTTATAAGTTTAGAAAGCCATCTAGAAGCATCCAAGAGACAAACAAAACAATTAAAATAATATTAAAAGGCACGAAAACCGAACAAATATATATATATATATATATATATATATATATATTTAAAACACAACTTAAAATGTTGTTTAGGGAAGGAAATTCAGTCGTACGGCCAGGAAACGTGTTTTCGGCCGTACAGGAAACATTGTCGGTATGGCCGGAAACGCATTTCCTGACTGTACGATACGCGTTTCAGCATTTCCATTTCGTTTTTTTAGGGAAGCGGGCCCTAGTCCCACGTTTCCTGCAACTTAGGTTGTTAGTATTTGTAGCATTGGATGGTGTTCTAGTCTCGAAACTTTGTGGAAAATCTAAAACACAGGAGTTCTCCAAAACCCAAAAATTGTTTTTGGAAATTCCACCTAGAGGTAGCTCAATTAAATTAATTGACCAACATTTAAATTTTTCCGAAGTTTAACTTACAAAAACTGGTTAATTAATAGTAATTAATTGATAAATATGAGAATTCTTTAAAAATTCACACGGATCGACTTGGAGACTTGGTCGTTAGAGTCCCAACTGGAGATTATAAGAAGAGGTCGATGGGTAGATGGAGATACACACAACACAATAAGTAAGAGCCAGCAATGTGAGTTCCTTGGGCAATTCAAGCTCGCCAGCAGCAGAGTTCGACCCAAAGAGGGGACGCAAGGCTAGAGAGGGGCAGAGACAGTGATTCGGAGGAAGATTTTCCAGTTCCGAAGAGGCAAGAGAGGAGGCTAAATTATTTCTCCAGGAGGCTGCGTAGAGCCTCAAATAGGCAATTCAATTTAGCTAGAGAGGAGGTCGTTTCAATTTCCAAAGGCCGGGAGGATTTTCCAATAGGCAGGAGAGACACTTCCCCAATCAGCAGCAGGCACGACAGCTTGAGTAGTAGCTATTCTGGGTTGAGCGTGAGATAGGTTGCACAAAGGTGACACAGAGCCTGCCCAGAGGGTTTGGATGGCTTGCTTGAGCTTGTCAGTTTTGAGTCGGGATTGCTTAGAGACGAGAGTAAATTCCCTTAAGTGATTTTGCCAATATTTCTCTCAGATTCGATAGCCAGTTGGGCATCCAAATTTATTGTACTCAAAATTCACTACTGCATAATAATAAAATCTCCCAGTTGCTGCACCAATTTTCCCACATTGGGTTTTTTCGGGAACATTTGTCCAAAAATAAGTGTGTCATTTTTATGTGTGTGTGCTAGTATTTCTCAGTTCCTATTTTTTCTTCCACAGTATTTTATTTGTGAAGAAATTGCAGTGTGATTAATTCGGTATTAATCAGAAAATTAATAAACTGTTTATCAATTAGGAGAATTAATTCCAGTTGTTGCATTTCAAGTGAATTTTCACAGTCGTGGGGTAAGCCGAGTAGAGGTGAGCTTGATAAGTCGAATGAGTGAGTTCGGAATTGCAAATTAGTTTAGGTTTTAATATTTTTTTATGTATTTTTCTTTTTACTTTTAATTTTTTGTTTATATATATATATATAAAGGGTTATTACACAAAATTGAGGGGGGAGGGGTGCATCCCCCTCAAAAGGGTTGCTCCTAGGTTTGGTGCTCATGATTAAATGCCAGGTCCATGCCCTCATACATGATAGAATCCAACAAAACCATTGCAATCCCCCCAATCCTGAAATCCTGAAAACTATTAAGTCTAATGGATTTTGAATGGGATTTAAAATTCTACTTCCTCCATATGAAATCCAATGAGGTCATAACCACTCTCAAACATCATAAGTCAATTAATGGCAATGTTAAAAAAGTGACATTCTCCTTTATCTTTCATTTTCATCCTCCTTTCTCTTTAAGAATTTAACATTACCATTAATTACATAACATTAGTAGGGCCCACTCATAAATTACATGCACAAATATCTAGACACATGCATGAGCCAAAGTGAGGTGGTGAGTCATTTGAGTTGGACTAGGTGTGTCAATGAGTTAACTTAATCACTTTAGTGAGTCAACTACACACTACTAGGACACATGCATGCTTCTAAGAGTGACTTCGCATCTTCTTGAGTTAACTAAGTCACATGCATGTAGGGATGAATCTACGAAGTTTTCTCTCGAGTTAACAAATGCATGCATTCTCTTTTCTCCACTTCAATTTAGTCTTACTCTCTCCCTCTCTAGTTCGACACTAGTTGGACTAAATCCAATCCATCTTCACCCATGTGCATCGCCTTATCCTTCACTTCACCCCTAGATTCTGTCTACCTCACTCTAGTCCTTTTCCACTTTAACACTAATGTATTTCCACTCCACTCACATATCTCTCTTGTTGACTAATGCGCACCTATACTTGCTCATGTGCATTACTCTCTCTTATTGCCATTCCTTCCTCACTTCACTCCACCAAACCCCCACATCAACCATGCACAAAGGATGAAGAGATCATTAAATATAGGCGCTGGCTATTAGCTCAGGGTGGATCTTCTTTGACAGCAGTAGATTACTCTTTCTTTCTCAGTTAAACTCTCTCTCCTCCTCTCTTCTAGCTTCTATTCTCTTGTGCAGAAACATCACTGTCACAGTTCTGTTACAGCCTTCTTGGCATAACCAGCCTCCTGGCTTTTGCAAAAAACTCAGTTTTTGATCTAATTTGTCTCTCTGGATTTGTTGATATCTTGATGGTTTACTTGTGCAATATTATAGAAGTTGTAAGCCTTTTATTTGGTTAAAAATCTTCCACTTAAAGCATTTTCTTTCTGTTTTTATTTCTCCATTTAAAAGCTAATGCTATAGATACTTACACCCCTCTCTTCATAAAGTATTTTATAACTTTTTTGGCCACTAATTTGCTGGTCCAAGAAAACAATTGCATGCTTGTTTTTTGTGCCATTTTGCAGCTTTACAGGAAAAACAGTGCATGTGAGACTAGGCATCCACCCTCCCATGGTTGGCAAGCACCAACCCTAACAGAGAGAAAAATTTGCATGTGACACAGCTATTTTTTTCGCTATGTTGCATTGAGATTTCATATCCCAGAACTACCAAGTAATCCACTTTCCAAAGGGGTAAATATTGTCATTCACCTGTAGTGAGGAACAAGGTGAATCACTTGGCAAGAAATGGGAGGGAGGAACCCAAATAGAAGGTCTCCTGGAGTCTGAGGGCATGTCATATTGCCGGGTCCCTTGGGTTCTGAAGGCCCTTGATCTTCTCTCCTCCAGACCCCCATAATCCCCAAAGATGCAGATCAGTCTTCCAAAAGTGTGTGACAAATGCCATAACTGGTGTGGATGGAGGGAATAAAAGTGCCTGGAGAAAAATGCATAAAAAATATATATCCTGGTCCAGGCTCTCCAATCATAGATAAAGGAGAACACCACGAATCAGGATTTGGTTATTGGGCTTCTTGTTAGCATCAAAGGCTCCATTCAGCAGGATTCTGAGAAAATCAATCTTGGAGGAGAGGGACCTCAAAAGAGTGGTGCAGAATGTATACTACCCTTAATCCAATCCATTCAGAACATTTCACCTAATATGCAGTTGATGACCGAATACAGTCTCCAACCATGGCATCAACCAATGCACTAGGGACAGGCAAAGGAACTGGATCCAAGCAGCAAAGCCAGCTCAGAACCATAGATTAGCATCTACTTTGACTCTTGAGACTTTAAATTCATTTATCATGTTAATCTGCAGAGCTTTGGGAAGAAAGTTTAGCATCTATTTTGAGACTATATAACTGTTTATCATGTTAATCTGAATGGTCTTGGGGAAAAAATGTCAAGAACTGTTTCACATATATAAGCTCAGGATTGTTTATGACTAGCATATTTTTAATGATTTCTGGCAGTTCTGGCAAGAGAAGGACAGCTATGTATCTTTATATGAGACACTCGTACAAGTTTAAAAGGGCCCACAGTTTTATCTTTCCTGATCAGTGTTTAACTGTATAATAATGAAAATATTCCATTTTTACTATAAAAAAAATTCTTCACCCACATCAAATCTTGATTATATTATGCCCTCAGCTAGAATAACATGTGCTGCATTACAATAACTTTGGCAAATCTCTTGCTCATGCATAATATTGTGGGTTCTACCTCTATTGCTTACAAGCTCTGCCCACAACCCACCAGCTCCAGCATGATTTATCTCCTGCACCCAGGAAAACAAGGTTATAACTGCTGTCAGGATATATACATTGAGCGTCTATCCTCTATAGGCATAAACAAATATGTGAAAACTTGAAGGATAATTTATGCTTATAGAAATAATTCCATCAGCATTCTGTCAAGCAACACAAAAGTTAATTGATAGATATCCGCAAGCTATCTTCCTCTGCATTTTTATTGTTTCCAATTTTCTGTTGTAATTTAGTTAAGAAAACAGACAATTTAGTTAAATGATTGAGAGAGGACATAAGCGAAAGGATCCAATCCTTGACAATATGCCACTTCTTCATACTAACAGGGTCACTTTATGTTAGAAGGCATTGCAGTGGATAAATTTTTGAGCTCAATCAAACTCTCTTATTATTTAAGCAACTGGTTCATTCTTCAGCAATGTTGCACAAAGTGGGGACAAAGCAGGGAATTTTTTGGAAACAAAGCGTCGGAAGCATCATTTTCCAAAAATCTAGAAAGCGAAGCGTCTCAGAAGCGTCCATATATATATATATATATATATATATATATATATATTATTTTTTTACATTTATATTCAAAAAAAACATCCAAAATACCAAATTAGTTGTGGAAGATATGAAAACATGCATATTTGTACATAAATCAAGATAGATATGGCATCCATTGTACATCAATGATTAATTATTTGAGTATCAACCATCTCCAATCTCGATTCCTCTCCTCTTGTCTAGCCTTTGCCTCTACTTCGATTCTCTTGGGATATTATTAGTCAACATTGCCCAATTTTGATCAGACGGCCTAATCCAAGCCTTATAATATGGTAGAGAAAGCTTAACGACTTGAGTGAAGGGTACACTTTTGCTAAGGCCATGACAAAGGAGTTCAACACATGGCTGCTTGGGAGTGGGAGCGGCTACATTTTCAAAAGTTCCCAAGTCAGGAGCGATTTTGAGAGTGAATTTTATATAATATATATTTTTATATATTTTGATTCATATATGTCAGTAAAAGCATGTGGAATGATGAATTAGTGATAAAAAACATAAAAACATGGATTAAACCATATAACATCATTCATCTAGTAGTTATATTCTTCATCAACCACAAGTCCACAAATTACAAGTTCTCATTTATATAGCATATAAGGGTGCACATAACCAAAATAGCATCGAGTGCAATCCATCTTTGAACTGAAAATACATCAACAAATAGACTTTAGATGGCCTCAAGCATCCAAAAAAATCATGCTACAACAAATACCTACATATCATCAAAATCATTGCCTATCTTGGGATCTTTGTCATTAATATCGCCCTCTAAGCATTAACATAACATAGAAAAAATATAGCATGTCAAGTCAAGATTTTGTTTGAGTGATGAGTACATTTTTAGTAGGGTCGTGATAAAGGAGTTCGACAACCAATGTCACTAACATCAAGGTACATAGAGGGGTTGGTGCTTTTGAATAAATACGAGTTCCATACCCTAGTACATGACAAAATCCAAAGGAAACATCACAATCTCCCTGTTACCCACCACTTTGTAGGTAATATCCCTCGGAGAAATTTTTTCTCCATGATGGTCCTCAGTCGGCAACCAGCAGCCCCTTGCAACCCTCAACTAGCTCGTTGTACCATTTCTCACCACCTGAGTCAGCCTAGTGGTCCCTCGCCCATCTCTATTGATCATATGTTTGCAAGTGGGCCTCCCAAACCCAAAGCTATGTCTTGTCATTTGCTTATTGAGTTATTGGGTTTACTTATCATGGACACTTATGGGCATGGATTAATGGGAGGATTTCGCTGAAACAGTGGGCTTAGTTTGTGCTTCTGTCCCCTTGACCTCTTTTGGATGTTACCCTTGGATTTTAGTCCTGTGGGATCTCCTTTACTGACCATTTGGTTTTAGGGTGGTACTACTTGGGAAACCCCAACTTTGGTTGCGTGGTCCCACTCCCTTATCCACATATATCACTCCCCTTCCACTCATTATACCCCCATTCGTCATCTCTCCCACCTGGGTCCACATTTTCTCACTGGGTCGGGTTAGCCTCCCCATTCCCTTGCCCCCACCTCGGGTCAGGCTTGGAACGATGCCCCGGAGGTTGAAGTAGCCAAAAAGAAAAGCAACAGCATAAATGGTCACATTCAACAAGAAATTGTACCACAAGATGCAAAAGATGGTTAGGACAAACATATTTAGCATGTGGGCAGAAGCCAATGCATGAGCTCTACCCCATACCTATGGCCATCGCCCTGATTCCATAGGCCCTAGATGAGTCTCCTTTATCATTTAGGAACCCATGATTGTCCCAACCCCTAGAGAGCAATGAACCGCCCCACCAAAAAGGGGGTATCCACTGCTATATCTTACACATCATGCTCTTATCCCTTAACCCTCAAGCAGTTAATCAAAGAAAAATCACAAAAGGCAAAAGGAATATAAAGAAGGGTGGAAAAATCAAGGTCGAGGCACATCATGTACCACAATTGCTCCCTCCTACATATTATATGCCCAGGTGTGGGCTTCTCTTTTTCTAGCTACCATGTGCCTCAATATGTGGCCCAAGTTTGCCCCTCTTAATTCCTATTCCATGTCACCTCTTTATCATATGCCACCACCATTTGAGGGATGTACGTTGGACATACTATCCCCTCTAAAGGTAGAAACCACCTAATAAGGTACTTGGCTAACCCCCTTTGGAGCTTGGAGACAACAGCACATGCCAAAGCCTACTATGGAAGGGCATGCCATTATGAAGTGTCCACTTGTTTTCCATGGTTTGTAAGCTCTTTTACCCGATTACTTTAATGACTTGTTGGGCTGGAAGGCTAGGGGACACATTGGATATTATGAAGGATTGCAAATGGTGTCCATTTGGGTTTGGTCTCCACCACAAGTTTATTGTTTGGATAACAAGGGGCCAACCCCTTGTCCACCACTTTTGAGGATCCTATTCATCATTATGGCACTTATAGACCTCATTAGGCCTCTTGGAGGGCCCTACGACATGCATAGATTATTATTTGACCTCTTGAGAGTGTCATTATTTTATTTGTGAGCTAGTTTGGTGGGTTTGTCACCAAAAGTTAGTTATTTTGCACATTATTTTATTTCAGGGGTTAATGTAGGCTCATTAAGTAATTCGAACTCCTAATGAGTGTATAAATAGGAGCTGGATGAATTCATTTTGGATCATCACTTGACTCGGATCATTCTCTCTCTTGAGAACTTCGCACTTTTTCCTTGGTGGATATTTTTGGATCATGGATGAATTTTGATGTGTGGATTGGGTCTTATTATCTTGGAGCTTCTTATATTGCAAATGGGTTGATGGTTGGACATATTCTCTTACATGTAAGTACAATTTTGATGCTATTTTCTTTTACTTTGTTGTATACATTGATCATAATAGTTTCGATATTTTAGGGCTAATTGTTGCATGCATTTACGGCATCATTGTTGAATTATGTTTCTATTTAGCTTGTCTCTATGTATAGGCCATGTTTGATGAACGAATTGTCCTAGAGATCGAAGTTATCTCAATAAGCCTTCTCCATTTGCAATGAAGTATAATCGTTTTTAAGGTCACTTTTCTTCTCTTGCCCTTAACATTGCACAACATTGGACGAAGTTCATTTTGAGAGCCTCCTTGAACAAGAAACTAGATTCATCTTCATAGTTCGCCTTGACTCCATATCCCCAAGAGGAATTATGCATCGATTCATCAAAAGGTGGTCACTTTAAACCATATTTCTTCACCTTTTCCTCTCTCTTCTAGGTCTAGCCACGCTGGGCCATCTAGGACATCAATTTCCCGACGAAGCAGCCCTAGAAAAAGTTCAATCTCCTAGACCCTACTACGTTAGTGTGTCATCAAGGTTTCCTCTGAATTTGCATAGATTCCAACTGTGGGATTGTGATATATCCCAAGCCCTAGGTCTGATATCAAACTTTGCCCTGGTGTTCCCAAGGCTAGCACCTCATAGGATCAATTTGTTGACATATTTAAGTGAAAATTCTTGTTTTGATCCTTTCCCTTGCCTTGTTTCGGTTCAGATTATCATCGGTTGTTAAACTCCCTCCCCTTAACCTAGGATGAGTCCACTAGGCCCCGTGTGGTCCCATTCCTTATCAAATATAATTCATCAAGAACAAGTCGAGAATCCAAGTTCTATAAGGATTTTGGGGATTGGTAAACTCCTTTTCAATTCATATTCCTTTGACCTAACCCTCAAATCCTCAACTCCTTTTCCTAGAAAATCTTGTACCTTGCTTAAAGAGCAAGTATGATCCATTCCTAATCCTATTCTAGGGAAAGGGTCTTTGAAGGTCACTTCACATCTATTTGTTGATCCATCCTTTATAAGTGATTTCGTAAATATCGGGGCTCCTCCCATCAATGAAATTCCGTAAAGAGCGGGGAGTCTTAGCTCTGGTGACAATGGGCTAAGTTTCCATCGTTTCCCTTGACCTAGTAGTTGCCCTCTTAGGAGTCCCTTTTAGGTCCCCTGCTGGTTTTAGTGGTAACATTTATGGCTGCGTCATTGGGGACACGAGACATGTGTTTTGTTCCCCTTACGGCATATCATTATTGGCGACTCCATTGGAAGAATGGAGCCCTAGTTCTTCTTTGAACCTTAAGGTCGATCCTTGTAGGGTGAAGACAACATTTTTCTAAGCATATTTAAATTCACCCTAGTGACTCCTACATATTTTTCATGTATATCTCAAATAGGTTGTCTTTCTTTGATAAATTTTCCGCCTTGGACATCGCTAGCATCCCTGGGCACCCTAATCATGTCGCGGGAAGGATGGTATGTGGGGTGCCCGTGTTTGATGGTGATCCACTCTCCGCAATTAACCATGTAGAAAGATTTAATGCACATGCTTCAAGAGAGAAAGTGGTTCACCAAGATGTCCTTATGTTGTTTTTCATGGGATCTCTCGGTGGTCATAATTCATGGCTGCATGAGCATGAACCTAAGAGTATCCCATCTATTGAGGAATTCATTAATGGCTTTCTTAGAGATTTTCAAGTATACCCTGCATTAAGCATACAAGAGGAAGCCTTCAATGAGCATCATCAAGACATTGATAGTCTAAGCGATGAGTACGTAGACGAGTCCTCCTTGGGTACACATGATGAAAAGGGTGATTTTGAGAACACGTGTTGGGGAAGATGAATCTATGGAAAGTGGAGTTGAGGATAACCTTATCTTTCCCAGGGATATTACCCCTTATGACTCTCCTTTTATGAACCTTGGGGAAGGTAATCCTATTAGCCCCGTGGAAGTTGATATTGGAGAATACTTTCAAATTGAAAAAGAAGTGGGAAATTGTTGGTCCTCAAATTGATTGTGCTCCCATTTATGACACCGACAAGGAGGGTGAGGCTCAGATTGGCCTTCCCTTTCTCTCAGGCATTATTTATGATGACATATCCATTGATACCCTTGGGAAGGAGAATTATTATTTTCCCTTGCATGAAGAGGGGGAGTTGGAAGTAATTGATTCTTCTTTTAGGGGAGACCCAAGCTTTGATACTAATAATGAGGAAATTGACAAGGCTCCTGCCTATCCTCCTTTTGACTCCATATTCAAATCTCTCGAACCTTTAGATTATGATTTTGGGGAAGATGAACCCGTTGAATATAATTAATTGCCCTCACCTTTGCATTCTTCTCTTGTTTATCATTTTGAGAATGGTCCCCATGCCTGTTCTCATATGATCTCAAGTGACCTCAATCCCTCTCCCCTTTCTGAGTATAGTGTCGAGGAAGAACCCCTCATTGAATATTCTTTATATCCTTGGGCACCCCCTCCAAATCATAATCAATCCATAATCTTCCTTTTCCATTGGGATCATCACGGGCAACCTACTTGTGTTTCTCCATCTCATCAATCGCCCTTTCCTACTAATCATAACCCCATAAAGGCGATAAAATATGACATAAATGATAGGGACCATAATGGAAATAATATGCAGAGGTTGCCATCCATCAGAAGTTTATGAGCCTAATCATTGACATCTCTATATTTTGATTAGAAGAGAGGATCTTGTGGACTAGATTACATCCTTTTCTTACCTCTTCTCACCTGACCATCCATGTCTGGGCTCTGCCCCTTACCCATGGCCATCAACCTGGTTCTATATGCCCTAGATGAGCCTCCTTTTTAATACAAGAACCCATTATTGTCCCAACCCCCTGGAGGGCAATGAACCGCCCTACCTTGAAAGGAGTAATCACAACTATATCTGACACATCATGCTCTTACCCTTGAGCCCCGAGCAGTTAATTAAATAAAATTCATAAAAGGCAAAAGGCATATAAATAAGGGCAGAAAAATCAAGGTCGGGACACCTCATGTACCACGATTTCTCCCTCCTACACATGATATACCCTGGTGTGGGCTTCCCCTCATCTAGCTACCCCTATGCCCCAATATGTGGCCCAGGATTTCCCCTCTCATTCCCTACTATGTTTCACTTATTTATCACTTACCACCCCCATTCAAAGGATGTACCTTGGGCCAACTATCCCCTTTAAGGGATGAAACCACTTAATATGGTGCATGGCTAACCCCCTTTGGAGTATGGAGACACTAGCACATGCCAAAGCCCACTACAGAAGGGCATGCCATTGTGAAGTGTCCACTTGTTGCCCATGATTTTGTAAGCTCTTTTATTCGATTGACTTGTTGTACTGGAAGGCTAGGGGACGCATTGGTTCTTATACAGGATTGCAGGTGGTGTCCATTTTGGGTTTGGTCTCCCTATACGGGGTCCTAATCCTCTAGAGGGCTACATTGGCACATATAGGGTGTGTGTCGAGAGCCATGGACCTCCACAGCAGTAGACGGTGCTTTATGGATCCCTTTGGATGATCAGAGATTGCTAGAGATCCACTCTTGGACGAGGAAGATGCATCATGCCCAGCTGACCCCATAGGTGCACCACACACTTGGAGGGTGCCCTAGGGCTTGTACGAGAACACGACAACATTTATTCCAGCATTTGAGCCTTCACAGAGCATCTACAGGCATCTTCGACTCATTTGGAGACCCATGAGGTCATTTGTGTGCCCCCACATCCACAGGGAGCACCACGAGTTTATTGTTTGGAGAACAAGGGGCCACTCCCTTGTCCAGCACTTTTGATGGGTTCCATGCATTATTATGGAACTCGTGGACCCTAATATGCCTCCTAGAAGGCCCTATGACATCATTTGACCTCTTGTGAGGCTTATTATTCCATCTCTTGGACGAGGAAGATGCATCATGCCCAGCTAACCCCATAGGTGCACCACACACTTAGAGGGTGCCCCAGGGCTTGTACGAGGACACGACAACATTTATCCCAGCATTTGAGCCTTCACAGAGCATCTATAGGCATCTTCGACTCATTTGGAGACCCATGAGGTCATTTGTGTGCCCCCACATCCACAGGGAGCACCACGGGTTTATTGTTTGGAGAACAAGGGGCCACCCCCTTGTCCAGCACTTTTGATGGGTTCCATGCATTATTATGGAACTCATGGACCCTAGTATGCCTCCTAGAAGGTCCTACGACATCATTTGACCTCTTGTGAGGCTTATTATTCCATGTATGAGCTAGTTTGGTGGGCTTGTCACCAAAAGTTAGGGTTACATGCACATTTTTTATGTTTAGTGGCTAATATAGACCCATAGGATAATTCGAACTCCTAAAATGTGTATAAATAGGAGTTAGCTACATTCATTTGTATCATCACTTGCTTTGGGATCTCTCTATTCTTAGAGAATTTCGCATTTCATCTTGGAGGATCATTTTGGATAAATGGATTTTGATGTATGGCCATTTTAATCTTGGAGCTTCGTTTTTTTGCAAATGTGATGTTGGTTGGATATACTCTCTAACCCTGTAAGAAAATTTTAATGATATATTCTTGTTGTTACATACTATTGAACTTCATTATAATTAGGGCTAGTTGCTGCATCATTGGAATGTGGAATTGAGTGTCTATTTAGCTTGTTTAATGTATGGGTCATTGTTAGATGAATGAAATGTCTTAGAGATTGTTTTATCTCGATAAGCTTGCACTATTTGCATGAAGTATAAATGCATAAAGGTCACTTTTCTTCTTTTTCCCTTACCATTGGACAAAGTTGACTTTCTGAGCCTCCTTGATCAAGAAGTCGAGTTCTCAATCATTATCACCCTTGACTCCATATCCCCAAGGGAAATAAGCATTGGTCCCTCAAAAGGGTGGTCATTTTCCCCTTCTTTTTCACCTTTTTACCCTTTTCCCCAAGTCTAGCCCAAATAGGTCACCTAGGGCATCATTTTCCCAAGAATCCACCCACAAGAAAAATTCGATGTCTTGGAGGCTACTGTGTTGGTGTGTCCCCTCCCTCTCCTCTGAATTTGAGGCAATTCCTATGGTGGAATCTCCGGGAATCCCAAGCCCTAGCTCTAGGACCAAGTTTTTCCTAGGCATCCCCAAGGCTAGACACTAGTAGGATCAATTTGACCTTTTGAAGCAAAATCTCTTATCTGATCCTTTCCCCTCACCTTGCTCAGGATAGGAACATCATTGGTTGCTATATTCCATCCCCGAACCCAGGTTGGGTCCACTTGGTCTCGTGTGGTCCTGTTTCCTATCAAAGAGTAATCATCAAGGGCTATTTGGGAAACCAAGTTCATATAGGATTTTAGGGATCGGGAAGTACCCTTTCAAGTTGTACCCCTCTCCCTTATCCCCACCCCCTCTCCCTTGGAAGTCAAGTCCCTTGCTTAAAGAGCAAGAAAGCACCGCTTCTTCACCTCCTCCTTGGGAAAGGGTTACTAGAATCACTTCATACTTATCCATTGACATATCCTTCATAAGTGGCTTCCCAAAAACATTGAGACTCCTCCCATCGGTGAAAGTTCGTAAAGAGCAGGTAATCTTACTCGTGGTGGCAGTGGGCTAAGCCTCCACCGTTGCCCTTAGTCTAGCAGTTGCCCTATTAGGAACCCCTTTAGGTCCCCTACTAGTTTGAGTGGTAACTGGACCCATTTCCGGAAATCTGGATAAGGATCTGAGAAAATCCCGAAAATGAATCCATGCTAAAATATGTCAGATACTTTGTGCTTTTGTTTTATTTTAGTGTGAATACTCTGTGCTTTGCTTTATTTTATGTTACAAGGTCTGTCGGATTTTAGTTTTGCGGTTGGAACTTTAAAATCCTGTTTAAATTCAAAATTAATTCATCCCACGAATTTAATTTGAGTCGTCGGACATGCAGATAAAGGGTTTCTAGCTAATACAGTCATATAATGAAAAGTTGATACAATTATATAATGAAAACACACAGAGAAATTGAGTGTATATTGTATGATCGTCGTCATGTGTGCCAAGAAATCATCGACGGCGCTGCACACAAAGAGGACAATCAACGATGTTGCGCACAAAGAGTATTGTTACTTTGACAGCATAGTGCCATAGGCAAATAAATGTTTTTTATTGAAACAAATTGATATAGCGTATCATTTACTTTATATGTATGGTTTGATATATGTTAAAAGTAATAAATTAATAATATAGTAAAATATATAACAAATTTAAATTTTATCGCTTTTTAATTTAAATTTAGTTAAGGTAGTTTTATAAATAACTCATATTATATATCGTTTTATAATAATAGTAGCATTATAATAATAACATTAATTATGTTATATAGTTTAATAACATAACTATATAATAACATTAAACTTAAATATATAAATAAAATCGTTAACTTTAATATAAAATTTAATTAAACTTAAAATATAACCTATTAAAATATTAATATATTATCTTTTTAATATATATTAGACTATATTTAAGTTTAATATCGTTTAATGTTTGATAACTACATTATTAAAGTATAACTAATATTGTTTTCAGTTATCATCTAGATTCTAAAAGATGAATGGTTATATATATATATATATATATATATATATATATATCATTTCCTTGTCGTATCGTATCTCGATGTTTTGAAAATTTGCCATATCCATTTCAAACCTCATATTTGTATCCGTTCTCGTATCCGTTTCGGTGCAACTTAGCCTTACAAGATCTCTAGAACGCGATACATAGAGGACACAGTACCTAAGGCCAAATTTCCATCCAAACCACTCATGACTCAAAAAAACAGAGATAAGAAGCCATTTTAGAGGCAGCGGGCTGGGAAGGATAGGACGGATGACAAGACTTAGCGCAAGCTGAGAAGAAAGAAACTATGCTTCATTTGCAAGGAACCATGCGAACCAAGTCACAAATGCTTGGGCAAGGGCAAGGTCCACTATATAGAGGTGTTGTCAAACAGCAACAATGAAAAATATATAATGCCAACACCACGCAGTGAGCCTAGCAATGCAAAGGGGAAGTTGTCCCATGAGGAAGCGAAAGGGGATGAGAGGCCTTGTACGAGGATTAAGGGTGGTGCTATCACTACTCCTTTTGGACTCCCTAAACATTACACTTTCAGGATCAGGGGGTCATATAACAACCATGAGTCACATCCTTAGTTGATGGCATGGAAACTCACAACTTCATTGATGCGGCCTTTGTGTCAAAATGAGGTATTCCCACAAAAGAGTTTGAGGGCTTTAACATTGTGGTGGTTGATGGATAGAACATCACATGCACCCAAAGGATTCCACACTTGAACGTGAAATTGGGCAATTACACATTTATTGATGACTGCTATGCAGTGGATCTTGCAAACACCAATGTTGTACTAGGGGTACAATGGTTATACTCGTTAGGGAAGTTCTCAATGAACTACCAAGTAATGGAGATGGAATTCAAGGCCTCAAAGGGCAATAAGGTAGTGTTGAGGGTTATGTCCAATGGCATTCCTCGAACTATATCAGCTAAGAGAATGGAGGTTATATTCAGTCATAGAGATATAGTTTGAACTTTGCACAGTAGAATGTCTAATTATGAATTGGAAGTCGTCAGAAAGCAACCAACAGCATTAGGTAGATATTCAATTATTGCTAAATAAGCATGACCAAGTTTTTGGAGAGATTCCACTAGAGAGGCCTCCTAACAAGGGTTTTGAGCACACCATAGAGCTAGAGGAGGGGGTCAAACTAGTGAATACCACACCTTATAGGCATTCGAAGAAATTCAAGGATGAGATAGAAAAGGCCATCAAGGAATTGTTAGCCATGGGCCACATCAAACCTAGCTCGAGTCCATTTGCCTCATCAGTTGTTTTGGTGAAGAAAAAGGATAGTGTTTGGAGGATGTGCATTGAATACCGAGCTTTGAACAAGAAGATCATCAAAAACAAGTACCCCATCCCTAGGATCAATGAGCTGCTAGATGAGTTGCATGGAGCAGTGTATTTCTCAAAGATTGATCTTTGATCAGCTTATCATCAGATCCGATTCCAAAATCAAGATGTGCATAAGACAACCTTGAAGTTCCACCATGGAAATTTTGAATAGCCAATGCATCGGCCACCTTTCAGTCATGCATGAATCACATCTTTAATAAATAGTTAAGGAAATTCTTATTTGTATTCTTTGATGACCTCCTCATTTATAGCAAAACATGCAAGGATCATTTGGAACATTTGGATGAGATTTTGCGTATTACGAAGGAGAATATTAACCAGAGTTGTGCATCCTACCAACATGTGACTATATGATTTCTGGATGCCCCCGAAGAATATGATAAACGTTATAGTCAGGAAAAAGAAGAGTAGCAAGAGTTATAAAGATTCAATCATGGAAAACAAGGAAAAGCAACCACCATAACCCCCTAGACATCTTGCGCAAGCTATCAAGAGGGCAAAGCAGATGGCTCAACAGATGGCATAACGGCAGCAACAGGTGGCCCACCCTCTTAGCCAGATTTTGGCAAATCTGAGTAATGCAGGTAACAATGGCACTAGTGGCTCTAATGTAGGCAATCATAGTCAAGTAAAGGGAAGCAACAAGCATATTCCTAGCCCTTTTTGTTGAGATTTTGGGTAGCATCGGATGTGCTCTAGCTTTGAAACTTTGTGGAGGGGCTAGAACACATGAGATCTCCAAGACCCAGAAATTGTTTGGAGAAATTCCACCCAAAACCTAACTTATTCAAAATATTAATTATTTTAATAGAGACCCTAAGTCTAACTTAGGGAAATTAAATAATTAAAGTGAATTAATTTAGACATGTGGGTGAGAATGTTCTAAGTGACGTGGATCAAGTCTTTTCTAATCTTAGCCGTTGATTAGAGATTAGATCACAGCCGTTGATTGTTCAACGAGAAAAGCATTAAAGAAAGGCTTGGGGTCAGTTGGAGAAGACACACAGAGCGGTAGCACTTGAGCTGAGTCGAAATTCTTGGGCGTGGTTTGCTGAGAATTAAGCTTGCAGTGCTAGTGAGGGGCAGATCAGCGAGGGATTATTCAGATCTGAGACCAAGAATACATAGGCAGAGAGACAGATCCGTACCAAGCAGCGCAGAGCCCAGCAGGAGGGACACAGCCCAGTCGAGCTCACGCAGAGGCTGACGCAGGCCCTTCAAGGTGACGCAGAGGCAGCGCTGAGCCCAAAGGGGTGATGCGGGAGCAGCCTATGCTGCACAAAGGCTCTAGCAAGGACGCAGAGCTGACGTAGTGCCAGGAGAGGCAACGTTAGGGTTTCCAATGGGCCAGAAAGGGCTCGTAGTCAACATTTCCAGAAGGTGTGAAGCCTCAGCTGAATCAGCCATATTTTCTGTCTCTGAGTGATAGAGGTACATATGTCATGATTTCTCTGTTGGGCAAACCACTACTGGTGCCCTTGATTGTATTCAGACATTCTACATAATAATAAAACCCTCTTAAGAGTTGCTGCACCAGTTTTCCCGCATTGGGTTTTTCCGGGGACATTGTCCAAAAAATACTGTGTGTCCTTTTGTCATGTATGCTTTATTCTTCAATACTTGATCTGTATGTATGTGTAGATCTACAGTGTGTTTACTTCGTTATTTTCCGAATATTTCTGAAAATAACTTGTATAATTAAAAACACAAGTAGGAGAAGTAAACTAGATTCATGCAGTAGAAATTTCTATTAGGTAGTTTCAGAAATTTTCACATGGTATCAGAGCTATTGCAGATCAGGGGGAGTTGAATCCATCAGCGAAGCGACGAAGTATTTTGCTGCAGGAAGGTGGTTGAAGCTGCATAGATCCAGAAAAAGGCAGCGCAACTCCAGAGGGACAGCGCAGACCCTGCAGGGGTGACGCAGAGCCTGTCAAGCTCACGCAAAAGCTGATGCTGGACTAGAAGGGTGACGCAGAACTTGTCAAGCTCACGTAGAGGTTGACGCGGGCACAAGAGGGTAACGCAATCCAAGAGGGAGTGATGTTATGGCGGTTATCGTGGCTGGAAGTGCAGTTTGATTTTCGAAGTTGTTCGTGGGGCATTGTTTCTACCGTTGCAAAACAGTGTGTAGCGGGGTTGACAAAGTAAGGGCAAACACTTCCTCAGCATATTTTCCAACCAAGAAATTTGAGATTCGATTAGCGAAGTGATCGTAGAGGGCTGATTTGACAGAGTTGGTGGATGATTTCCGGGAGGGAAATCACTAGTCAGAGGGAGCGTAGTCTCTAGAGGGTTTCTATCGCCAAGAAACCCAGATTTGGTCTCTTGCTGAGAGTAGCAGCAATAGAAGGGGGAAGAGATTTTCGCTTTGACAATTTTGAGTAGAGATGGCCTCGCACAGATTGAGAGATCAAGGCAGGTTGGACGATGTGTCTAACTTTGTCATCTGGAAAGCCAAGATCCTGTCAGTCCTTGACAAGTATCGTATCAGAGACCATGCCGAGAGGGTTGTGGCCGTTCCAGTCGATGTTGATCCTCTAAAGAAGTATGAGGAAAATCAGGCTCGGGTAAGCGCTTGATCATGGATGGGGTGAAGGATCACGTGGTCCCACATGTTGCCAAGAAGAAGACGGCAAATGAAATGTGGTAAGCACTAGAAACATTGTATCAAGGTAGCTCCATTCAGAGGAAGATGCTTCTGGAGAATCAGATGCGACTGTTTGAGATGCACAAGGAAGAGGAGATCGATCCTTTCCTCTTTAGATTGAAGGTTATTCGAGATCAGCTGGCTGCAATGGGGGCAACTTCTGATGACGGGCTCATGGTAAGGACTACCCTAAATGCAGTCATCGATGAATGGGAGAGTCCAAAGTATTTTGGGCAGAGTACAACTTCCAAACTGGGAGGACATGTGAGCAATCCTTCGTCGGGAAGAAATCAGGAGAATAACCAAGAGGGCAGCGACAGCGGAGGAGACAAAATGAAGAAAGAGGAGGAGGAAGATGCAGCTCTAGCATCAAAGGACAGAGGCAGTAGCAAGGGAAGAAGAAGAAGGACCTCTCAAAGGTCTAGTGCTTCAGATGTGGCGAATTGGAACACTTCGCCAATACTTGTCCTTAGAAGAAGAAGGGCAAGGAAGATTCAGATTCCAAGGCTGCGGCAGCCAAAGGGGATGATGGCAGTGATGATGTGGCCATGAGTGCTCATGTGCCTCAAGAGAAGAGGTGGGGCGACATTGATCTGTAGTTCTCTTGAACTGCAGAGGAAGGGGCAGGATCCTTGAGGTGCCCAAACTCTTGGATCACATACGAGCTACGAAAGCCCTTAAAGACAATAGCAAGATCACTGGAGTTAGTTGGTGCAGAGGCTCATGGAGGCACTTTAGCAATGCTGGGACGCTTAAGACTGGAGCAGTGTAGAGGAGAGGCATCACCAGCGTGGAAGCAGCAGTGCAAAGGCTGGTGGGATTTCAGCAGCACAGAGGCAGTGCAGAGCAGCAGACAACATAGAGCTTCAGAGGGTCAGCACAAAGCAGCAACATAGGGTGCTTCAGTATCGAGATGCAGCCAAACTGACTTGTCTGTCAATATTTTGGGTGATGTCCTTCAGTTGCTTACTTCTCAGCAACTGAGATGTAGTGCAGCAGCTAGCAGTGGCAGTGCTATGGGCAACATGATGCAGCATTTGAGAAGGAGCTACAGTACAGATGTGGCAGTGTCAGTGGCAGTGACATGGGCAGCAGTACAGAAGATAGCAGCGCAGTGGATGAAGGGCAACAAACCAAGCTTCAGCAGCGCAGTGGATGAAGGGCAGTAGGTCTAGCTTCAGCAGCGCAGTAGATGAAGGGCAGTAGGTCGAGCTTCAGCAGCGCAGGGGAACGAAGTGAAGTGTTGCTAGAGCACACTCCTCACTAAGAGGGAGTGTTGATATTTTGGGTAACATCGGATGTGCTCTAGCTCTGAAACTTTGTGGGGGGGCTAAAACACATGAGATCTCCAAGAACCAGAAATCATTTGGAGAAATTCCACCCACAACCTAAATTATTCAAAATATTAATTATTTTAATAGAGACCCTAAGTCTAACTTGGGGAAATTAAATAATTAAAGTGAATTAATTTAGACATGTGGGTGAGAATGTTCTAAGTGATGTGGATCAAGTATTTTCTAATCTTAGCCATTGATTAGAGATTAGATCACAGTCGTTGATTGTTCAACGAGAAAAGTATTAAAGGAAGGCTTAGGGTCAGTTGGAGAAGACACACAGAGCAGTAGCACTTGAGCTAAGTCGAAATTCTGGGGCGTGGTTTGCTAAGAATTTTCGAGTAAGCTTGCAGTGCTGGTGAGGGGCAGATCGGCAAGGGATTATTCAGATCCGAGGCCGAGAATACATAGGCAGAGAGGCAGATACGTACCAGGCAGCACAAAGACCCAGCAGGAGGGATGCAACCCAGGCAGGCTCACGCAGAGGCTGAGGCAGGCCCTTCAGGGTGACGCAGAGGCAGCACAGAGCCCAGAGGGATGAGACAGGAGCAGCCTATGCTACGCAGAGGCTCTAGCAGGGACACGGAGCTGATGCAGTGTCGGGAGAGGCCGCGCTGGGTGGGCCAGAAAGGGCTCGTATTCAACATTTCCAGAAGGTGTGAAGCCTCAGCTGAATCAACCATATTTTCTGTCTCTGAGTTATAGAGGTACATCTGTCGTGATTTCTCTGTTTGGCAAACCACTACTGGTGCCCTTGATTGTATTCAGACATTCTGCATAATAATAAAACCCTCTTAGAGCTACTGCACCAATTTTCCCGCATTGGGTTTTTCCGGGGACATTGTCCAAAAAATATTGTGTGTCCTTTGTCATGTATGATTTATTCTTGAGTACTTAATCTGTATGTATGTGTAGATCTGCAATGTGTTTACTTCGCTATTTTCTGAATATTTCTAAAAATAACTTGTATAGTTAAAAACAAAAGTAGGAGAAGTAAACCAGATTTCTGCAGTAGAAATTTATGTTAAGTAGTTTCAGAAATTTTCACACTTTTAACATCCCTGCACAAACTAACACAAGGGTAACTAGTAGGAAGACCCCTAGACCTCTACTACCCTAGTTTCTAGATGGTCAGGGAACAATAAACCAAGGGCCACCAGAATAGAACGAAGATTTTTCAACATATTTCTAGGAGTATGTTTCACTAGGAGAGGATGTTCGATAAGCTATGACCTTAAGGAGTTCAGTAACATTAAATTCAAACATAGGCCTAGGGATCATAATAGGGGCACACAGCAAAACTTTGATCTACTATGCAAGGTTGGAAAATTGTCCATCCCATCCTTCAATGGGTCATCCAAATACTCAGCGAGGTCTTGGGGATAAAAGTTAGACACTTACTTCCAACTTAACCCAATGTTGGAAGCAGAGGCCATCAAATTCGCCACCCTACATTTGGAAGGAGAAGCTCATGAATGGTGGTACCATGGATTGATCACCTTGGGTCATTCCAGCATTGCTTCTTACATGGACTTCACAGAAAGGTTGATAGACCGGATTGACAAAAAGGATCCAGAGATAACTTCAAGGAGCTAGCACAACTCAAGCAGGCCGAAACACGATATGCCTACACTTCATAATTTCAGCAAATAATTGTTATGGTGATAGAAATATCTAAACAAAGGTTGCTCATGCTCTTCACAAAAGGTTTAGCCGAACCAATGCATGGTTGAACCAAGGCCTTCAAACCCACCAACTTACAAGATGCCATCACTAGGACACGAGACATGGAAGATGCAGTAGCTATAGCTAAATTTCCTTCCAAACCACTTATCACTCAAAAGAACAGAGATAAGAAGCCATTTTAGAGAGAGTGGGATGGGAAGGACAGGTTGGATGATGAGACTCGAAGTGAGCTAAGAAAGAAAAAACTTTGCTTTTGTTGCAAGGAACCATGGGAACCACGTAATAGATGCTTGGGAAAGGGAATGGTCCACTATATTGAGGTGTTGTCAGATAGTGACGATGAAGAAGATACAAGAACAACACCAAACAGTGAACCTTGTAGTTCAAAGGGGGAGAAGTCCCATGAGGAAGCTAAAGGGGATGAGAGGCCTTGTATGGGGATTCGAGGTGGTACTATTTCCACCCTTTCTAAAGTCCCTAAATACTATACCTTTAGAATCAAGGGGGTCATACATGGACAACGAGTCAGAGCCTTAGTCAATGGCAAGGAAACTCACAACTTCATTGATGCAAACTTGGTGGAAAAGAGAGGAATTTCCATAGAAGAGTTTGGGGGCTTTAAGGTGTGGTGGTCGATGGATACAACATGACATGCACACTGAGGGTTTCACGCTTGAACATGACACTAGGAAATTACACATTTATCGATGATTTCTATATCGTGGATCTTGCAGACACCAATGTCATATTGGGGGTACTGTGGTTATACTCGTTGGGGAAGTTCTCAATGAACTACCAAATAATGGAGATAAAATTCAGGGCCTCGAATGGCAATAAGGTAGTGTTACGAGGTATGTCCAATAGCACTCTTCGAACTGTATCAACTAAGAGAATGGAGGCTATATTTAGGCATGGAGATATAGTTGGCACAACAGAATGTCTAATTATGAGTCAGAAGTCGTCAAATAGCAACCAACAGTATCAAGCTTATATTCAATTATTGTTGAATAAGCGTGATCAAGTCTTTGGAGAGATACATCCAAGGAGACCTCCTGACAAGGGTTTTGAGCACACCATCAAGCTAGAGGAGGGGGCCAAACCAATGATCACCACACCTTATAGGAATCCAAAGAAGTTCAATAATGTGATAGAAAAGGCCATAGAAGAACTACTAGCCATGGGCCACATCAAACCTAGTTCGAGTCCATTCACTTCATCTGTAGTTTTGGTGAAGAAAAAGGATCGCACCTAGAGTGTGTCCATTGACTACCGAGCCTTGAACAAGAAGACCATCAAAAACAATTGCCCCATCCCTAGGATCAATGAGTTGTTGTATGAGTTGCACGCAACAATGCATTTCTCGAAGATTGATCTTCAATCAAGTTATCATCAAATTTGAATCCAAGAGCAGGATGTTGCATAAGACAGCCTTCATGTACCATTATGGACATTATGAGTTTTTGGTCATGCCATTTGATTTGACCAATGCATCGGCCACTTCTCAGTCATGCATGAATCACATCTTCAAAAAATAGTGGAGGAAGTTCTTATTGGTGTTCTTTGATGACCTCCTCATATACAGCAGAACATGAGAGGAATATTTGGGACATTTGGATGAGACTTTGCGTGTCATGAAGGAACAGTCACTTTATGCCAAGGCATCAAAGTGTGAGTTTGAGATGACAAGGTCTTTTATTTAGGCCACATGATCAGTGCGCAAGGGGTACGAGTTGTGAGAATTCCATTACCCGAAATCCTACTGCAGCAACTAATAAAATTTCTTCTATTTGTTAAATTAATTAAACAAATTACTTGTTGTTTCCTACGGAAAATATTGAAACATATACACTGCAGCCTTCATAAAATAAATATTGCAGAATAAAAATAAACGTTGGAAATAGAAGAATTCTAGCACACACATAAAGAAAGTAACATGGTTATTTTTGGACAATTGTCCTCGGAAAAACCCAATGTGGGAAACTGGTGCAGTAGATGAGGGTTTCTTTATTAATCTTCAGCAGTAGTTCAAGTACAATAATTCGAATAGCAAAACAGAGGAAAAACACTGACAGAAAGTTAGTGACAAATTTCTCACTCTCCACAACAACTCCCTGACCCTAAGATGGACCCTATGACCATACGTTGATGTCTTTGTGTCACCCTCTGCGCAGTGCTCTGGTGGACTGCATCCCTACCATGCTGTCTCTTCTCTGAATTCGTCCTGCACTTCCCGGACTACTACTAATACCCTCTCTCTCTCACTTGCAACTCACCCTCTGGCTCTATCTCCTCTACTGAACTTCAACCACTAAGAAAATCGATTTGCCTGGGCAACTGAGTAACTGCACTGGTGTGTTCTCCATCCACCCATCGACTTCTTATAATATTTTATTGGAGCACCAACGGCTAAGATTAAAACCTAATAGATGGCCCAGATTACTTCCCTGTCGGTCTGTGTGAGTTTCTAGAATATTCACACCATGACTTAATTAATCATATTTCCTAAGTTTAGACTTGGGAAATATTAAAATTTGATTAATAAATCTAATTAAGTCGTCTCTAGGTGGAATTTCCAGAAACGATTTCCGGGTTTTGGAGAATACATATATTCTAGCCTCTCCACCAGATCTCGTGGCTAGAACACATTTGATGCTACAAAAACTAACACCCCCTCTTAGATGTATTTTCTTCTTTGTTCAGCTGAAACATTTGGGCAAATTGGTATCGCCACGGCACCCTTTTTGCCATCACTGTCCATCACCCCACAAAGATGCCTCCTCACACAGGTATATGAACCACTATATGGTTTTCCTGCATGGCAACCACAGGGGCACAAAAACTTGGAGCTTCCATCACCTTTTCCCCCGTCAAGTTTGGTGACATAGTTCCACAAGGATGTCAATGCAACTTTCCCCTCTAGTGTTTCAATGTTCTCATTAGGTTCATCCCCTTCCTCTTCAAACCCTTCCTCCTCATCATACATTGGGTCACTCATATGGGGACCACTATTCTCTTCTTCTTCTTCTCCTTCCCTTCTATTCCTACTCCCCCTTGCCATCATGAAAATCAAGAGTGGAAGGATACATTTAAGCCAATAAAACACCATCTTTGAATATGAATATAAGTGGTGGGCATCCTGCAAATAAATGAGCAAGAAGAAAGAATGGGAAAGTGTAGGAGAGGAAGGAGAGAAAATACAAAAAACAATGAAAAAAAAATGAGGGAGTATGGTGCTTGCATTTACCTCTTTAGCTTTTGTAGATGGAAGCCCTTCTTTACTCCTCCAAGCTCCTCCTCTTTCACTCCTCCAAGCTCTTCTCAAGTCTCTCTTCTCCCAGCTCTCTTCTCCTCTCTTTCTCCTCTTTTCTCCAAGCTCTCTTCTCGTCTCTTCACCATGCTCTCCAAAAACACAAGTGAGAAAATGAGAGGTGAAAAGGGCTTATAACCTTTTCATTCCATCTCTAACTCAACACTAACCCACCCCCCAACCCAACTTAAGTAACCAAAATGGAAAAAAAAAATTAAATCGCTTTTAGAGGGCTGCACGACAAAACCAGCTAGTGGGCCCACCGAAACGATCGCGATCTGTACAAATCCGACTCGAAAATGTTATGTTTTCATACACCGATCCGCCGTACGAAACACGTTTTCGGCATACGGAAACGCAGATCAAAACAAACCTTTCCGATAGGGCAGAAATCGTCCTACCCGGCCCGATCCACGTTTGCATTTTTCAGAAACGCGTTTGGTATGGCAGATCGCCCGCGTTTCCATATGGGACGCGGATTGGGGGGTTGGAGCCGGGGGCGACGTTTCCTGCAACACTGGCCTTGACATAAGCTATGAGAAGAATGTCTATTTCAACACTAGGGGCTTTTATGTCATGCATAATGGATATTATTTCTGATGCTAAGGCAAGAGGGTCATCATTTTTCAACTCACGATTGAACAACTTTATCATCAATTGAACTACTTCAAGTTCATAGTGTGAGTCATACAATTCCTTCAACTTCTCTAAGGCTTCAAAGGCATTTGAAAATGGCGAAATATGTCGACTCACCTCTTCATTTACTGACGTTGCAATCAAGGCATGGGCCTTGTTGTTCTTGTTTTTCCAAACAGCAAGCTCCTTATCTGAAGTAGGCTTTCCAGGAGCATCGTCTCCTTCACAAATTCCTTTCCACAGCTCATTAAAAATTAATGTGTGCTTTATCTTCCAAGACCACTCATGATAGTTCTCTTTGCCAGAGAGAACTACTCCCACAATAGAGATGAGTGCATGCATCATATAGTTTGATCTATGCCCAAGATAATTACAATAATTGCAACAAAAACTTGATGTCCTTCCAGTAATATTTATTGATTATGTCTTAAAAAAAAATCTTCAATTAAGAGTGTAGGTTGGCTCTCATATTGACCACTTTATACATAAACCATATGTATGAATCAACACATATATCAAACCATATATGCCTTCAAAATAATACCATATATCATGCTTGATTTTATACCATTTCGTACCATATCACATGGTCTTCAAATATGTCAACGTAATCTCCATATATATATCATTTATATATTATATATAATACACCTTAAGGCCTCATAAAACTTAAACGCATATGATTATGGGTCCACCAATACAACTATCACCCAACGATTTCTTTTAATGCAACACTTTTTTTTCAACGTTCAATGCATTTTTTTTTTCTAATACTTCAACCATATAGTACGTACCATTGATTAGCGATAATATTCCAACAACAGATGAACGGGCCAACTTGCTGAGTCAACCTGGCATCTACAATGTTGAAAGAGGCACTAACTTGAGGGAGTCGCTTGCCATCCTCCAGGACGAAAATGCCAAGATCAACAGAGGCTAAGGGACTGTTACCAAATATATCGGCCTCAAGGTGCAGCAATCAGATTTATCTGATCGTATCACTTTGTCCAACATCACAAATAAGCCAAAACTTCAAGGTTCTGGACCGGTGACCCCTATCGCTCCTAAACTGAACCACGCTCACCAATAGATAACAACATAACCAATGTATAAAAAGGAGACAGTGCACACATAGATTTGGGATTCGAAATCTGAAACTAAATTGAGCGGACAAAGAACAAAGGAACAAAATATGGCAGAAAACTGACAGGAGTTACAACATAAAAGCTAATTTTGGGCATTGGATCTGATACCATGTCAAACCAGGAGGTAACTCCACGAATTGAATTGTGTTTTGCATTAAGATGGAACATGAATATATACATGGAGAGGGAGACTATTGGGTTTCATCTCCCAATTTCTCTTCGTCTTCCAATTCTCTTTATTTTCCTATTTAAAATATTTACATGGATTTACCTAATCCCAAAGATTAGGTGTCAACACAGGGCCATAAGGGGTGTCGCTTGAACCTGGGCAACAAGCAGCACACGGGAGCACTGTAGCAGTAAGTTGAGAAGCATCAGTTAATCTAAGGTTAGAGCAAATTGTATCTCCAGCTATTGATGGATAGAGAAAGGATGGCTATAGTTTTGTAAGCCTAGAAACTACATCTATGTTTATATTCCTATTGAGAAACTATGGATCTTTGTAGTTTTTCTATTTGCTTGTTGAATTGGCCGTACTTTATAATGGTTGCTTGCAAATCAATTGTTGCTTGAGTTCTTTACTATACTAATTGTGAATTCAATAAAAGATCATCGTTGTTTTATAGATTGATGAAGTACTACAACATTGTTATAAAATACAATTCTATCATGTGTTTATCAAAACCCTAACTCGGAATTTCATCCCAAGGGTAATCTCTCTAAGGAATATTACATGCTCATGCATGTTCTTCCTTTCAATTGCATTTTTTGAGGTATATCACATATCTCGAGGCATAAGTTAAGTATTTGGAAGCAATTCCATCATCAAAGGGCCACCTCACATTATACAAGACATTTTCTACATATTTAAAGACATAACATGGTTCATTGGCCCCATTTACAATGCATAGAGGAGCGCCCTTCATAAAGTGATGACACATGGCACATCAAACCCCTTGGTATGATCAAAAGCATGTAAGGACGAGGAGCACGTTGATAGAGGACATGACGCTTGGCACATATGGATCTATCATTCAAACACGGAAAAGAAAAGATGAATATATGGGGGAGTGCTCCACATGGAAGTGTCTAGAACAATGCTTTTATGCACTACTTCCAAAAAAGGAATAAAAAAGTGTTCAGCCTGGCACTGTAACGTGGCACATTTGACCCATTCATAGCATGAAACATTGAAAACTAATAAAAAGAAACCTAAAGCAGGAGTGCCCTACTTCTAAGGGATCCTAGATCATTTCTTTACTAATTTATTATGCATGGAGAACCTACAAAGAGATGGAAATTGGGTTTATCTCGGTTGGTTGGGAGAAATGATTGTTATCTCCCCCACCCGTGTTCAATTCCTGCAAGTGAAATATTGGGCTCATATTGAGTATATTGTTGTAATGGCTTCAAGCCTTGTTGTAGTATGGCCTTGAGGCTTGAAGAATATCTTACCCTTGACTACAAGCTCGAGGGTGGGGTGCTTTGTTACATGGGGACAAAAGACACCTCCTCTCCATTTGCCACTTGTGTTTTCATTGTGGATAAATCCCTCAACCATCGAGCTGAAAGTTGAAGATAGCTTTCGCAGATTTGGAGCATCATGAAGAAAATATTTAAGGCTGTGATCATCATTTATAACTTATAAGGCATCTGTTAAACCCTTGGCTTTCTATTCTTTGCTTGAAAGCACTTATGCTGTGCTAGGGTTTGTTTACCAGCACTGTTAAATTTGGACAACTAGGTCCAAACTCCATCTTGTGATACTCAGATGATGATTCCAATATTTGTATTGGATTCCTCTTTCGGAGAGGTGTAAAATCGATATAAAATTGATTTTAATCTGATGGGCAGAACATTTATTTTGAATTTATTATTTATAATAAATTTAAGTGCAGGTCGGCCTTAAGGTTTTACACCCCCAACAGATGTGTCACACACCTCAATGATGGATATAAATACGGTCAACGTTGGAGAGCATTTCACTCACTCAACATCACACATCTTCTCCTCTGATTATCTACGAGCATCTGAGAAGCAGTTTCATCTCCCATGTGAGAAGAAGGACGAAATCTACTGCAGCAAAAGGACGAAATTTACCGCAGCAAATTTTCTGCAGTTAGGGTTTCTGGGGAAGTTTGACCAGCGTTGACTTTGGTCAACACATGGTCCGTTTGAGCTGAAATTTTGTGGAGAGTTCGATTTTTGAAGGCCGTACTCATTGGCACAAAAATCGAGGTCAAAAGGTTGACCAAAGTTGGAGCTGCGTTGACTTTATTGTTGCTGCCCTGCGTTGACTTTTCTGGGTGACTAATTTGAGGACTGTTGTGACACATACTGGGTTGGCCGACCAAGAAGACTTTGCTGGTTGAAGCATCCTGCTGACCGCCGTAACGCACCAACACATTCTCCTGTTTCTGGTTTGTCTTCTAAAGGATCACTAGTATGTTCTATCTGCATTTTACTTGTAAATTCATGTGATTGCTATTGATAAAAGTAAAGTTGCATCAAGCATAGAACATCTACATAAATTTACAAGCACATAAGGCCTGATGATTGACCTTCATGTCCTCTCAAGGGTTCCTAATTTCAGCTTCTCTTTACTTCATACATTGGGATTTGATGTTATGTGAGAAGGAAAAGGTTTAACAAAGTTCTGTAGCATTATTGAACTTAGTACATTGGCTGAAAGAGATTTTTGGAGACCTGTTGTGCCTAAAATATTGTTGTTCATTGCATGTTGGAGGCTTTCATATATTCAATGATTAAGTTCAACAAGTTATTGAAGTATTTTGATTTCATAAGCCCAAGGATAAGCCACTCATCTACTTGAACCCAACACCATATATCTGTTGAAAACTGTAACTTATTATTTTGCCAAATATGATAATAAATATTTGTCCATAAGAGGTAATTGGATATAAGGGTAGATTGGCAATCCTACTAGGGAAACCCCTCTCATGCTTGAGAGGAACCAACATAGAGTGAGGGAAGTCTCCACCGAAGTGACAGTGGGTGTAACTTCCAAGCTGCCCTTGGTTTGCATCTTCATACAGAGAATTTTGCAAGGGCAGATCGAGAAGGTAACAGGCCTGACTACTAACTATGATTAAGTATGACGAAACCCAAGGGGCAATAGTTTACTGATAGTAAGGCAGTTTCAACCACAATTTGTGTTACCGCTTGTCCAGAAAAAACAATCAGTAAGTAATAATGGATTGCATATCAAAACATACAACTTAGCCTCAAAAGGAATAGTTGGTCTGGTCTCATCAAGTTGAAAGTCATTTGACAAACAATTAAAAAAAATTGGGAGAAGAAAGGGATTTAAAACCAATGTTACATTTATTGTTATCACCAATTTATCGTCGGGGGTCCAAATTTTAAGTATCGGCAATACTGGAGAAATTATCGGGAAACTTTAAAAAATACAAAAATAACCTCTCTTTTTTTAATTTCTTAACTTCTAAAACAACATCAACATCAAACAAACACATTGCTACATAAATATGAAAATAAAATCAATATATAAGATGTATAAGATGTCAAGTGATAGTAGATACATTAGATATTGATATTGAAATATGATATTTGTCCTGAGTCATAAGATCTAATAGAATGATACGAAATCATATTAAAACAAAAAATAAATGTATCTCATGAGATGAATCATGGCAATGAAAAAAACGGCTTTCCCCTTGTTTGCTTGATGGAAAATGGTCAATTCATCCTCAGCAATGTTATCAGAACTAGCCCAAAAGATTGGTCGACCAAAAAATACATAAAATATTCAAATTTTGAAAGAAAATATAATTCATGTGCATCAATATGAATCCAAATTATTATACACAAATATGCAAACTTACTCATGTAAATAACATGGGTGCATATAACCAAAATATCACCATCTGCAATCCATCTCTAAATCGAAATAGATCAATAGAGAAGCTCTAAATGGCCTCTGAAATCCAAAGAAAATCATGCTACAACAAATAGCTACATAACATCAAAATCATTGCCAATATTGGGATCATATTCATCAAGATCACCCACTAAACATTAAATTAAGGGAGAAAAAGCTTAATATCCTAATAAATAGTTTTGCTTAAGTGAAGTGTACAATTTTACTAGGGTCCTAAAGCAAGAGCTCAATAGTCAACACCACCAACATCGAGGTACATAGAGGGCTTGGTGATCTTCATTAAATGTTAGTTCCATACCCTCGTACATCACAAAATATAGTAAAAACATTGCAATCATGTCAATCCTGAAATCCTAAAAACTGTTAAGTCTGCTAGATTTTGAGTGGGATCTAAATTTCTACTTTCTCCATATGAAATCCAATGAGGTTGGAACCACTCAAGCATCTTGAGTCAATTAATGGTAATGTTAAAAATTTA
This sequence comes from Pinus albicaulis, assembly GCA_034641835.2. Taxonomy (NCBI): domain Eukaryota; kingdom Viridiplantae; phylum Streptophyta; class Pinopsida; order Pinales; family Pinaceae; genus Pinus; species Pinus albicaulis. Next base: position 1,810,513,081 of record CM076578.1, read on the forward strand.
AGTAAAAGGATGAAAATAGAAGACAAAGGAAAATGTCACTTTTACTTTAAGAATTTAATATTAACATTAACTATTAGGGTATGTAGCTCATGAGATGAATCTTGGGAAATGAAAAAAATAGAATTCTCCTTGTTTTCTTGATGGAAATATGAAGAGTATCCTCACAACTCAATCCCCTAAATCACTTTTAAAAAATTATGGTTAATTTTTTTTTTAAATGGTAAAAAGTTGAAATTGACAAACAGGGCAATAATTTCGAAATTATCTCAATAATTACCCAAATTATTGCGATAAATTCAAAACAGGGAAATTATCGTAATAAGTTGTGGCGATCATATTGGCAAGGGACAGTTTGGCAATAATATTGTGATAATTCTGATATTATCGCAATATGTGCAACACTGTTTAAAACTATATATTGCATCCACAAAAGATATATGTTGCAGGTCATGTTACTCCTCATGTCAGCAAGGGTACATAAAAACTTTTGCAGTATTTATCACCTCCATTTTAAGCCCAAGGTCACAAGTCAAAAGCAATTTAGAAACCATCTGAGGCCCTGTATTAGGTATTTTAGGCCTTGTGTCTCAATATTGAGTCTGTGTCTTGTTGTTTGGGTTGGACCATGGCTGGTCCCTTGAAGTTCACTTTGGGTTCCTTTCATCCTATACAAGATTGGAGGGCCCTAAATGAGCTTTCTTGAGGACTCATGGTTTTATGGGAACCTTCATTTGTAGGGGTGATCACAGGTGTCCCTTATACTTGTATAATCTGAAAAGTATTGTTGCAAAAGAAAAACAGTTTATCAAAATTACATTGGAAAAAAAGGCAAACGTTCCTTTTTGGATCAAAGCAAATTACCTGTTTTCTTGGTATATTTACCAAAAAACACCCTAAGAAAATGCTACATGCCCGTGCAGCAATAGATGAAAGATTTCTTTTCCAACTCCCTAAGCAAATGGAAATTATGTCTAGTCTTTAGCAGAAGTTAACAAAAAGCCCCACATTTTCTTAGTTCTTCATTCTAGTTCAACATTAAAATTAACTTATCTAGATTGAAAGTGCCACCTAAACCTTTTGGTCAGTATGCGTCATGAATTTCATACTTTACGAGAAATTATGCTCAGGCCAAAACAACATTTTTCAAAACAAAAATTAAGTTTTCAGGATGTGATGCAGAGCCAGAATGAATTGGGCACGTACTCTATAGAAAAATTTGTAAAATAAATATTACAACGGAGATTAATTCTTCACGCAGTACACCGTCATTGAGAACAAGAAAGCTCGCACATCGCAATGCATTGTTTGTTTCGGGCTAAACCTCAAAGATAGAGAACAAACTAATAACTATTAAATTTATAGCCCCTTTTGAATAGAATAATAAGCTCAAGGGAGGATATTTTCTGGCGAAATGAATTACGGTATATCTCAAAGTTTCAACTTTCTTAAAGAATCTTGTCAAGTATGTTAAGTGACAAAATGGACAAACAGAATCTTCTGGCTTACCCAGTCGGTGAGATTATTCCAATAACTCGATTCATTAGCCAGCAAAAACACTGAATCTCTTTAATACATGAAATGAGTTATAATTATTTGGATTAACAACGAAGATTTTGTTTACTATGAGAACTGTTCAACAATTCGATTCAACGGACAAAAAATATATATAATATATTTTCTCTATGAACCTCAGATCCATAAAATTGGAACATCTCTTGTATGTTAAGCTCAATCTGTAAGGCTACTTAAACTGGAGGGTATACTTTCACAAGCATGCCTAGGGGGTCATATAGCTATGGACTAGTCCCTTGTGAAAAGAAATGGAAGAATTTTTCGGTGCTTTAATCCAAGCCTCCATGGAAACAGAAAGGCATTGATCTCCGACTACTGCTTGTAAGTTGGAAGCCACCAACTGAGACCTGACATATGTATATAGAATTCAGAAAATCCAAGTATACCTTAACCAGAGAAAATTTAGAAGCTCTCTCTTTAAGCAAAAACACTGAATCTCTTTAATACATGAAATGAGTTATAATTATTTGGATTAACAACGAAGATTTTGTTTACTATGAGAACTGTTCAACAATTCGATTCAACGGACAAAAAATATATATAATATATTTTCTCTATGAACCTCAGATCCATAAAATTGGAACATCTCTTGTATGTTAAGCTCAATCTGTAAGGCTACTTAAACTGGAGGGTATACTTTCACAAGCATGCCTAGGGGGTCATATAGCTATGGACTAGTCCCTTGTGAAAAGAAATGGAAGAATTTTTCGGTGCTTTAATCCAAGCCTCCATGGAAACAGAAAGGCATTGATCTCCGACTACTGCTTGTAAGTTGGAAGCCACCAACTGAGACCTGACATATGTATATAGAATTCAGAAAATCCAAGTATACCTTAACCAGAGAAAATTTAGAAGCTCTCTCTTTAAGCAGCCAAAGGCAACTTTAACAAAGCTTATATCCCAAATAATTTTACTCCAAAATCTTGATCCATATATCTGCAGATCAGAGCTGCATACGATTATTAGAGAAGTGTGTCACGGAAAAGAGAAATCAACTCGGACTAAATTAATTATTTTTAGTTGTAAAAGGATCTCCTGAGCCACGACGTAATCATTAGACCTTCCTTTGATCTATTCCCGCAGGAAATACTCTAACCCATTAAGGAAGTGACTGGTCTGTATAACACCCGCGAATGGCTACTACCTTTCCGCTGAACAGAAACCAGCTGTGAATATTATTTTTAAAGGTTTTCAAATCAGCTGTGAAAATCCTTTTTTCCAGATTTTCAATAAAATGAAAAATAGAAATTTCTTTGAATAAATCAAAGTTGCACAAAAAGTGAATATCGTACCTCGAAAAATAGTCCAAACAGAGTGGAAGGTATCTGTCTGCCGGGCTGTCCTGCTTCCACGTTAAAAAAGACCGTCTGGTTCTCTTGCTGCGCACCAACTCCAAGTCCAGCGCACCATATGACCGCGAAGGTGATCAAATACTTCAAAATTCCATACTTTTCTTCCATTTTTCAGCGTTTAACGAGCAATATTAGCGAGACCGCACAAACCAGAACAAAGCCGAGAGACTCGGCACTCAATTCAACTCGGAGTGTACCTGACCGAAAAACTAATGCAGACCCAGCAATTCTTGAGCAATAGTTAACAGATACATGAAAATGTCTGTTCAGGGCCTCAAATTATACGACAGATGCGGAAATACAATCTTTCTGAGGCTTTAAAGGGTTTCCGTTCTAAATCCATCGGCTCTTTCTTCAAATTCTTCAAAACCCAAGCCTTGCCGAAGAACCCTGAAGCTGTTCCAATTGATGAGACCGCCCGTTATTCCGTTGAATTCAACAAAAAATATCGAAGCATTTAACCAGAAATTCGTGAGCATGGACGGAAAATTTTCGATCAAAGCAGTCTTTGCAATCCCAGCGCTGTTAAATTTGCAGCAAAAGGGAACATTTTGAAGTTCGCCATGTTCCTTCCGGAACCGATGCGAGAGAATTTATAAGAGAATCCGAATGGAAAACAACAACAACAAAAAAACGAAGCATTTAACCAGAAATTCGTGAGCATGGACGGAAATTTTTCGATCAAAGCAGTCTTTGCAATCCCAGCGCTGTTAAATTTGCAGCAAAAGAGAACATTTTGAAGTTCGCCATTTTACTTCCTGAACCGAGGCGAGAGGATTTATAAGAGAATCCGAATGGATAACAACTTTAACCTCAAAGGAAGGAATGATGCACATGAAAATCTAGGTTTCACATTGAGCGGAGCCTTCCTGCGGCTTGCTGTGGCCAACTGAAGTCCAGTGATCACGGAAATCTTAAAATCTGATTCCTTCGGCGTTGGACATAAGTGTACCAACTGAACCAGGCCTGTGGGCACGCGTGCTCCAGAGCATACGGCAATATCGGAATACGAATAAGTATATTAAGGCTACGTTTACAGGTATAAGTATTTCGTAATAAAAAATATATTTTCCACACTCAACTCAGGCTGTTGAAATGTCAAAGGGTTTTGATTTTCCACACTATTTTATTATTTTCCACACTCGGCTCAGGCTGTTGAAATGAATGTTAAAGGGTGAACTGAACTTTCAAGGGTTCTGATAAATCATATGGGTTGGTTCAAAACTCGTCTATAAAATATTTTTGGTTAGAAGCTTATCTCTAAAATATTTTTGAAAGTAATTATTATTTTAAAAAAATTATATATTTTATGAAAGTAATTATTATTTTAAAAAAATTATATATTTTATGAATTACAGAAAAATTAAAGAAAATTTATTTTAAATAAATTAAATTTAAATATTTTATATTTTATATTTAAATATTTATTAATTTATAATTTAAATAGTATAAATTATTTTAATTAAATTAAAAATCATAAAAATAAAAATTTTTGAATTTAAATATTTTATGATAAATTAAGAAAGTCGTATATTTATTATAAAAATTATTTAAATATAAAACAATATTATTATTGTTTTATTAATACATATAATAATTATTTATTTATTATATTTATTTTTGGGTAATCTACAGTAAAGTGTATTAGGTAAAATATGATGAGTTTTTGGTTTTATTTTCAATTAATTTGTGTTTATATTAAGAGTAAATTTAGTGTATTATGCAAAATATTATGAGTTTTTAGTTTTATTTTTAATTAATTTGTATTCATATTAAGAGTAAATTTAGTGTATTTAATGATTGTCATATAAATATTGGGCTTTCTCATATTAAGAGTAAATTTAGTGTATTTAATGATTGTCATATAAATATTGGGCTTTCTCATTACTCATTTCACCAATCAAAATAATTATTATTATTATTAAATTTGGTACATTGAGTTTTTGTTAGAAATCACTGAAATAATTTTTGATTTGATGGTTTTTTTTTTAAATTTTGTTTTTAATATAAATGAATTTAAACACTTAAAAAATTTGGATATCTCTGAAGATTTTTGGATACCTGGATTGTGCAAAGTGTAAAGTTTAATAATTACAACAAAGTTAAAGTTGAATGAAAAAAAATTAAAAAAATTTATTTAAATAAAATTATATAAATAATATATTTTTATTAATTAATTGAAAAAAAAATTAAACATATTTTTAAAGTTTGCTAGCACGTGAATATTGTTGAGGTAGTTGGGAAAAGAATCTTCGCTATCCGCCAAAGTCCATAATGAGGAGATATTCACTTATCGTAATATTCATGGGTCCAAAACGAATGGTATCTTCATTATGATGGTTCGATTATGATTATTTTTATAAATTATATATTTTTTAAATCATAATTATTTTTAATAAATTATTTATTTTAAAAAAAATCATTTTTATATAGATTATATAATAAATCGATTGATCTTTTTATTATAATTTTTTTTTTTTTAGAATTTACAAGTGACATGTGGGATACTTTAGCTTAGTTTTACCAATTTTATTCTAGGTGTAAGATTGAGAGGAAGATTAATTTATTTTTTGGAAAATTTTGTGATATTTTATTTATCATAAATAAAAATTTATTTATTTATTTTAAAGTAATTTTTTGAATGTATAAATAGATTTAGTTTATTTAAGAAAATTTGAGGTATTTGAATTCTAAAGAGTAAACAACTTAAAGTTAAGTTTTAAAAAAAAATTGTTGGAATTAGGTTTAAATTAATATATATAAAAAAAATAAAAAATAAAAAATAAAAAATAAAAAAATCTTGAAAAAAGTTATTTAGTCTATAAGTTGTTAATTAAATACTAAGTGTTATGGTTATTTGGTCTATAATATTTATTTTAAACATTTTTTTGAATGCATAAATAGATTCAGCACCTTGAAAAATTTATGGAGCATTCGAACACTATAAGACCAGTCTAGATCCATCTTAACCCCAGATATATCAAGCGTCTAGAGGGATCAAATCTCTCAAGGTGCAAACCTGTATTTTTAATGTAAGACTTTAGGAAAGGTTTGCACCTCGAGATATTTGATCCCTCTCGAAGCTTGATAGGTTCTGAGTTAAGATTGATCTAGGTTGGTTATATAATACTATACAATATCTATATTTGTATCTATGTGTCTCTTTCTTATTCTCTCTCTCTATCTCGCCTCCAAACATGCACACTCTCTCTCCATATCTATCTATCTCTCTCTCCCTCCCTCTTCCTCTCCCTCTACCTCTCTTCCCCTTCTCTCCTCTCTCTATTTCCTCCCGCTCTCCTCTCTCCATCGTTGTCTCTCCATCTCTCCCTTGCCACTCCCTCTACCTCTCCACCTTTCTCCCTTTGTGTCTTTTTTTTTCCTCCCTTTCTCTCTGCTTCTCTCCAACCCCCTTTGTCTCTCCTGCCTTCAATGTCTCTCTCTCTCTTCCCTCCAACTCTGTCAGTATCTCTTTCCCTCTCTCCTTATTTCTCTCCCCTCCATCTATGTGTCTCCCTCTCTCTCTCTTCCCCTTCTCTCCCTATCTCTCTCCTTTCCTCTTATCTCTCTTCCCTCCTCTCCTCTCTCTCTCTCCATCTCTTCCTTGTCACTCCCTTTCTCTCTCTCGACCTCTATCTCTCTATGTATTTTTTATTTCCTCCCACTTTCTCCCCCTCCAACTCAATATCTCTCTCTCCTTCTCTCTCTTCCTTCCTCTCTCTTCCGCTCTCTCTCTCACCTCCCTCTCTCCTTTGTTCTTTCCTCCCACTCTCTCCCCCTCCAACTCAATATCTCTCTGTCTCTCCCTCTCTCTCCCTCTCTCTCTCTCACCTCTCTGCCCCCTACCCTCTTAATTTTGATCTCATTGTATTGGGTTTAAGAAAGCATCTAAATTATAAAAAAAAAACAAAACAAAAACAAGTTGGAAACAATTAATATTATTTGTATATTAATGGAGAAATGGTTACATTGTTGTAACGTAGCTCCTTAAGTTAGGATTAGTTCCTAGGATATAGGAGTTTGTTTACAACTTCCTACTTCTTTGTGATGTACTTATATTTGTACCATTTGATTAATGGATGTAGACTGTACACTCCATTTGTGTGCAGTCTCCAGGTGCAGTACTCACCTGTGAGCTGCAGTTTCTATTTCATTCCATTTTTTATCTTGGTATCAGAGCTCAGACCGGGTGAGCCTGATTTTTTTTTAGAGCCCTTAGTGGCTACAGAGCCTCCGTGGCTACGGTGCACATAGGAGCTTCGTTGCTCACAGGAGCAGGTGGTCTGCAGCAAACACCTAACTCATAGGTCTCAGATTATTTTTTGAAATCTCTGAGCACAAAAGGGTTGGCGCGTATTTTATGCTGACAGTCGCGCCGAAAAGCGCAATTGGCGCGATTGCCAGGGCCATACCCACGCCAATATGGGCATTTACACGAATTTTAATTTGGCGTGGATATTTGCCTCAGAAAAGTGCCAATCTCTCTCTTTGGCAGTTCTGCACATGGGATTCACCCGTTTGTGGTGGATATAAGTCATAGACGTTATTACCAGTTCTACACATGGGATTTTCCCGATGGTGGTAGTTCTGAGTCGCAGACACATTTGTTGGCGGTTTTGCACATGAGATTTGCCCGGTGGTGGTAGATATGAGTTGCAAACACATTTGTTGGCGGTTCTGCATAGGGGATTTGCCCGTTGGAGGTAGACTCAAGTCGCAGACACAGTAACCATTAGATCAGTGGAGGATCTCAGTTACAGCCACAAGATCGGGCCAGATTGGTGGCAGATCTGTGATCAGGATCGGTATGTATTGAATTTATGTTAGTGTAGCTTGTAATTATTCAATTGGTTAGAATCATCGGAGGGTTTGGAATCAGATCAGTCCAATATGAATAATACCATAGAAACATATCTCAACGAGTCTAGCAAACTCGATGGGTCCAATTTCACCAATTGGAAATTCAAGCTACACACATTGCTTGAGGGAGCAAATGCATGGTCAATTGTCACAGGCAATGAGCAGAAACCAATTATTGTGACAGGAACAACTGCACTTATACAAGACTGGGATAAAAGGGAGAACAAAGAAAAATTCATATTGAAGATGTTTGTCAAGGATAATATTATCCCACACATTAGAGATGGCAAATCGTCCACTGAGATCTAGACGACGCTCAAGAATCTATACCAGACACAAAATACAAATCGCATCTTGTCACTCAAAGGCAAGTTGTTTGCGATGAGGATGGAGGAAAATTAATCTACTACTGGATTCATTGCAAGGGTTAAAGACCTGAAGGACAGATTGGGAGACATCAGAGAAAAGGTGTTCGATTCTGATCTTGTCACAATTACATTGAATGGAATGAAGGATGAATATTAGATGTTCATCACAGGATTGGCAGCGAGGGATAAAGCCCCTGCATTTGAAGAATTGACAGGAATTTTGCTACAAGAAGAAGAGCGGTGACAGAATTTAAGACCGCAGAATGACGATCTTGCTCTAGTGGAAAAGAGGCGACAGTTTAGAGGGAGACAACCACAACAGCAACAGCAACAACAGAGAGGAGGTAGCACGCTTCAAAAGAGACCATTTAGAGGTATGTCTGCAAACAAATTTTCAAGCAATAAATGTTTTTACTGTGGGAAAATTGGCCACCAAATTAGGTTATGTTTTAAGAGGCAGACAGACGAAGCAAGGAATAATCAGAATAGGCACAAAGGATATTTTGTTAATGAAGATGAAGACTATATTCATGAGACGCGACGATTTGTAGGTGATTGTGTGCTTTTAGCTTCTAAGGAAGATGAGGACGACATATGGTATGTCGATTTTGGCGCATCCTCACATATGACAGGTAAGAAAGAATGATTTGAATTTCTTGAAGAAACTTCATGTGGATCTAAAAAATTTCTAGGAGATGACAGAGGATTTGAGATAAAAGGGTATGGTGATATTCCAGTAAGATTTCCTGATGGTGACATTAGACATCTTAAGAATGTTCTATATGTGCCCGGGATTAGGAAAAACTTGATCTTTGTAT